>ML792670.1:216139-297480 GCA_009831015.1 Picea engelmannii
GTGTAGTTGACACATGATTGGTACATGCTTGGTACATTGTTGGAGACACTTGTTGGTAGTATTGTTGACACTCGGTTTATGGATGATGTGGCATAGTACATCTAGTTGTTGTTGTGAGTAGTCTTGGTTGATGCACATCTTGGTGATATTGTGCATATGGTTGAGTGGTTTTGGTAAGTAGATCTGATTTGGTTGATTAGATTACAGTGACAGGTTTTGAGCATCAGGTTTACAGTGACAGTTTGATAGAAGTAGAGACAATGACAGTGAAAGTGGGTGAGTTTGTGGTAGTCCGCGAGTTGTAGTGAGGATAGACGCAAACATCCACAAGTTACAGTTAATAAGGGCATGGATACCCATGTGTTTCATTACAGATAGGTCACATATCTATAGGAAATATTTGAAGAAGGTTGGTACAAGTGTGACAGAGTGTTCGTACAAGTTGACAGCGACAGAGTGAAAGTGGCAGTGATTGATTCAATGACAGTGACAGGTTGTCTACATTTGAAATTTATATTTCAGAGCGATTGGATGGGGCAAGGAAAGGGGGTTGTAGCCTCCTTTCGGTTGGTGCTGGAGAATCACAAAGTTGGATCTTCCTTCAGGTTGGAGCCTGAGAACTAGGTGGTTGTAGTCACCTTTCAGTTGTAGTTGGAGAACCCAAGGGATTGTAGCCTCCTTCTGGTTGGAGCCAAAGAATTAGGGAGTTGGAGCTTCCTTAAGGTTGGAGCCTCCTTCTGGTTGGAGATAGAGAATTGGAAGTTGGTGCTTCCTTGAATGTACTTCTTGACATATAATAAAATCATTCTTTGGTTTTCTCTCGCATTGGGTTTCCACACAAATATTGGTGTAATGTGTATTGTGTGGATGTGTTCATTATTGTTTATTATGCACTGATGGATGTTAATGTTTATGATACAATAATATATTGATGATGAACTGATGAACATGGTTGAATAAGCTAAAGGAATATAATCTGTGGTTACAAATTGGTATAATTTCTCATTACTGATTCACCCCTCCTCTCAGTAATCTAACAATTGGTATTAGAGTAGGTTCCTTCGGGAAATAGTTTAACCAATGGAAGGAGATCATGGAATACACTGAGAATGGAGTACCAACGTTTGATGGTCAGACTGGTATAGAGTATGAGATATGGATCAGAAGGATGAAAGTATTTTTAAAGGTATAGGGATATGATATTTTGAAATTGGTCATGACAGGATACAATGCTACAAGGAAAACTAAGACTGCAACCAAGAAGGAATTGAAGAAGAACAACAAGATAACAATGGATTTTATCTGGGAAGGATTACCTAATCTGGTAAGAGAAAAGGTTGGTAAATGTTCATCTACTAAAGAAATTTGGGACAAGCTACATGATATCTATTTTTCTCCCATCATAGAGTCAAAGATTGCTAAAGAAGGTACAAGTACATAATAGGAAGAAATATGCTCATCATGTCAAATAGATTTAGAAGAAGAAGAGTGTGGAATCAACATATGCAAGTTATTTTGCTTTAATTGTGAAAAGTGTGGACATCTTGAAATTGAATACCTTGATTTGAAGAATGAAAGTGACAAGACATAAAATCCCAATGAAATAGAAGACAATTCTGAGATTGAAAAGGAAAATCATCATAAAGCATAATTCAGTCAAAGAGAAAAATAAATTGAATATGAAATAATCACTTTGAAGATCCAACTTGAAGAAGAAAAGCGAACAAAATAAGTCATGAGGAATTAGATGATGAAGAAGGAAGAAGAGGTAGAGAATCTTGAAGAAGAAGTTGTCATGTTGAGAGTAAAAGTTTTCAAGCTCAACAAGAATGTTGAAGAGAAAGAAACATCCACATATTTAGTTGAAGAGAAGCCCTCCAGGTTGCTAGAAGGAAGAATGAAGAGAAGCCAAAGGCTTATTCATAATTCATTAAAGGTTTGATGAAGAAGGAAGAATGCAAGCCCTTGAAGAAGAACATTCCAGAAGTGAAAAAGACTCAAGAAGAAGACTACAGATGAAGATACTCCATGTTCAAGCCACAAAGAAGCCTCAATCTTGATCATAACCAACTAAAGCATGATTTCAGAAGGACGACACCAAAAAGAAGATCTTTCACTCCCAGGTATATAATTTGTTTTTTATGGTCATTGTTTTTATTGTACTAACTTTGGACATAAGGTTGCAGATTGCAGGGTTTATGAAAGAAATATTCAAGCAAGAAATAATTATGTGCCCACACATAATATTGAATGTTACAAATGCCACAACTATTGTCATATAGCTCAGAATTTTAGAAGCATGACAGTGCCATCCATGAAGGAAGAAACATATATCAAATATACTAAAATTTGGAAAACAAAAGAACAAGAAGAAGAGCAAGTGAATAAAGACCATTTTTCAGAAATTACAAGACTTGCCATATAATGAGAAAGACAAGGAAAGTAAGAAAAAGAAGAACATGTTTCAAGAACCATATTGTCAGAATCCATAGTAGAGAAAGATCATAATAAAGAGAAGGCAAATAAAGAAAAGGTCCTAGAGATCACATGGTTCGCAGTAGCATGAGAAAGAAAAGAAGACTAGGTGAATAAAGTACAAGCCCAAGAAATTTCACTTTCAGGAATTATATTGCAAAATCAATCCACAGGAAGAAAGAAAGAAGTCAGAGTTCATAAGGATGATGTGTCCACAGACGAAGAGGAATATGAATCCGCATCAGAGTGGGCATTTTTCTGAGCCATCAGGCTTGGGGACTCCCAGTAAATATGTATGTTGAATAGGGGGAGTCTAGACAACAACTCTATAGATCATAGAGTATATTTCAAGCAATTTGAAGTATTTTAGAATGATGTTGCAGTTGTTTGATAGAGATAGGTTCAGAGTGGTTCAATAGTAGATGTATGGTTGTATTTAGGCAGATATATCATCAGTACAGGTTGTTCTAGACATGCAGAGTTTGGTCTGCAGATAGAGAAGATCAATGGACACACTTGATGGCCATTTGAAGCAGTGCATACTTCATGATAGTACAATGACATATGTGCCAACATTGTGGACAATTGAGTGTTAGAGTAGTGGAAAATATGGACATAGATGGATTAGCAAGTTTGGAAATATATATGACAATTGATGAAAGCATGAGTTCATGAAAGATTGGATTCACATAGTGGTTCATAGAACGATTCAAAAATTGGTCTATATATTTGCTCAAGATTGTTGGATGATTATGTCATATAATGATAAAGAAATATTTGAATGCTTATTCTTGAATGATTTTTATATGTGTCAATTTATTACACAAGGAAGCACCAATGGAAAAAAACTCCAAAAGGAAGCAGGTACATGAATCCCCATAATTTTTCTACATGACATTTTGCAGAGAAGTCAAAGGGAGAGAAATAGAAGCAGCAAGACATGTATAAATATCATTCAGAGAAGTTGTAAAACAAAGAGATAATAACAGAGGTCTGATTCTAGGAGGAGAGATGATAGATATGATCATAGAGGGAGCATTGTCATCCATGCCATCAACATTGCATCATAATGATACCCTTTGTTAAGTGGGGAGAGATTAATCAGATGTAGCGAGAGAGAGTAATCAAAGGCTTAGAAACATAGAGAAAAATCAAAGGAATTTACATAGGGGGAGAAACCCACAGGACAAAGCAGACAGGGGGAGCAACCCCAAAAAGATATACTGTTTTCCATTGATGTCCAAGGGGGAGAGTTAGAAACAACGATGAGGAGAAATGATCACAGGTGAAGTATGAGCATGAGTATTTCCATGTCTAAGTGTTTCCATCAATGCCAAAGGGGGAGATTGTTTGACAATTGGTTTAGATTGATGGATAACTGGTTTTCATTAATGTCAACCCTTGGAGAGTGATATTGTAGATTGATGTAAACCCTTAGAGAAGTCCGATAGAGAATTTCGGTAGCATAAAGGTATGGGTAAGGGACCTGAGTTTGTTTGAGGTATAAAGGCATGACGATCAATGAATATGCAGGTAAGACTATTCTAGATGGATAATACATGTTGTGCCATTTTTGGTGATATGTGGTACGTCACGTATTTCCTCACGGTTGCGGATGTATGGCTTAGTGAAGTTGTAGAACCCTCATGAGTTATCTAGAATCCCCTAGAAGGTCAAAGAAGTCAATTATTCTAGAAGCTGCTAGAAGAAGTTTACTAGTCAAAGTGGTTGTAACTAGGAGTTATTCATGGGTAAAGTTTTTGCAATAAGAAAATAATTAAAAATAAATTAGTTGCAACAAGAAGTGGTGAGTTTATTAATTATGGGTAAAGTAGTTGTAATAAAAAGGTTGAATAGTCAAAGTGGTTTGGATATAAATTAATTATGGGTAAAGTAGTTGCAAAGATAAATTATTTAAATAATAAAGTGGTCAAAGTGGTTGTAAAGAGAAATTATTTAAATAATAAAGTGGTTGCAACAAGAAGTTAGTTAAGAGAAAAGAAGTTAGTTAAGAGAAAAGAAGTTATGTGTCGACTAATTAAAGAAAGTTAGTTGCAACAAGAAAGTGGATTAGCCCTAGAAGATGGAGAAAGGAGTAAAATAGTTACAATGAAAATTCTAGAGGAAGGCACTTGGAAAAGTATAAATAAGAGAGCAAGGGACTCCTATTAGCACATACCTACCTATTGAACTTTATTGAATATCTATTTTGTGAAAGGTTATTTGCAGGTATACATTGACAAATCTGATAAAGCGTATGTTTGAGGGAGCGAGGGTCTAAAGAAGTGAAAGATTCAGAGCAATAAAGAGTGAGACTATTCCAGGGTTTCTGAGGTTATCCATGAACTATAGAGAAGTTAGGACGTGGACATACACGGGCCATAGTGGAGGAAAGCATGGATACCCATGAGCTGTAGAAAGGGAAAGCACAGATCTATAGAAAGGGAAAGGAGGAAGATGCTTGTTCCAAGTTGTAGGATTTGAGGAAAGACTGCAGGTATGTTTGTCAAAGATCAGATACAACATGGATACTACAGAGTTAAAGGTATGTTCATGGTTATGTTTTGAGATTGTATCTTAGTGGTGTTGTGGAACATGCTTGAGGCATGACTTGGTGAGGTTTGGTATATGCCATATTGGATGTATGGTATCTGCCGTAGAGTATGATTTGAGGCAGATATATTGAGGTACATTACTGGAAAGCTTAGCTTGGTTTTATTGACATATATTGTGGTGCGTTGTGAGAGGCATTTTGATCCAGATTATTTTTGAAACGAAACAAAAACAAAGATATTAAATTGAAATACTCGAAAATTTCCAGAAATAGAGAAATACAACAATACTTGGTTTCTATTAATGAAAGAATTGTAAAGAGACTGTAAAAATATGGAGTGAAAGACTTGCTAGAATGGTGGAAACTTTATCTATGAGAAGAGATGCGACGAATACGCTCATTTGCAAGAAGATGATTACAATGAGGATCTAAAGGCCTTTTTATGATAAACGTGAATTCCAAAACCCTAGAAATCCAAAAGCCTAACCCTAGGAGATGAAACACCAAAAGTCATGTGGGCCCCGTTTGGGTAAGTTAGTACATTAACTTCCCGGGCTTGTAACTTTTGCATACGATCTCCATTTTAGGCATGTGATAGCTCGTTGGAAATGCATTTTCGAGAACTATGCATTATGCTACCAAACTCTAACTTCGTCTATATTTTGACTATGGCACACAAAAAAAACAATGTTTAGGGCCCCAAAACGACCTTGGAAGTACAAAAAGATGCGTTGACATGAAAATATATGAAATAATCCAGTTGAATTAGGTGGGAGGCCACCAATATCCACCTGGAAGATGTGTAGGGCTTCAGACAACCCCGTAAATGTAGAACCCACAATTACAAAGAAGTACATAAGAATGTGTTGAACTAAAAAATGATAAGAGGAGCTAGTTGGAATAGGTGGGTGGCCACCAATATCCACCTGGATCAGTCCTCCCCCATTAGGAAGCAATGGTCTCCATTGCGTTGAGTTCCTAGGGAAGAGGGGAAAACATTTTCTGAATCTGAATCTTGGTGAGTTGCATGCCTTGTTGGAGAATTTGTGTTGCTTGGTCTGTGGAAGACTGCCACAAAACTATTGTTGGTGGGGTTGAATCTATTCCACCAACCTATTGTCTATGGGTTTGACAGGGCATTGTGTAGGCACCATTGTAAGTGAATAAACAATATCTTATTTCTCTTCGACAATCTATTTTTGCTGGATAGAAGGTGTTGAGGTTGTAGTGGTTGCAGTGGTATTCTCTGCATCCTTTGAACATAATGTGAAGAGGATGAATTTTCCAGTATGAGATATTACCTTGTGACACTATTTTGTTGGAGCAGTAGTCAAAACTACCTCTCGTATCTTATAGAGATGACCTCCCAGAGTAAAAATGACACTACGGGGTCTAGAATCATAGACATCATGACGTTTCCACATATATGGTTTGCCCAAAACAACATCATAGACATCAAGAGGGGAAACATCACACACTACCTCATCCTTGAAGGGTTGGATGCCATAGGATAGGTGACACTGCTGGTTGACACGAAGATCTCGTCCCTGGTGAAGCCACCCGATGTTGTATGGTTGTGGGTGTGGTGTTGTCGAAAACCTCAACTGTTTGATGAACTTAGCTGAGATGAGGTTCTTCTGGGTACCATTATAAACAATGAAATGCAACGGGGTTCCCTTCACCCACATTGATGAATGGAAGAGGTGCTCCCCCTCTCCAAGATCTATTGGTTCTTATGGTTGAATTGTTTTGGTCACGGCAGTAGCAGTGGGGTTCGTGTCGATGATCTTTCTATTTTCAATATTTTCTGGATTAAATTCCAGATCAAGGTTCGGCTTCGTGTTTTTGACCTCGGCCACCAATGTCTGTTTCGGGCGACATTCATCGATGTTGTGCTAGGGGATTTTGTGGAAGTCACACCACTTCCCAGTTTCATTCTTCCTCTTTCCTTTACCCTTCTTGTCCCGTGTCTTGGAATGGTTTTGTAGAGGCTATTGGTTAGGGCCATCTTTACCATGCTTTTGTTGTTGTAGATTTGCAGACCCGAATTCCCATTTGTTCTGGTGCCTAAATTTTTGCTCGATTTTTACATCATATCGATAGGAAACTCCATATGATGAGATGTTTAGGAAATCCATTTCAGTTTGGATGTACCTATGCAGAGCCCCATGGTATTTCAGAATCAGATGCCACTTAGATTCTTTGATACCCAACTTGGTGCGCAAGGTATGGAAAGTATTTGTGAACTCTGAAACTATTTGGCTCTTCTTTTTCTGTAGTGTGGTCCATCTCATGTACTGGTATTCATAGTTATCAACAGGATAGTACTATTCTTTGACCACATCCACAAAAAAATGCCAAGTGGGCTCGACCCCATATATTCTAGATTCCTCTGTGGAAATTTTATCCCAATAACTTTACCACCAATGTTTGACATGGGGAAGATCCTTGAGGAGTGCGAAGGTGATATTTTCCCTGTTGGAAAAAATTTGAACAAAGAAATAACCTTCTAATAGATTTAACCATTTTTCTAGGGCATCTGCATCTATCCGACCTTCAAATATGGGAATATCAAAATTAAATTGTACCTTGAAGGGAGAGGTTCCTCCAAAATGGTTGCTTGATGAAGATGTGCCTTTTTCTATCGACAAGAGTTGAAGGATGTGTGCAAAATTCTCCATGATTTCATCCCTCTATTGCACGAGAGCTTGCTCAAGCAACATGTTAATAGAATATTTTACTCCACCGTTTTTATTTTCTACCGCCATCGAGGGTTTATTGGGTGTGACAGAGTGATTTTCCTCAAGAGAGACAAGATCGAGACCCAATTGGCTATACTCGGACCTCGTCGGGGACATGCGCTGAAAAAAAATCAAGAGCATCCTGCTCTGATACCACTGATCCAGATTATTTTCGAAACAAAATGAAAACATAGATATTACAACGAAATACTCATGAAAATTGCCAGAAAGAGAGAAATACAACAATACTTGATTTCTATTAATGAAAGAATTGTAAAGAGACTGTAAAAATACAGAGTGCACGACTCGCTAGAATGGTGGCAAATTTATCTCTGAGAAGAGATGTGATGGCTACACTCATTTGCAAGAAGATGATTACAATGAGGCTCCGAATGCCTTTTTATGATAAAAATGAATGCCAAAACCCTATACATCCAAAAACCTAACCCTAGGAGATGAAACGCCAAAAGTCATGGGGGCCACGTTTGGGTAAGTTAGTACATTAACTTCCTGAGGTTGTAACTTTTGCATACGATCTCCATTTTAGGCGCGTGATAGCCCATTGGAAAGGTATTTTCGAGAGCTACCCATTATGCCATCAAAATCTGACTCCATCTACAATTAAACTATGGCATGAAAAAAAATACTGTTTAGGGCCCCAAAATGGCCTTGGAAGTACAAAAAGATGTGCTGACATGAAAACATACAAAATAAGCCAGTTGGATTAGGTGGGCGGCCACTAGTATCCACTTGGAAGATGTGTAGGGCTTCAAAAATCCCCAAAAGTGTAGAACCCACAATTACGAAGAACTACAGAAGAACGTGTTGAACTAAAAACTGACAAGAGGAGCCAGTTGGAATAGGTGAGTGGCCACCAATATCCACCTGGATCACTTTTGTTAGTAGTCTTGGTATATGATTGGATTATGAATGGTACATGTTTAAGGCTATATAAAAATGAAGGTTTTGCGCACGGTTTGATGTAAGGGCTTATGGTATTTGGTTATGGACAATGTGATATATTGCTAGAAAACAATGTGATGTATTGCTAGTCTTTCATACGTATCTAGTGGCAACGAGAACAAAGATCAAGTTTGGTAAAGTATTGAGAACCACTCAATTAATCGAAAAGGTCATCAATGATAGGAATGGAAAGTTTGTCTTTGATTGTGAGTTTTTTTGAGGGCCCAAAAATCAGGACACATGCGCCAAGTGCCTTATTTCTTGAGTACCATGACTACTAGAGAAGAATAGGGGCTGGTACTAGGAAAAATAACACTTGCTTCTAGTAATTCTTGAACAATTTTCTCAATTTCATTTTTTTGGGAAAAGGGACGATGATAAGGGAGAACATTGGGAGGAAGACTACCTGGGATTGGAGGAATGGAATGATCATGGATGTCATGCGAAGGGGGAAGTCCATGGGGAGTGTTAAAAATAACTTGGTGTTGGGATAATATAGTTTGGAGTTTAGGGTGCATAGAGGGAGTCTCAACAACGTGAATAGAATGGAGTTGGGAAATAATGCCAGAATGACCTTTTTTGAGTAGTTTTTCCATTCAGTGGGAACTGATGATCTCAAGTGATGTTGTTGTGATTCCTTGAAACTGATATTGTTGTCCCTCCTGTTGGAATTCCATGGTTAGGTCCTTAAAGTCCATGAGGAATGGGAGAAGAGTGCATAACCATTCAACACCGAGCACAATGTCACAATCACCCATGTTAATAAAAAATATATGATATTTCAGGTGGTACTAACCAATCTGTAGGGGGAAATTTTCGCAACGCCCGCCACATTTCATGGAACCTTCATTGGAAATCATGATTTGAAAATTGTTGACTACCTGGATATAGCAATTGATTTTCTAGAAAATGCGACGATGAATAAAATTATGGGTGCTACCACTGTTAATTAAGATTACAACTTTCCTATGCTTAATGTAGCCAATGAGCTTGAGGGTTTGGGGAGAGAAGAAGCCAATTAGGGCATGTAGAGAAATCAATGGATCAACTTCTGGTGGATCAAAGGGTGGAGTAGGATCATTTTCTTGGGGTAGCTCTTCCACAGGGATATCTTCGGCCTCCTAATCAACGACATCCTAAAAAATGGCCATTAAAATCTTTTGTTCCTTACATTTGTTCCCTGGAAAATATGTTTCATCAAAATTATATCAAAGACCCTTTAGTTGGCGTTCAACCATTTCTTCCCGAGTTAATTTCTGAATCTTGAGAGGAGTGTCATGAGGGGGAGAGTTGGTAGGTTTAGGGTGAGGAATAAAAGAGAATTTTTTATTCTGGGAAAAGACAACATGTTGTGCTTCCTTGGCACATTTAGTATCTTCCACCCAAGTCTAGGGGCGAGCCATTAATACATGAGCTCGAATTTTGTCCTTTAGGCCACTGATAAGGGATTCTCTAAAGAAGGCATAGGACATTCCCTCCATTCTAAAATCCAAATTCTCAAAGGCGATGATAAATTCTTCCACTATGCCCGACTATTTCAACTTGGTCAAACAACCCAAATGGTGGGTGTCGGTGTCAAAGTGTTCATAAATTTCAACCAAAAAATGTGACCAAGCAATACCCTTGGCGTGCATTTTTACGCCATTTCCATCACTACCAATGTTCAAGATTTAGGTAGAGGACACCATAACGAAGTTTGGTCAATTCATTTGTGATGCCATGCAAGGAGAAATAATCTTCCATTTGTGTGACCCAACCCATGAGATCTGAGCCATCAATTTTGTTCACCTTGACTCTGGGAAGACGTAGTTCACAATGAGGTTGATGGGAATGAAAGGCTTACTAATGGGAAGAGTCAAAATCTTCATGGTGGTAAGGTTGTTTAAATGAGGTAGGGGCCAGGAATTGACTCTTGAAGTGGTTCATCTTGGTCGATATGGAGTCTATGGATTGTTTCACACCTCACAAATTAGTTTTGAGGGTAGCAATATCAAATTTGAGGATGGCATTACCAGAGTTGAGGGTAGCAATACTGGAATTGAGTTCTTGGATGGAATTCTTGTTTTGTTCATTGTTGGTGAGAAAGTTGTTGATTTCTTGATTATGGGTGAGAGAAATTTGGGGAGAAACAAAAAATGGGAAGGTGGATCCACATGGAAAAAAAGTTAAAGATGGGGGGTATCACGGTGGACAGGGTGAAGAGAGGAAGTGGATGGGATAGGTGGAAAATAAGAGTTCTGGGAAGGGTGAGTGGGTAAAAAAAAATGAAAAAGTCTTACAAGTGATAGGTACCACTGTGATCAAGGAGAAGAGAGGAATCCAATGGGATAGTTCCCAAATAAGGGTGCTGGTTGGACCACTATACTCTTAAATAAGGGTGCTGGCTGGACCACTATAATTTTTTTTTTGTTGTACTTTTGTAGAGTTATACTCTATCCTAAAGAATGTTGAAGTGACAAAGTTCCCAAATTACTAACAAGAAAATTTGTGTAGGATTTTTTCAACTAGAATGTAGGAGGCATGGTTACATGACAATATACCTCTTTTGTTCCTTTTCTGTTTTTTTCGTTCTCAAGGGTTAGGGTTTTTTAGGGTTCCTACATACAAGGGTTTTCCCTGTACTATAACTCTTTGATATATGTGCGGGGTTGAACAATATTGCTCTGCATAATATGTCAAGGCACTAAGGAGGTTCGACTGTACCCCTAGCTGTGCTAACCGATTACCCAAGTAGTAGAGATTATCTCTCACAGTGTTGTTCTCAGTGTCACTATAGTAGTCAGGCGATCGATCAACTGATCTACAGTTGGTTTCAGGATACCTAGGGAACTCCCTATATACCATAAGGTATGTGGGAGTGATAGCTGTGTACAGATTTAGTCCAATGCGATACTAATCTAAGGGTACCAAGAAGGGTTACATAGGTTTCCAACAAGGTTAAACATTTGTTTCGAGTAACCCTGTGAAATCATCTATATTTTTTTACATGTAGTCTTCCCCACCACAATTTTACCCACTGAATGACATATCTCTATGATTTAAAGACACTGATAGTACATGTCTCTACCATGAAAAAAACATTCCCACAGTTTCTGCAAAGGAAAGGCTATGATACCAATTGTAAGGTACCAAATATATTATAATAATTAGAAATAGAAATATTGCAGCAACTACCAACGAAAAAGAAAAATATAGAGAATCATACCACCCAAAATGCTACCTTTATTGATATAAAGCCAAGTTCACTTGCCTCTTCGAGGGGGAAACCTTCAACAAATTAGATCTCTATTACAATGATTCTCAAGACAAGACTTTCTCATACCTTCTACTCCTATTTATACTGATTCTATCTTCTAAAGAACTTTCTAGAGGAAGATCTTTCTATAAGCAAAAGCTTCTATTAAGTCTTCCTACATTAGACTTTGTCACATTATTAAATAGGCCTTATTAACTAATGTCAACCTTTATGACATGGAAAATATATTATTCTACTTACATGAGGGGTTAGTGAGGTTAGGTCCCTAAAATATATATAGGAGAAAAGGGTACAATTATAATGAAATGGTACCTTGAAGGTTTCTAGCCGACATACAATTATAATACTATAAATGTAATAATTCAATATCTAGGTCTTAATAAGGGGTTTTATACATAAAATGGGGCTTTGTCTAGGTCTTAACATTCCCCTCCCCTTCAAACAAGTGTTATTCTCAACACTTGAATAACCGTGTGTGTTTTTTCATGAAGAACTCATCTTCCCATGTTGCCTCTTCCACTGGTAGGTTCTTCCATTTGACGATCTACTCAGTGATTGCTTGATTTCTCAGCTGCTCAATCCTTTTTTCAAGGATTATTTCTAGTTCTAGTATGATTTCCCTTCTTCATTAATCTCTAGTGAAATAGTTTGGACTGAGACCTTGTTGTCAGTTACCTTGTTTAGTAAATAAACATGGAAGACTGGATGTACACGTGAATATGGAGACAAATCCAATTTGTAAGCCATACTTCCAATTCTTTGCAAAACCTTATAGGTTCCATAATATTTGAGTGGTAATTTAGAGTCTTTCCTTTGTTTCTTGAGAGACATATGTTTATATGTTTGTATCCTGATAAATACTCAATCCCCCAATTCAAATTCCCTTTCACTATGATGTTGATCTGGTTTTTGTTTCATCCTATTTTGTGCCATAACTAAGTTGTCCTTAAATAATTTTAGAACCTCTTGTTGGTTCCTTATTTGGTCCTCCATTACTTGAACCTTTTTATTCAATTTAAAGGGTGATGTAATGGATGGAGGATGATATCCATAAAGTGCTAGAAATGGGGACATTTTTGATGAAGCATGGAAGGATGTGTTGTATGACCATTCCACCAAGGGAAACCGCATGACCCATTGTGTTTATTTATCGGATCCAAAGCAACAAAGATATCCTTCTAGACATTTATTCACTATCTCCCATTGGATTGAGGGTGGTAAGATGAGATGTGATCCAATTGAGTACCCAAACAAGAAAATAATTCAGTCCAAAAATTTCCAGTGAAAATTGGATCTTAGTCACTTACAATAATCTTGGGGATTCCATGTAGATTTTGAATTGTTTCCATGAATGTTGCGGCTACTATACTTGCTTTAAAAGGATGAGAAAGAGAGAAAACATGAGCATAATTTTCCAGTTGATCCACTACTACCATGATGACAGTATTTGCTTCGGATTTGGGTAAACCTGTAATAAAATCCATTGAGAGATCTTCCCAATGTTGAATTGGTATAACTAATGGTTTTAGGAGACCTGACGTCTTGATTGTTTCTCCCTTATTATGTTAGAAAACTAAAAATTAAGAAAAAAACTTTTGAACATCAATTTTAAGACCTTTCCAGAAAAAATCCTTCTTGATTCTGTGGTATGTTTTCAAGAATCCTGAATGTCCTCCTATACTAGAAGTGTGCAATTCGACAAGGACCTTCTATTTGAGTTGGGAATTATTACATAAATATAGGCGATCATGAACCATATCAAATCATTCTTCCATACAAAATTGTCTAATGAACTGGGGTCCTCATGTAGTTTTTGAATGATCTTGCATACCTCTTGATCTTGCTTCCATTCTATCCTTGCTTCTTCCACCCAATCAGAATGTAGAATAGAAATAACACATAGTGAAACTTCTGTTTCTTCTTCTTTCCTTGAAAGGGCATATGCCACAAAATTATGTTTTCCTTTTTTTATAGATAATTTCAAAGTCATAACCTAGCATATTTGTAACCCATTTTTGTTCCTCTTATGAAGATAATCATTGCTCCAAGAAGTACTTCAAACTATCATGATATGTTTTTAGTTTGAAGTGTCTTCCTATTAGGTAAGGGCACCATTTATGAATTGCATGTAGTATGGCCAAAATTTCTTTTTTATAAATGAGTTTGACTAAGTTTTTTTCCTTTAAGTTGGCTACTTTCAAAGGTAAGGGACCTTCCTTCTTGCATTAAAATTCACCAAATCCACGACTTGAGGCATCACACTACATAATAAATGATTTTATAAATCCTGGTGTGGTCGGGACAAGAGTTGTATAATACCATTTTTAAGTTTTTCAAAAGCTTTGGTTGCTTCTTTGGTCCAACCTTCTTTAATAATGTTGTTAGAGGTGCTGCTATTTGACCATAATTCTTGACAATCTTGTGATAATATCCTGTCAATCCTAATAATCCTCTAAGTTTATTCATGGTTTTGGGAATTGACCATTCCCTCATAGGTTTAATTTTCTTAGGGTCCACTTTTACACCTTCATGAGATCCAATATGACCCAAATATTCCACTTCTTGAACAAAAAATGAACACTTGGAAGGATTTTCATAAAGTTGTTGCTCTTCCAATAGTTGTAATACTCTGTCAACATGTTGTACATGCTCTTCTTAAGATTTGTTGTAGATTAATATGTCATAAAAAAATACTAACACATTGTTTCTAAGGAAGGGCTTGAAAATAGAATTCATCAAGTTTTGAAATGTTGAAGGTGAATTAGTAAGTCCAAATGGCATAACCAAAAACTTATAATGACCTTCATGTGTTCTAAAAGATTTTTTAGAAATGTATTTCTGCATCATTCTGATTTGATGATATCACGAATGAAGATATAGCTTAGTAAAGAATTTTTCTCCATGCAATTCATCTAATAATTCATCAATGACATGAATAGGAAACTTATCTTTGATTTCCATTTTGTTGAGTTGTCTATAATATGGAAACATGTAGATTTTAACCTTGTACAATATTTACTGCAAACAAATATTCAGTAAAAGAACATAAAATCTACAATGGAAAATACAAACATTACATAGATATTTTTCCCTTGGAAACCCAAATCGAGAAAACCAACATATTCTATATTCATTCATAGTGATACATTGTTTACAATACAATATACATATAGGAGCCAGCGGCATCCAAAACCCTAACCCAATGACCTGGATTATTCCACAACCCTAATTCCTTAATGGGAAATAGAAAACCATCGACAAAGAAACCATGTGCCGAAAAACCACCTAATTCCTTAACTGGAAATATAAAAATACTCGTGCAAAGAATATAACACATACCCAACATTCTCCCACTTGTGTTTTTCTTTGCATACAGGGGGTTACATGGTTACATATTCAACAATCCAGGGCAACAATGCCCATGGATCCTCTACACCAAGAGAACTTCTCAATGCTCATATATTTTGTTAATGAATCTGCAACAATCTTCAAAGTGTCCACCTTCATCAACAATACTTTCTTTTCTTCAACCATGTCTCTCACAAAGTGATATTGAATATCAATATGCTTTGTCTTTGAATGATAACTGGGGTTCTTTGTCATAAAAATTGTACTCTGACTGTCACAATCTATTCTTACAACTTGTTGTACCAACCCAATACCTGAACACAATCTTTGTAACCATACTGCTTCCTTACTTGCACGAGTGGTTGTCATGTATTCAACTTCTGTAGTTGAAAGTGCCACTACAACCTATCTTTTTCTCATACAACTTATTGCTCCTCCAAATAGGTTAAACACATACCCACTTGTAGATCTCCTATGATCCAGATCTCCAGTCCAGTTTGCATCCGCAAAGCCATGTATATCCACCACTCTGTTCAATCCTGGTTTTCCTTGGTACCACAATCCATATCTAGTAGTGCCATGCAAATACATGAAAACCCTTTTTACTGTTGTCCAATGCTCCTTCCCTGGTTTTGACATATACCTACTCAGAACTCCCACTGCTTATGCAATGTCCGGTCTAGTACAAACCATTGCATACATCAAACTGCCAATTGCACTCACATATGGAACATAAGACATGTCCTCCTCCTCTTCATGTGTCTTGGGACACTGGTTCGTAGATAACTTTACCCCAACAGGAATAGGAACCTTGACTGGTTTACATTCTTTCATATTAAACCTCTGCAATATTGTCTCAACATATTTTCTTTGATTTAACCAGAGTTTCCTCTTTTTCCGATCTCTTTTAATTTCCATGCCCAAAATGAAATTTGAAGCACCGAGATCCTTCATGTCAAATTTAGAGGACAAATGAGTTTTCACATCCTAGATAATCTCTTTGTTGTTTCCTATCAACAACATGTCATCCACATACAAGATCAAATAAGTCAAAGATCACCAATTAATTTAAAATACACATAGTGATCCTCTTTTCTTCTTGCGAAGTCAAGTCCTAGCATATAAGTATAAATTTTTTGATACCACATCCTTGGTGATTGTTTTAAACCATACAGAGACTTTTTCATCTTGCATACCAACTCCTTCTTTCCCTTCACAACATAACCTTCTAGTTGCTTCATATATATTTTTTCTTCCAAATCCCCATGTAGGAATGTTGTCTTCACATCCATTTGTTCTACTTCAAAATCAAATGCAAAAACAGATAACAAAATTCTTATAGAGGTTAACTTGGAAACAGGAGAAAAAATCTCACCAAAATCAATTCCCTCAACCTGGGAATAACCCTTTGCTACTAACCTAGCTTTGTCTTTCTCCACTTTTCCTTTTGCATTCAACTTCTTTTTAAATACCCATTTGCTGCTAATGGGATTTCTTCCAGTCGAAAATGCCACTAGATACCAAGCCTCATTCTTATCCAAAGATTTTATTTCTTTGTCCATGGCCCTTTTCCATAGATTTTCATCCTCTAAATCCATTGCCTCCCTGAAAGTTCTAGGATCATCATCAGTAATAGACAAAGAAAAATTTGAATGGAAATCAGATGGAGTATACCTTTCTGATAGCCTTCTTTCTTGAACCGATCTCCTCAATACTGGAGTATGAGGATCTTCTTCTTCTGATTTCTGTTCTTCTGTAGAGTCTGACTCATCATCCTTTAAATCAAACTCTATTTTATCTAGTTCTTCCTTACTTGGTAGAACTTCCTGTTTAACAACATCCTTCATTTCTCTAAATACCACATCTCGTCTATACACTACCTTCTTAGTTTCTAGGTTCCAAAGCTTATAACCTTTGAGACCATCTTTATATCCAATAAAGATACACTTTTCGGCCTTCTTATCTAGCTTACTCCTGTTTTCCTTTGGAACATGAACATATGCATCACAACCAAATTCCTTGAGATGTGTGAGAGAAGGTTCCTTACCAATCCATACCTCTTGTGGAGTCTTGTCATCTAACGCTGATGAGGGTGATATGTTGACTAGGTAACATGCAGTACCCACTGCCTCTGCCCAAAATTCTTACCCTAACTCGACACCACTGAGCATGCACCTTGATTTTTCCATCAACATCCTGTTCATCCTTTCTGCAACTCCATTCTGCTGAGGTGTATATGGAATAGTCTTTTTCCTTGCTATACCGTACTTCTTACAAAATTTTTCAAATTCATTCCCGCAGAACTCTCCGCCATTATCTGTCCTCATCACATTAATTATTTTCTCTGTTTGATTCTCAACAAGAGCCTTAAAATCTTTAAACCCGTCAAAGACTTTGGATTTCTTCCTGAGGAAATATATCCAAGTATTCCTCGAGAATTCATCTATAAATGAGACATAGTACACAAATTTTCCCAATGATGGGACCGAAATAGGTCCAAAAACATCACTGTGAACTAACTGTAAAATTCCTTCTGCCCTTGTTGCACCAGAGGGGAATCTTACCCGATTCTGCTTCCCATATAGAAAATGTTCAAAGAAATCAAAATCTAGAGAGCAATTAGACATACCTTCAACCATACCTTTACCATGTAGTAGTTGAAGACCGTTCTCTCCGATATGCCCTAGTCTTTGATGCCACAACCTAACCTTTTCTCCAGAGACTGTAGGAGTTCTTTTTTCTTCAACTCCAATATCAGGAAAAATGGAACTATTACACCCATCACTTATAGTGCTTCCTTGCATCTTATACAGAGTTCCAAACCAAACTCCCTTCAACAACACCATTTCTTCTCAAACCATCCCACAGGTTTCCTTTTCAAATATTGTTTTTACCCTTGAATCATCCATTTTTCTTACAAAAATCAAATTTCTTGCCAAACTTGGGATGTTCAGAACACCAGGTAGTGTTCTAATCCTTCCATCTATGAGCCTCAACTTGAATTTTCCTCATCCTCTGATTATGGTTGTCGAATCATCACCTAAGAAAACATTACCTCCATCATACCTTTCATATTCACAAAACCACTCCCTATAGGGAGTCATATGAAAGGATGCACCAGAGTCAACCAACCATGCCTCATGATCTGCATGTGTGCTTGAAGAAGCCAAGTACACATCCCCTCTTTCTTCCTTGGAGGTATTTTCTTCTTTAGAAGGAGATTCTTCAGATCCCTTCTTTTTCTCAACTTTGGATCTACACTGCTTCTTGTAGTGCCCTTCTTTTCCATATCTCCAACATACCTTTACAAAATTTCAGGGAGATTTATATTTACCCTTAGACTTAGATCTTCCACTTGAGAGATTAGATCTATTTATTTCCTGGGAACGTCCTCTTGCAAATAATGTGTCTGTGCTATGTCCTTCCATATTCTTCCATCTCATATCCTCTGACAACAAGGATGATACCACTTCATCAAACTTCAAGGCAGTTGTATTACTACCTATGGCCACAACTAGACTATCCCACGAGTCTGGTAAATAACACAGTAAACTGATACAATTATCTTCATCTGAAATTTAAATATCAATAGATATTAACTGAATTACCACAGTATTGAAGGCATTCAAATGCTCTGCCACCAAATTTCAATCTCTCATCCTCAGGTTATATAGCTTCTTTCTCAGGAATAGTTTATTTACCAGGGACTTAGATTGATACAACTTCCCCAACTTTTCCTATAAATCCTTGGCTGTAGCTTCCTCTGACACATTTAGTAACACTAAATCAGAGAGACACAACTAGATTGTGGTCTTTGCCTTCCAATCCAACTTTTTCCAGTCATCTGCTGAAGTTCCTGTAGGTGCAGTACCTAGATCTACCATGATCCACTGATCTCTATCCACCAATAGATCTTCCATCTTGAGCTTCCACATCTAAAAAATTTTCCCACTAAACTTATCGATCTCCATCTTCGAATTGCTTGCCATTTGTTTTCACCTGAAAAATCAATACCACAGATCTCCCATTGTAACAAGGCTTATCACAGTCCCGAGCCAAACCCTTGACTACAAAGGCATCCCCTTGAAGCCAACAAAGCTCTGATACCAAATGTAGATTTTAACCTTGTACAATATTTACTGCAAACAAATATTTAGTAAAAGAACAGAAAATATACAATGGAAAATACAAACATTACACATATATTTTTCCCCTGGAAACCCAAACCGGGAAAACCAACATATTCTATATTCATTCATAGTGATACATTGTTTACAATACAATATACATATAGGACCCATCGACATCCAAAACCCTAACCCAATGACCTAGATTAGTCCACAACCATAATTCCTTAACTGGAAATAGAAAACCGCCGACAAAGAAACCATGTGCCGAAAAACCACCTAAATATGTGACACGTTTCTCAAGGCAATTTTTTTTCCGGAGGAGGTTATCCTAGAAGTTTATTTTCTGAAGCTTGGAATGACTTGGAGGAGAGAGGGGCACATTGCAAGAAGTGGTTTTCCTATTTAATGGCCCAAATATTCATATATTATCTTGAGATTTCATTAGCTTGTTCATATTGGCCCGATCTATCATTCTGGAGATTTTGATGGCAGTTGGAGGGTCCTAGAGGGGAGAACAAACTCTTGTTGATTTAGTCAAACTAGGAGGGTGCAAACCAGTTGAGGGTTTGATCAGTTGGAGGAGCAGAACTCCTCCATTCAGATTGAAACTTGGTTAGGAGGATTTTACTAGCCTGATCTACATTCCTGGAAATTTTGGAGGCATTTGGAGCACAGAAGGAGGAGGGCCGAAACTTGAGGGTTCATCAACAGCCAGGGCAGTGCACAACTCATCCAGTTGGAGGGGTTCTACAGTATATTCGATCGAGATATCTTATCTTCAGTATGCTATTGCATGCTGTTAGCCTTTGGAGGCTTGGATCTTCTTATTAGAAACGATTTGGGAGGCTATTATCATTGTATTTCTTATTATTGTATCAGTTGGCAACCCATCTTTGATATTATTGAGGTTTTCTTCCAAATTTGCATATCTCTTGTTCAAAATATCTTCCTAATATCTATATAAAGTTAAAATCCAACATTATTGTTCCTATACTAGTGTTCTTTGTGTATCTTGTCTTATTTATGATTATATCCTTCAGATCTATTATTCCATTGCTTAATCAACATCAAGTAAACCCTAATGCGCAACTCCATAAGCAAACCTGCAAATACATAAGCAAACATAACAAATAGTAAGCAGTTAGTGTTCTGAGAAAAAAAATTGGCTTGGGAACATTACAGTGGTATCAGAGCATTGATCCTCCCAACTTGTGGGGATTAATGCATGCAGAAGTTCAATGGTATTTACATGGTAGACGCAGGAAGCAACCAGGTGAAACAGAGACAGAGATGGAGGGTTCAGGTGAGGACAGTGAGCCAAATATTCTATCAGGTTTCGCTAAGGAGTTACAACACTCCATAAATCAGACACAAAGCACCCTTATACATCATCTATAGGAAAACCAGGAAACTATGCGCATGGGACAACTTGAAATAACAAAGACTCTGGAAAGAGTGAATTCCAACCAAGAAAAACTTGCGCAACTCCTCTTATAGATGACCCATGCAGGGAAGGGACCAGAGGCTTATGAAAACATGGAAGCTAGTAGATCTCATGGGGAACTAGACATCAACAGGAGTATAACCCTCATTATCACACTGAGGGACATAGTTATGGAGGTGGAGCTCCTCAGGGGAAAAACCACAGTAGGGCCACCCCTAGACCCTATCTACCTACATTCCTCGATAACCAGCCACAACACAACTATGAGGATGAAATTGAGGACAACTTTGAGCAGTATGTCAAGGAGTATTATGACTTGAGTGCAGGATTCTAGAGGCAAGTCATGCTGGATCAATATTGTGGAATCAAGTTTTGTGGTAAGCCTAAATAGTATCAAAGGCTTAACTATGAGTTGGAATGCAGAGCATGCAAGATGGAGATTCCTTATTTTGATGGATCTTCTAAGGTGACTGCGCAAGCATGGGTGCATAAACTTGATACCTACCTAAAGATTAAACCCATGAGGGAAATGGATGCCATCAAGTTTTCCACCATGTACTTGGAGGGAAAGGCTCATGATTGGTGGTACAATGGGTTGACCACACTGGGTCACAATTAGATTACATCCTATACATAGTTTACATAGAGACTCATTGACAGGTTTGACTAGGGGGACCTAGAGCTACCTTTTAGGGAAATCACAAAACTCAGACAGACATGATCACCAGAGGTTTACATAGAATATTTTTAGAGGATAGCAGTTATGGTACATGATGTGTCTCAATCGAGACTTATGATTCTCTTCACAGAAGGGTTGATGGATCCCTTGAGGGGTTGGGTCAAGGATTTTAAGCCTACCAACTTGCATGATGCCATTTGGAAGATCAGGGACTTAGGATCATCAACAAAGGTGAGATTCACCCCTAGACCTCCTCTAAACCAATGGGGTAGAGACCAAAGACCTCCTATGAACCAAGGAGGGAGAGACCCAAGGGGGTTTGACCAAGGAAGGGGTAGGATGGATGAGCCCACTGGGAGGGAATTTAGGAGGAAGCAACTATGCTTCACTTGCAAAGAACCATGGGATCCAAAAAACAAATGCATGGGTAAAGGAAAGGCCCACTACATTGAGGTGATCTTAGATGACGAGGAGGATGAATATTTCAACCATCTATAGAACATAGAGGAAAAATCCCCAGGACAGGAAGAAGAGGAAGATGCAAATCATGACCTTACAACAAATGAGAAGGTGACACTTGCATCCATCAATGGGGTACCTAAATTCAAGACTTTCAGGATGAGAGGGGTGGTACAAGGGAAGAATGTCTCAGTTCTCATTGATGGAGGTGCCTCACACAACTTC
Source organism: Picea engelmannii (assembly GCA_009831015.1). Classification (NCBI taxonomy): domain Eukaryota; kingdom Viridiplantae; phylum Streptophyta; class Pinopsida; order Pinales; family Pinaceae; genus Picea; species Picea engelmannii. Next base: position 238,414 of record ML792670.1, read on the forward strand.
ATTGATTCATCCCTACTATAAATAAGACACATATCGACATTCAATTTTGAGAGATTTCATGTGGAGGTAGCAGGGGAAGCACCATGCCTTGTGACAGATACATTTTGGAAATGAAACTTACATTGGGTAGGCATGATTTGGCACATGATTTCTATGTTATGGACCTTCCAGACACAAACATCATCCTTGGAGTACATTGGCTTAGTACATTGGGGCTAATCACCACAAATTACAAAACCATGGAAATGTCCTTCACAAAAGAAAATGGGAAAAGGGTGGTTCTCAGGGGTATGCCATGCAACACATCGATAGTAGTGACAAAAAAATGAATGGAGGCCATATTCAGGAGGGAATACATTGTTTATGCATCATAGTGTCGAATATCAGTCAGGGTAGACAAGGAGGGGGGAAATCACTACTCACCAGAGATCCATAAAATCATTGATAGGCATAACAAGGTCTTTGATCCTATACCACCAGGGGCACCGCCAGATAGGGGGTTTGAGCACATCATAAAGTTGAAGGAGGTGCGAAACCTGTAATCACCACTCCCTACAGGAACCCTAAGATATAAAAATATGAAATTTAAAATACCATTAAATAATTGTTAGACATGGGCCACATAAGGCCAAGTTCCAGTGCCTTTGCATCTTCAGTAGTATTGGTGAAAAAGAAAGATGGGAAAATGCACATGTGTATTGACTACAAGGATATAAATAAGAAGGCAATAAAAAATAGATACCCCATCCCAAGGATTGATGAGATATTGGATGAGCTCCATGGGGTGGTGTGTTTAACAAAGATTGAATTATGCTCCGGCTATCATCAGATAAAAATGAGGGAGCAAGATATCTTCAAGACTACTTTTCGGTGTCACTATGGACACTATGAGTTTTTGGTCATGCATTTTGGGCTGGCTAATGCACTGACCACCTTCCAATATTGCATGAATCATTTGTTCAACTAACAATTGAGGAAGTTCCTATTGGTCTTCTTTGATGATTTATTAATCTATAGCAAAACTTGGGAGAACCACCTTCATCATGTGGAGCAGATTTTGGCTATCATGGAAGAGCAATCCTTATATGCTAAGGAATACAAATGTGAATTTGGAATTAAAAAGGTCCTTTATATAGGACACATCATTGGAGTGAAGGGGGTATAGGTACACCAATAAAAAATACAAGCTATACTTGACTGGCCCACACCTAGGACACTCACAGAGTTGAAGGGGTTTTTGGGCATCTGTTGCTATTACAAGAGCTTTGTCAAAGGTTTCTCTCAACTTTGCGCACCTATGACCAATTTGATTAAGAAATGGGCATTCAAGTGGAGAATAGAAGCACAATCAACCTTTGAAAAAATGAAGAAAGTGATGAGTACATGCCCAATATTGGCCCTACAAGATTTCACACAACCGTTCACAGTTGAGTGCGATGCCTCAGGGGAAGGCATTGGGGTAGTGCTTATGCAGAATAAATGTCCCATTGACTATGAAAGCCGAAAATTGAGAGGTCCTGAGCTCCTCTACACCATCTATGAAAAATAAATGCTATCCATCATGCATGGATTGGCCAAGTTCAGGAAGTATTTGGTTGGGGAAAAATTCCTCATGAGGACAGATCACAAAAGCCTCAAGTACTTCCTAGATCAGAAGGACTTGAATGAGAGGCAACGAAAGTGGGTGAGAAAAATCCAGGATTATGACTTTGACATAGAATTATTCAAAGGAAAGAATAATTTGGTAGCAGATGCCTTATCCAGAAGACCATCAATTTATGCCATGATCAATATCTCAGTGGATTGGAAGGCCCACCTTTTGGTGGAATATTCAAAAAAAAAAATTGCATGCGAAGTGATGGATGGACAGGTACAAGATGACAACTTCAAAATCATGGATGATATCATATACTACAAGGGATGAATTTTCTTGGTTCCTGAATCAACATTTAAATCCAAGGTGCTATAAGCATGCCATGATTCACCGATAGCAGGGCATCAAGGGTTCATCAATACATAAAGACAGGTTTGGGAGAGGTTTTCTTGGAAGGGTTTGAAAGAAGATGTGAGGAGCCACATCAAGGAGTGCAACACTTGCGAGGCCAACAAAGATGAACACACTCACCCAACAGGATTACTACAACCACTTCCCATTCTGAAGCACAAATGGGAAAGCATATCTATGGATTTCATCACAGGGTTTCCCAAGGCTTAGGGAAAATATTGCATTTTTCGTGGTAGTGGACATATTGATCAAGTTTGCATACTTTTTTTCCATTTCCATAGATTACAGTGCAACGCAGGTTGCAGACCTGTTCTTCTGGAAAGTTTTCAGATTGCATGGTTTTCCCAAAACCATAGTGAGTGATAGGGACAACAGGTTTATGAGAACATTTTGGTAGGATCTCTTCAGGTTAGTGGGTATTGACCTAACACCTAGTACCAACTATCACCCTCAGAAGGATGGACAAACAAATATAGTCAAAAAATGGGTTGAGGGCTACCTCAGGAATTATGTGGCATGGCAACAGAAGGCATGGGTTAAATGGCCTCACTTGGGGGAATACTTCTACAACACCACCCATCATATGTCCATTGGTATGCCACCATTTAGGGCCTTATACATCTATGAACCCCTCTCATTTGCAAAGATTACCTTTGGTGACAATAGGGCTCCCATGGTTCAGGACTTGATTCAGCAGAGTTAGGACATACTCAGGGAACTGAAGGACCACTTGCAAAGGGCACATAATCAGCATAAGGTACAGGTAGACAAGCACAGGGTTGATCCCACATTTGAGGTTGGTGACTTGGTTTATTTGAGGCTTCAACCGTACATGCATACATCCATTAAGAGAAGTGGCATAGATAAGCTCCAACCTCATTTTTTTAGTCCATACAAAATCAACAAGAGGGTAGGGGCCGTGGCATATGAGTTGGATCTACCACAGGGCAGAAAAATACACAATGTCTTCCATTTTTCATGTTTGAAGAGGGCTATCGGTAAGCATATCACTCTTATCGAGGAATTTCCACCTATGGATGAAGAAGGATAGTTGGTAATGATACCAGAGGAAATACTTGAAGTCAGGGAGAAGAAGTTGAGGAAAAGAAGCATCATAGAATATCTGGTCAAGTGGAAGAACCTACCCATGGAGGATGCCACTTGGGAAGGGAAACAATTGATCCAGGAGACAGGTCCATAATTGCTTATGGGAAAGAAATTTCTAGCAGGGGAGACTTTAATGTCCCCCATATCTTGATGAAGAGGTCCGAAGATACTCAATAGTGTAGCTATCCCCACTAGACTATAGTATTAGGTATCTTGGGGACACAGTCAACCATAAGACACTTCCTAAACATAACATTCTATTATTGAGTTGACTTTGTGTGAAAAAGGGTAACTCAATGAAAGAAAAGAAAAGGTGAGTTAAAGTTAAGAGTTAACCCTAGGGATTAACTAACTCAACAGATGAATAAACTGGAGCTATAAAAGAAAGGGCAGGGTGCACTTCTAGGGCATTCTGTATTATTATCTTATTTTTCATTGGAGCTCCTGAGCACAAGCAATTTTGAGGGTTTTGAGTCTAAAACCCTAGAGATCAACTCGGTGGTGAAATATTCCACCTACCTTGATACAGGCTTGGTCCCAGAGGTGAAATAATCCTCCCACACCATTCTACAATGTTGCAGGGGTCTGATCTAGTGGCAGAGGCAAGCTAGTGCGCAACCTAGGGGGTTTCCAGCTAGGGGGGTGCACCACCTTGAGGAGTTTGGCTCGATCTGAAGAAAGGAGGGATATTATTGGCAAATGAGCATATGGGTTTTCTTTGTATGGTCCCTAACATCATTTCTAGTCTATTCCGGAGGAGGTTATCCTAACAGTTTATTTCTTGGAGCTTGGAATGACTTGGAGGAGAGAGGGGCACATTGCAAGAAGTGGTTTTCCTGTTTATTGGCTCAGATATTCATAGATTATATCGATATTTCATCAACTTGTTTGTATTGGCCCGATCTATCATTCTAGATATTTTGATGGCAGTTGGAGGCTCCTAGAGGGGAGAACAAACTCTTGTTGATTCAGTCAAATCAGGGGGGCGCAAACCAGTTGAGGGTTTGCTTAGTTGGAGGAGTATAACTTCTCCATTCAGATTGAAACTTGGCCAGGAAGATTCTACTAGCCCGATCTACATTCCAGGAAAGTTTGGAGGCATTTGGAGCACATAAAGAGGAGGGCTGAAACTTGAGGGTTCATCAACAGCCAGGGAAGTGCACAACTTAGCCAATTGGAGGGGTTCCACAATATATTGGACGGGGATATGTTATCCTTAGTCTTCTATTTCATGTTTTTAGCCTTTGGAGGTTTGGATCTTCTTCTCAGATAGCCTTTGGGAGGCTATTATCATTGTATTTCTTATTATTGTATCGATTGGAAACCCATCTTTGATATTATTGGGGTTTTCTTCCAGATCTGCAGATCACTTTTTCAAAGGATCTTCCTATTATATAAATAAAGGTCAGATATGATATTATTGGTCCTATACTGGTGTTGTTTGTGTATCTTGTCTTGTTTATGATTATATGCTTCAGATCTATTATTCCATTGCTTAATCAACATCAAGTAAACCCTAATGCACAACTCCATGAGAAAACCTGTAAATACATAAGAAAACATAACAAACAATAAGCAGTTAGTGTTTTGATAATTGTTTTTGGCTTGGGAACATTACATTTTGTAACCATCACCATTGGTGAAGAGAAAGAACTTTGGCTAGGTTAAATTATGCCGGTCTCTAACATTTCCTAGATCATGCACTCAATCTCACTCTTATGTGCATATGGATACTTGTAAGGCCTAATGTTATGTGGTACACTTCTTGGTTGCAAATGAATAGCATGGTCATGATCTCTAGCATGTGGAATACCCTTAGGCATTTCACCAAATACCTTGGAATGATTATTGATAACTATTTGGAGGTCTAACAGAGCAGAGGATATAGATGTTTGAACATAAAGTGAGCATAATTGTGCAATTACACCCTGGTGTCCCTTTTTTAGTAATTTTGTCATGTTATTAGAGCTTATCAATTTAGAGGGTTTCCCTTGGATACCTCTAAACTCAATTTCCTTTTCATATGAGGAATGTTAGCACCATGATTTTCATGGCTAAGGTTAGAGGTTTGCCAATAATTTTGCAAAGTCATGCATGTTAGCACCCATATCGTTTTTATGACTGGAATCATCTAACATCTCCAAGGGCCAGTTTAAAAAGGAATCTTATCATTTATTTGTTCCATTTACATTTTCAACTGCGCGCTGCAAAATTTTCTACGTGCTGCGCAAAGCATTTCATCGCGCAGTGAATTTCTTTCTCGCAGTGGATATCGTCGCGCAGTGGATTTCGTCGCGCAGTGAATTTCGTCGCGCAGTGGATTTCGTCGTGCAGTGGGATGTCACACATAGGATGTTATCGCATAGTGGATTCTGCCACACATAGGATGTTGTCGCGTAGAGGATGTCATCGCGCAATGGATTTTCCTGTGCATAGGCTACATGTCGCGTTGCACAAATGAGTGGTTTAGTGGTCAACTTCAAGATCAATTTCTAACCAACTGGGGAGGAATTTGGAAACTCCCCAAGAGGGTTTTGTCGAGGACAAACCAAATAATAAAAAAATCTCTCATATTTTCAAAATGTGTCACGGATTGGGATATTCGAAGGAATATTTGAGCCCTATTTTTCAGTTTTCATGATTTCCTGTCCGAGACATGTTTTTGCGAAACATATTCTGGCCAGATGGAGATGAATTTCAAGAACATGAGAGATGTTTTTCTTTATAAGGTGACTAACTACAAAAAAATCTCTCAGTTTAAAAAATTACATTTTTATTAGTGAGATATGATGTCATATTTAACGCCTATTTTCCCAGTTTGCTACGCAATCCGCTACGTTTGTTTTTTTGCTGTAGGTTACTGTTGCATAGCAGACTTACTGTGTAAGGGTGACAGAGTGCCCAGGAGTTCACAGGAAGACTCATCACAACCATATGGTTGAATTTAGATCATGATCAATGATTGTAAAGAATATTTCGGTTACGATTATGATTTGACAAAGTCATGTTTTCTATTTTTAGTGAATTTGTTGAAGTTGTTCTCTTTCAAAGAAAATGGATCCATGAGTCTAGGATGAAGTAGTTTGACCATAGCAGCCAAGGGTGACATTATTTTTCTATATATGGGGATCATTTTCATATAAACAGGGTTGGTTGGAAAATTTGGTAGACCGCAACTATTGTATGTAATTTGAGTTTTTGACCGAAATTTAATGCAAAGGTCTTGTAACTTGATGAAAAGATTCTAATTGTAACAGTTGGATGTATTGTGCCTCTTTCTTTGCGTATTTGATTCCTGTTATCTTTATTTCATATCTTTTCCTGTCTATTTCGGAACAAATTTTCTAACCTGTGGATTCGTTGTGCAGCACCCCTTGTTTGCACCACTTAGACAAAACGTTTTCCTCTAAAGCTAACTCCGAACTCGCTTGCAGTGGTGCTCCGAGTTACTTCCTATATTTTCTCTCGCCACACATTACGATTTTACACTGAAGATTGTTGCTCGCCTAGCCTTATCCTCTCAAGTTTCAGTCACTGAGTCATTTGTCTCTGTCATTTCCTCAAATCGACTCCATAGCCCAAGTCTTACTTTCTTGCAACAATATAACCAGAACCCATTATATCAAAGGTGTTAAATATAGCCATTGCTTTCAAATCCATATCCTGCATGGAGACCACGCCTCCTGAGAGAGCCCTCTCCAGATCCGAAAGGCTAGTTTTGGGTATCAAAGTTGGTTGAAAAAGTTACCTTCATCATCTGTTTATCAACTGAACAGATTTACAGAGTGCTAACATTCTGGCGCTGTTGCCAGGGACAGAATTGAATGAAAATTTCCCTGTGAAGAACAACATTGTTTCAGTTCTAACGTCTGAGAGCAGCAGACACTTTGGCACATATTGGCTGTATTTTTTCTCTGGCGACTCTACACATCAAAAAATCAGTTGAAGGTGATTCCACTGGCAGAATAATCCAGAGATAAATTTTTCATGGCGACTCCAAGCAAGCTTCAAATGTGATCCAAAGAATCCACTAGAGAATGAGACCATTTGACAGAGATATGGAAGAGCAGTATGGAAAAATAAGGTACTCGAGCTTAAGTTTAGTTCAAGAAGTAATTTTTTGTTTTATCAATAGATTCTTGTCCTTTCCTGAGTTTTTCAAAAGAATATTTCTTCACTTACTGCGTTCAAATGAATCCCAGAGATATACCCTTGTATATCCTTCATTGCAAAATGTAGGTATACCTCCTTCTTGTATAACTGATATTCACCAAGCTCCTTCCTCTAAACCATATGATGTTCATGATCATTCTTATGAGATTAATGAAACCAAAGCAGAGCTTGTACCTTCTTTTCTTAATCCTACACCCTCCAAAATTCAAGAAAGATACAATCCTCTTAAATTTCCTTCCATCCTTCATGAATTTCCTCTGAAAAATTATAAGTATCTTCCTAGGTTTGATGGAGAGCTTGATGGACAGTCAGCTAAAAAACATATTCAGGTCTTTGAGCATTTCATAGACCTTTTTGAGATCAAACATGATGATGTGTCTATGAGGGCCTTTTCTCAGTCCTTACAAGGAGATGCCAAAGCATGGTTCAAACATTTGCAGCCTCAATCGATTAGCTCATAGGATGAACCGAGGGAAGATTTCCGTAGGTTTTAGGGTGAGAGAAAGTCATGGGATCTACTCCTTTCAGAGTTTTATGCCATGAGAAGAGTGAAATATGAAACCATCTCAAATTTCAGCAGGAGGTTTTCTAGTCTTTATTATAAACTGCCTAAAGAAGTCCAACCTCCTGAAGTTGCTGCCATGCTCCATTATGTAAGAACCTTTCAATCAGACTTATCTTTTCTTTTGATGGAGAGGAAGTCTATGTCTTTGTAGTAGATGTTCAACAATGCTCAAGAATTTGAAGACAATATTCAAGCATGTAAACAGATTCGAAATGAGGAGTTGGATGCTAAAGAACATGACAATGAACATGAACAAAGAACAATTGAGTTGAATCTTAAGAAGAGGGTTAATAATATCATATGTCCTCTTGAAGCTTTAAATGATGATCATTTTGCAAAGGATTATATAACACTTATTCAAAAATAAGGTGCTAATTTATCTTCTGATCCATCCCATGATAAGCACCGGGCTGATTTTTTTTATGTATTCATTTGTAGACAGTCAAGAAAATGAATTTGCAAATCAACTTGTTGAAGAGTAGGTTGATGTCCCAAGATTTTTCTTGTTAGATGACATTGCAGATGTTGTTGATTTTTCTTTATATGATGAATATGATGATGATTATGATGTTGACTTCCTAGAAAAACCAACTGCATGTTCTCTATTAGAAAATGTTTCTTTTCAACAGTGTAATGAGAGCAAGCAACCTACATATCACAGTTAAAAAGAAGAATATGAAGAAAGTACCCAATCAATTGAAGGAAATTCTTTACCTTTATGCTTTGCTTCATTTAAATTGTTGAAAGAAAATTTAAAGATCATCACTGAGGCAGAGGAATGTGTGTTGATGCAAAATCACACTGATTCATGGGAAAAAATTGACAATAAATTGAAACAATCTTCTCATGTGTTTAATGACCCTGTTGCTTGTTATATGGAAGGTTTTATCAGTTCAAAATTATAGCCATTGGTAGAAGATGAATTTGAAAATGAGTGTGTTCAGAAATCCAAAGAAATTAAAAAATGTGCATATGACAACAATGAAGAAAATGAAGAAGGTTTTGAATCAGGTGAAAGAACCTTGCCATTGTGTTTTGCTTCTTTCAAATTGCTGAAGAAAAATGTTTATAATGTTTCAAATCAGAAATCCTCCAGGCATGATGTTGAATATGAAGAAAGTGGTGGACTCACAAATGAAAACTATCTTCCATTATGTTTTTCTTCCTTTGAATTGTTGAAAGTAAATCACGAGATAACAGAGGAAGCAGATAAGTCTGACTGCATTCACAGTGGAACTGTTTTACATGAGCAAATTGTTATCAGTGAGGAAGACCAACAACCTTTTCATGCATTTAATGATCGTGTTGTTGATTACATGGAAGGTTATTTCAGTTCAGATTTGCAGCCCATGATCAACTACCAGCTTGAAAATAAATATGATGGTAAATCAACATCAGGGTTAGATATGGATAGCTTGCCACTAGGGGTTTCATTTCAGCTAGCACTGTCTTCTAATTAAGAAGATTGTTATTTCCAGCAATCTCAACATATTTTCATCCTTTTTGTGGTAATCAACAGGTTGAATTACATGAAAACAAGGATGCAGTGGAAGAGGTGAAACATGATTGTTGTTTTATGCATGTTTTGGAGGATCCATTTGCAGTTTTGTTGGAGGTGGTAAACAACCCCAATGTTTTTAATTTTTTGAGATTGGAATTTATAGATAAATTTTTGAACAAATTAACAGTAAACAAGCTTTGGAGCAAGCATGTGAAAATAAAGCAAAAAGTGGATAAAGTTCTTGCATGGTTGTAGTGGAATTTTGATTTCACTTGATTGACATATTTTTCAACAATTAGGGTAGGTAGGAGTGCGAATAAGCTCAGTACTATGAGCATTTCTTTTAGCAATCTGCAGTTTTCATCTTCAGCTTAGTTTCATATTTCAGTTTGGAGCATATACAGTTTTGGGTTTTCAGCGAATGTAGGTTACAAGTTACAGTTGGAAAGTTGAGTTTGGGAGAAGCCCAATGGATCAACACTTGGTCTACTGTTCTTTGCTACCTCATAGGGAGGATAACATCCCCGTTGGAGCCAACTGTTAGCACCATGATTTTCATGGCTAAGGTTAGAGGTTTGTCAACAATTTTGCAAAGTCATGCATGTTAGCACCCATATTGTTTTTATGACTGGAATCAGCTAACATCTCCAAGGGTCATTTTCAAAAGGAATATTATCATTTATTTGTTCCATTTCCATTTGAAACTGCACACTACAAAATTTGCTACATGCTACACAGAGCATTTCGTTGTGCAGTGGATGTTGTCGTGCAGTGGGATGTCACATATAGGATGTTGTCACGCAGTGGATTCTATCGCACATAGGATGTTTTCGTGCAGAGGATGTCATCGTGCAGTGGATTTTCCTACACACAGGCTACAAGTCGCGCTACGCAAATGACTGGTTTAGTGGTCAACTTCAAGATCAATTTTTGATCAACTGGAGAGGAATTTAGAAAATCCCCGAGAGGTTTTTGTCGAGGAAAAACCAAATAATAAAAACCTCTCTCATATTTTACAAATGTGTCACGTATTAGGAGATTAGAAGGAATATTTGAGCCCTATTTTTCAGTTTTCATGATTTCCTGTCCGAGACATGTTTTTTCGAAACATATTCCGGCCAGCTGGAGATGAATTTCAATAATTTGAGAGAGTCTGTTCTTTATAACAAGATTAAATACAAAAACCTCTCTCAGTTTAGAAAATTACATTTTTATTAGTGAGATATGATGTCATATTTAATACCTATTTTCCCAGTTTGCTGCGCAATCTGTTGCGTTTTGTTTTTTTTCTGTAGGTTACTGTTGCGTAGCAGACATGCTGTGCAAGGGTGACAGAGTGCCCAATAGTGCACAGGATGAATCGTCACAATCATATGGTCAAATTTTGATCATGATCAATGATTGTAAAGAATATTTCAGTTATGATTATGATTTGGCAAAGTCAGGTTTTCTATTTTTAGTGAATCCATTGAAGTTGTTGTTCTCTTTAAAAGAAAACAGATCCATGATTCTAGGAGGAAGTAGTTCAACCATAGCAAGGGTGACATTATTTTTCTATATATGGGGATCATTTTCATGTAAACAAGGTTGTTTGGCAAATTTGGTAGACGACAACTATTGTATGTAAATTGACTTTTTGACCGAAATTTAATGCAAAGGTCCTGTAACTTGATGAAAAGATTCTAGTTGTAACAGTTGGATGTATTGTGCCTCTTTCTTTGAGTATGTGATTCCTGTTATCTTTATTTCATATCTTTTCCTGTCTATTTCAGAATGAATTTTCGAACTTGTGGATTCGCTGTGCAACGCCCCTTGTTCGCGCCAGTTAGACAAAACATTTTCCTCTAAAGCTAACTCTAAACTTGCCCGCATTAGCGCTCCGAGTTACTTCCTTTTCTCTTGCCACACATTACAGTTTTACACTGAATATTGTTGCTCGCCTAGACTTATCCTCTCAAGTTTCAGTCACTGATTCATTTCATCAAATTGACTCCATAGCCCAAGTCTTACTTTTTTGCGCTAATATATCAAAGATGTTAAATCTAGCCACTACTTTCAAAGCCATATCCCCATGTGCAGACCACGCCTCCTGAGAGAGCCCTCTCCATATCCGAAAGGCTAGTTTCGGGTCTCAAAGTTGGTTGAAAAAGTTACCTTCGTTGTCTGTTTATCAGCCTAACAGATTTACAGAGTGCTAACAAGGAAAATCTCATCAAAAGATCTTGAAAATTAAGGGCTACAGTTTCCAATGGTTGCAACCATTGGACCCCTAATACAACATCAACACCCCCAATTTGGATGGTAGTCATGGGGCTATCTAGAAAATACTCCACCATGTTGATCTTAATACTATGGCATTTCCCTGAACAATTTATAGTACCTCCATATACAATCATTACTTGAAACTCTGGTGCAACATATACAAAGCAATTGAGATTTTTTTCTAATTCGTAATTGATCAAATTATGGGTACTACCAAAATCAATCAATATTGTTACCTTTTTCCTTTTGATGTATCCTTGTATATTGAGGGTTTGTGGAGTATTGATGTTGGCCAATGCATGAAAAAATATTTATTGAGTAGTCTCTTCTAGATATGGATCTTGTGGAAGTTCCAATTCTTGATATTCTTCCTCTTCACAGTCTATGTAGAGTAATTTCTTCTCATCGAATTCATGTCCCTTACTATACTTGCTGTCACAATTGAAACATAGTCCTTTTTCTCTTCTTTCATCCATTTGCATAGGTGTTAACCTTTTCGGTTGAGGTATGCTTGTCTTATGAACCCAAAAACGATCTCTGCTTCTTGTGTATGCTCCAATGGTAGACTTGTGTGTAGCCTTATTCTTGTCTTGAATATGACGAACAAATTGCATAGTTTCCATAATATTTGTAGGATGTCTTAAGAAAAATTCATGTTTAATGTCTTGTTTTGATTTGGACAATACCTAAAATTCTAAATTATAGTCTTCAATATCACTTAAGTCCTTGATTCTTGTCAATTGACTGAAGTAGTCATATTCCCACACTTTCCTATATTGTTCTTCTAAGTTTCCTGTAAATAAACTCGAAGTATAATGATATAAAAGGGGCTTCCTTTTAACTACCCATTGATACCATTGATATGGTTTTATATCAAAGTTTAAGGTTGTTGTGTGAATCATTTTCTTATCATACATAATATTATGCAGTTCAAAATATTGTTCTATTTGGTTCACCCAGGTAAAGACATATATTCCATCAAACTTCTTTAATTCAATTTTGTGAAAGTTGAATTTAGGACCCCCACCTATTATACTTGTATTTTCCACCATAGGTTGTGAAAACATGTTATTAGATGTTATGATGATAGAATTAAATAATTGAGTAAAGTTCTCATAATTATTTCACAAGGAAATAATTATTGTCACAATTTCATAATTATGAAATAAAAAATATTTTGTAATTGAGAAAAAACTCATAATTGAAAAGAAAGTTCATAGTGAAATGGAAAAAGCTCATAATTGAGCATGAAACTCGAGAAAAATTTCATAATAGGTTGAAAAAATCTCATAATTAAGCATGAAACTTGTGCATGATTGTTTGGATAATGTCTTTTGACAGAGAATTAAGATTGCAACCAGACAAAATCCATTAGATGGAGGATTTTTAGGGATTTCTTTTGAAATATTATCTCATATGTTTCTGGTAAATACAGAGAGAACTACTGCCCTTAAAATTTCCACTCTCGAACTCTAGATCTCCATTAGATATTTTAACCAAGTTTTGGGTTTTTGATCCCGTAGAGACATTAGAGTGTGTTTTGGTGCATTACTACAAATATCCTACAACCCTTGCTTGTTGTTTGCTAGGTTTTGGTTTGCAGATCTGTTTTCTTGATTAGATTAAATTGTTTTTTCATTCCAATCGAAAAAACAAAAGTAAAATTTTGCATGCATATAGATTTTGAAGCATTAAAAACAAAGTGCATTGTTGATGTGTTTGGTTTGATATCTTGTTAGAATTTTGGATCTAATTTTTTTTTCATGGTTGCTTGGTGTTTGAAAGGTTGCACTGTGAAGTTTACAAAGGAAAAGATATATTTTCCTTCCCATAGTTAGAATTCATCAAATTGAACAAGTGCATTAGCATTTTTGCGTTGCTTTGGTTGGCTCAAGAGTAAACACCATACACGTTTCATCCATTTTCCCTTTAATATAACAACAACCATAAGAAAAGAATTCATAAATTAAAAACAATTAGACTCTTTTCTTTATTAGAAAACCAAAAATAGATAGGCCTAGGGCCTTGGAATAGGATAGGAGAGTGAAATCTCCAAGGCCATGGAAACAAAATGATCCAGATAGATATCGGTGGCCACCCACCTATTCCAACTGGCTCTTCGTGGCAGTTTTTTCCTAGTTTTCAGGTCTTGAACTTTTGGGGCCCTAAACAACATTTTTAGGGCTCACTACAATCAAACTAGAAGTAGATTTAGAGTTTGGTGGAATAATGTGTATTCCTCGGATATACATTTCCAACAGGCTATCATGCGCCTAAAACAAAGATCGTATGCAAAAGTTACGACCACGGGAAGTTGATGTACCAACTTACCCCAATGAGGCCTACATGACTGTTGGTGCTTCATCTCCCGGGGTTAGGTTTTTGGATGTCTAGGGTTTTGGAATTCATTTTATTGTAAAAAGGATTTTAGAGCCTCATTGTACTCATCTTCTTGTGAATGAGCGCAACTGTCACATCTCTTCTTAGAGATAAGCCGCCATGATTCTAACAAGCTTGTTTCAGTTTGCATTTATAGTTTCAACATATTTATTTATTAATATAAGACAAGTTTTACTGTATCTCTATTATAGTTAATTGAATCTATGTGTTAATAATATAGATCTGTATTCATTTCATTTTGCTCATAAAATCCGGGTCAGTGGTATCAGAGCGGTCTTCTCCTTGTCATTCTTAATGCATGTCCTCGACAAGGTCAGGGTACAAAGAGTTGGGTCTCAAGCTTGTTTCTTTTGAGGACAAAGGCTATTGCATTCCCAAGCGACCTTCAATGGAGGGAGAATAGAAAGATGATGGGACAAGATATTCTTTCAAACTGTTTCTCGAGGAAGCCCTCACACAACATAGGAATAAGATGATGCATAGTTTTGCGTAAATCCTTCAACGACTACCAACAGGTGATGGATCTTCATTGAGCAGAGGTGACGCCCCCTTCAAGGTACAAATCAACTTTGATATTACCATATTTGAAGGTCAGATAGACGCAGATGCTGTAGACAAATGGTTGAATCTGCTAGAAGGGTGTTTTTCTGTGCACAACTTTTTGAATAGAGAAAATATTACTTTTGCAGTCCTCAAAGCCATCCCCCATGTCAAAGATTGGTGGGATACTTTCTGTGAGCAAAAGGAAATAGATGAAACCTCATTATTTATAGTTGCACTCATCTGGGAGTCCTTCAGGGATACTATTAAGGAACAATACTACCCCGTCGAAAGTTATGACGACCTGTATACAAAATGAACCACACTGCGGTAGGAAAGGGACTAAGCAGTGCCAGAGTTCACAAATATATTCCATACCTTGCGCACCAAGCTAGGTATTAAATATTCTGAGCGACATCTGGTGCTCAAGTACGATGGTGGTTTGCATAGATACATCTAGGCATAAATGGAGTTTCTGGACATCTCATCCTTGGGCGCAACCTATCGATATGTCGTCAAAATCGAGCAGGAGCTTAAACAAAAAACATGATAGTTTGGGTCTGGGAATCCCTCATAGCAGAAGCAGGGAAAGGGAAACCCCAACTCGCAGAAAAAAGGGTAGAGAAAATATGGACAACCTCAGGACAACTAGTCTAAGATGCAAACAAATAAGGACAATGGAAAGATGAAGAAAGATACTAGGAACTAGTACGACTTCCATAAGAGCCCCTGGAATAACACTGCTGATTTCCGCTCAAAGAAGTATTTGGTGGATGAGATGAAATCCCTTGAATAAGATGGAGACAGATCATTGACACAGAACCTAGTACAACCGTTTCTACGACCAATATCCAACTCGGTGAACCTGATGAGCCAGAGGAAGGTGAGAGCCTCTTTCATTCACATATGTGGGTGAAACACACCCCGCTGCACTTCATCATTGATAATGATAGCCATAATAAACTCATCTCAGCAGAGGTCGTCAAGAAGCTAGCCTTGCCGACAAAGATGTTGAAAATTCAACAAGAAACATGTGTCTAATTTACTTTTCCCTTAAATAAATTAGACAATAAATATTAATATATTATTTCATTCATAACTGAGTGAGTTGGATTTGTCACAGAATCATAAGTGTAGTTAATTGATTTAAGATCAGTTGTGCTAGTTGTAACTAAACATGCACTAGTGAGAGTTCAGTTAATCAGTGAACTCACATGCAACTGAAGATTCGCCACGGTTAACTACATGCATGTCAGATCCAGTGGAGACCCATTTGAGATAACAGGTGAAAGGGACAGTTTGGCTATCAGTTGTGATTTGATCACACATGCAGTGGATATTCTTATGAGAATGTGCAAACTAGGCAATTTGTTAATGATCATTGTGAGAATTCGAATTGCAGAGATTGTGCAGAGGAGGCAGGCTGTCTGGACAGAGAAATTGGCACATGTATTTGCTGATTTGTGTATGACAGTGTGAGACGATTGCATTGTACTGAGAGCTCTTGGATTAGAGTTTTGTATGAGATTGTTTCATGATTCATGATATACATAATATATGATAGTGGGGTTTTTAGCTTTACGTTTTCCCGGAAAAACTTCTGTGTTATGTGTTATTGATATTTCACTTTGTGATCGTGGTTTAATTTTCCATAAGAATAATAGTAGAAGTGATTCTATATTTAACAGTGGCGTAAATTGTTAGATCAGGAGAATCGCAGGAAATGATTAATTTGTATTGAAATTTCTACATGGTATCAGAGCCACGGAGGCCATAGAGTCACGGAAGTGAGGTGCGAACATTATTTCATTCTCGTAGGTCCTGTCTCTAGCAGGGTGTGAACCCTAGTACTGAAAACTACCATCATTTTCAGGAACAACAATTCTCGCACCCTAGACAAAGGCAGGGTGCGAACATCTTGAGCATTCTCGTAGGCTACTTAATGGAGAAGTGCGAACTCCCCTCACCCTACAATGGAGCAGGGTGTGAAATTCCCAGGCAAGTTCGTAGGCAAATACACAGGCAGGGTGTGAACTCCCCTCACCCTACAGTGAAGCAGGGTGCGAACTTCCCAGGCAAGTTCACAGGCTACACATAGGCAGGGTGAGAACTTCCCTCAGGTTGCTGTCAGGTGGGGTGCGAACCTCCCAGGGAAAGAGGAAAGGTAGCAGTTGAGTTTTTTGGTTGGATAAAATTCGAATTTGCAATATTTTCTTGGTGTGACACTTGATTCAAGATCGAAAATGTCTTTCAATGGCTTGAGGTTGGAGTATGCACTCGAGGGCAACTCTAACTACATTGCTTGGAAGGACAGGATGGAAGCAGTACTTGAAGACAATGGCTTGAAGGGTTACATTGACAATGATGTTCCTAAGCTGGATGAGACAGACACTGCAAATCTTGATGCATGGCAAAAGAAAGTGGCGAAGGTGAGGAGGATTTTGTTGGAGGGAGTACGAGACCACATTGTCTCAAGTCTCCATGGGAAAACCACACCACATGCAATGTGGAAGGTTTTGACAGATCTGTTCCAAAACAATAGCGACCATAGGAAATTGGCGCTCAAAGATAAACTCAGGAAGATCAAGATGGAGAAAGGTGACACCATTCCAAAATATCTCACGAAGTTTGTCCAATGTCTGGATGAGATTGGAAGTGTGGGAATAACAGTTGCTGTTGATGATTTGGTGAGCTTGGCACTCCTAGGGATTCCTAAGAGTTGGCACAGTTATCAAGACTCTGTCAATGGAAGGGAAAAATTGTCGGATTGGGAACGAATGTGGTCAGATATAGTGCAAGAGGATTTCAGGCATAACACCAGAGATGGATCTTCATTAAAGCGTGATGATGAAGAGGATTTTGCTTTGACTGCCAAGGCAAGGAAAGGGAAAGGGAAGAAATTCCATCCAAAATCTGTGTCTAAAGTCAAGAAGCTAGATTTGTCCAAAGTGAAGTGTTTTCACTGTCACAAACATGGGCATCTTGCTACTAACTGTCCACAAAAGAAGAAGAACAAGATGGTTGTTGGATCTGCAACTAGTGAGACTCTTGTCTCACAATTTGAGCTTGACTTTGCTTTGATCGCGTGCATGGCTTCAAGTGCATCAGGATCGATGTGGTATTTGGATAGTGGCGCTTCCTTCCACATGACGGGAGATAAAGAGTCTTTCATTGACTTGGAGGAGAAAGATCTCAGAATGCATATAGAGATGGGCGATGATGGACGATACAGTGCAACTGGTATTGGTACCATTACCTTTTAGAGGGAGTCAGGTAAACCATTTCAATTGAAAAATGTTATGCATGTTCCAGGTCTGAAGAAAAACTTGGTCTCAGTCACAATGTTGGAGGACATAGGCTATGATGTTGTTTTTAGCAGTGGTAAAGCCTACCTGCGACATAAAGAAATGGTTCAAGTCAAGAAGATAGGGATTTGAGTTAAGAATCTCTACATGCTAGAGGTAGATGGTTGCAGTGCCATGATAGGCAAGGCAGAAAAAGTGGTGAGCTAGGATGAGGGTGAATTATGGCACAGGAGATTGGGCCATCTTCATAATGGAGCTTTGAAGATCATGCAACAAATATCTACTGGACTTCCAAGGGGAACACTTGCTCAGTTAGATCAGTGCAAGGGGTGCACCCTGGGAAAGTATGTAAAGTCCACCTTTCATGAAAAGGAAAACCGTGCTTCGATGATCCTGGAGAGAATTCACACGAATGTGTGTGGACCATTCTCGGTTGCTTCAACAATAAAACATAGGTATTATGTTATTTTTGTTGATGACTTTTCTCGTAAATGTTGGATATTCTTTATGCAGAAGAAGGATCAAACATTCTCAAAGTTCTGTGAGTTTAAAGCATTGGTGGAGAAAGAGTCGGGGAAGAAAGTGAAGGCTCTAAGGAGTGATAATGGTAGAGAATACATCTCTAACGAATTCAAAGACTTCTGCAGCAGAGAAGGAATTCAAAGATAACTCATAGCGCCTCATAACCCACAACAAAATGGGGTTGCGAAGAGAAAGAACAGAACGATCGTGGGTGCAGCACAAGCGATGTTGCATGATCAGGGCCTACCAATGAATTTTTGGGAAGAAGCATGCAATACTACGGTTTATGTGTAGAACCGTTGTCCTCATAGAGTACTTGGCATGAGTACACCCGAAGAAGATTTTACTGGTAAGAAACCGGTTGTTTCGCATTTAAAATTTTTTGGCTCATCTGTTTTTGTGCATGTGAACAAGGATGCTAGGAAGAAGCTGGAACCTACTGTTGAAGTTGGGATATTTGTGGGGTACACAGAAACAACCCATAATTATCGTGTGTATTTTCCGAATAGTAAGATGACTGTTATGCGACGGGATATAAAATTCGATGAGGGGAAAGCCATGTGGTTGTCGCTTGAGAGGGATCTAGACTTGCATGCAGAAGAGGAAATGCTGGTTCCCAAGGATGTGTCTCAAGATGTGGATCAACCACATGAGGAGGTTCATGGAGTGGAGGAAACCACTCAAGCAGAGCCATCCATCAGAAATGGCAGAAAGCGCACCACGAAAGCTGACAGATTGAGACTAGATGCTGCACAGAATGTAGGAGCCCCTACTTCACAACGCAGACAGAGACAATCTCCTGATCAATTTGATGGATACATGTCTCTCATGAGCAAATGTATTGTGACTGAACCATCTTCCTTTCAAGAAGAAGTGCAAGACCCCACTTGGGTTGATGCTATGGTAGAGGAGTATGACTCCATTGTCAAAAACAGTGCATGGGAAATTGTCCCAAGACCGGTTGACAAATCAATGGTAGGTTCGAGATGGATCTACAAGGTAAAGCAAGCTGTTGATGGGAGTGTGGAGAAATACAAGGCCAGGTTTGTGGCCTGAGGCTTCTCACAGATCAAGGGGATAGATTATGATGAGACCTTTTCACTTGTCGCAAGGTACTCTTCCATAAGATCCATCCTTGCACTCTCAGCGCAGATGGGCTAGCGCATTCATCAGATGGATGTAAAAACTGCGTTCCTCAACAGGATCATTGAGGAAGAAGTGTACATTGAACAACCAGAAAGTTTTGAGATCTTTGACAGATATTCTCATGTGTGTAGACTCAAGAGAGCATTGTATGGGCTGAAGCAAGCACCCTGTGCTTGGGACACTTGGATAGACAACTATTTCACTGGATTAGGCTTCACCAAAAATGAAGCAGATGCAAACCTATACCAAATTGTGGTGGAGGGTAAGCTTTTGATCATCGTGCTTTATGTTGATGATTTGATATTGACTGGTGATGAGAAACTGATACACTCATGCAAGGAGGACCTTGCAAAGGAGTTTGAGATGAAGGATTTGGGCCTTCTTCATTATTTCCTTGGATTGGAAATATGGCAACGAGATGGTGAACTTTTTGTGTCTCAAGGAAAGTATGCAAGAGAGATATTGGGTAAGTTTCACATGGAGGGCTGCAAATCCATGGATACTCCTCTTCCAGGAAACTGGAGGAAAGAGGATGCTACTTCTGGAGAAGTAGTGGATGCTACTGTCTATCGACAGTTAGTGGGTTCTCTAATGTATTTAGTGAACACAAGACCAGACATTTTCTATGCGGTTAACCAGCTAAGTCAAGCGATGGTTAAGCCTACCAAACTCTTTTGGAAGGCGGGTAAGCATGTCCTGAGATATCTGAAGGGAAAATCTGAGTATGGATTATGGTACAGACAGACAGATGAGGTGAAGTTGCATGGCTTCACAGATGCATATTGGGCAGGCATCCCAATGGACAGAAAGAGCACATCAGGGGGGATCTTTAGTATCGTATCTACAACTGTTTCTTGGTACAATAGGAAACAGAGATCCGTGGCACTTAGTTCAGCGGAAGCGGAATACATGGCAGCGAGTCAAGTTGCATGTGAGGCTATCTAGATGAGGAAGATCTTGGTTGGTTTGTTTGGTTCTCATTTAGATCTGACAATGATTTATTGTGATAATCAGAGTTGCACTAAACTCTCGATTAATCCTGTGTTTCATAACAGATCTAAGCATATAGATATCCTGTATCATCATCTCATAGATTGTGTGCAACGAAAGATCATGTTGCATTAATACATTTCTACGGAAGATCAGGATGCCGACATTCTGATGAAGGTGCTCACCAGGAGAAAATTCAAATATCATAGAGACGGGATTGGGCTGAAGGATAATCCCTTTCTTGTTGAGAGGGAGTGTTGAAAAGTCAACAAGAAACATGTGTCTAATTTACTTTTCCCTTAAATAAATTAGACAATAAATATTAATCTATTATTTCATTCATAACTGAGTGAGTTGGATTTGTACCAAAATCATAAGTGTAGGTTAAGATCAATTGTGCTAGTTGTAACTAAACATGCACTAGTGAGAGTTCAGTTAATCAGTGAACTCACATGCAACGAAAGATTAGCCACGGTTAACTACATGCATGTCAGATCCAGTGGAGACCCAGTTGAGATAACAGGTGAAAGGGACAGTTTGGCTATCAGTTGTGATTTGATCACACATGTAGTGGATATGCTTATGAGCATGTGCAAAATAGGAAATTTGTTAATGATCATTGTGAGAATTCGAATTACAGAGATTGTGCAGAGGAGGTAGGCTGTCTGGACACGGAAATTGGCACATGTATTTGTTGATTTGTGTATGACAGTGTGAGACGATTGTATTGTACTGAGAGCTCTTGGATTAGAGTTTTGTATGATATTGTTTCATGATTCATGATATACATAATATATGATAGTGGGGTTTTTAGCTTTACGCTTTCCCGGAAAAAATTCTGTGTTATGTGTTATTGATATTTCACTTTGTGATTGTGGTTGTGATCATGGTTTAATTTTCCGCAAGAATAATAGTAGAAGTGATTTTGTATTTAACAACGATGTAAATTGTTAGATCAGGAGAATCACAGGAAATACTTAATTTGTATTGAAATTTCTACAAAAGCTTCACCCACATCCCTACACCATCAGATGGCTCCGCAATGAATCGATTTCGTGTCAGCCAACAATGTTGTCTGTCCTATGGCATCAAGACCTTCAAAGATGAGGTATTGTGTGATGTTTTTCCCCTTGAAATTTGTGATGTTCTTTTGGGCCAACCTTATTTATGGAAACCTCATGCTCTATATGAGTCTAGGCCTCACAGTGTTATTATTACTGTGGATAAGAAATTGTACATGATAATCGAGGTAGTCCCACCTAGTCTCATTTCCTTGATATGTACCAGGAAGGTCATCTCTTAGACTGAGAAGTTTTTCTTTTTCATGATTCGCTCTCAAAGTGAGTGAAAGATTGCAGCCACATCCATGGCCTCCACGACCGACCTCTCCATGCAACAAAATAAAGTGGATAAGCTCGTGGAAGAATAAAAATACATCTTCTCCTCACCTACTCGGGTACCTATACACTTTCAGGTCAAGCATTCCATCGATTTGACCCCCGGTGCACCGCTACCCAATGGGCTAGTCTATCACCACTCTTTGTTAGAAAATGAGGAGATCAAGTGTCATATCCAAGAAATAATCCACAAGGGGCACATCCGACCTAGCTCATCACCTTGTGGAAACCCAATTGTTCTTGTGCAGAAGAAAGATAGGACATGGTGACTCTGCATTGATTACTAGGCTCTAAATAAAATCACAGTCAGGAACCGGTACTCAATTCCCCGAATCGACGATATCCTTCATCAGCTCAAGGGGGCCAAATACTTCAGCAAGATTGATACGAAGTCTGGCTACCATCAGGTCCCAATAGAGCACACAAATGTATGGAAGACTATCTTCAAGTCAAAATAAGGTTTTTTGAATGGCTGTTCATGCCCTTTGGTTCGACAAATGCACCAACAAATTTCATGAGCATGATGGATGATATATTGTGGCTTTTTACCAATTCTTTTGTAGTGGTGCATCTGGATGACATCCTCATCTACAACAAGACTTGGGCGAAACACTTGCATCATATTCAACATGTTCTACACACTCTATGGTAGAACAAGCTATATGCCAACTTGGAAAAATGCTCCTTCATCATGGACAAAGTCCAGTTCCTAGGCTACATTGTTGATAAGCATGATGTGCATGTGGATATAGCCAAGATCCAAGTCATCTGTTACTGTCCATCCCCAACCAAGCTCACTAAGCTTCATATCTTCTTAGTCCTTGCCAATTTCTATCGCAGGGTCATGTTGGGATTCTCCCATATTGCATGGGTCCTCAGCTAAGTAACCATGGGTGGTGGTAAGAAAAAGTTTGTGTGGGGCATGTCCCAACAACAAGCGTTTGATGATTTGAAGTGGCGCTTGTGCTCATCCCCAATGCTTTCATTACCATACCTGCACCAACTCTTTGAGATCGAGACATATGCTTTAGACTATGCTGTGTGTGCAGTTCTCACTCGGCACGGGAATTCCATGGACTATCATAGAGAGACACTATTAGATGTCATATGTAAGTACCCTACTTACAAAAAATAAATGTACTCCATTGCGCAAGCATGCTTCCAGTGGAGGAATTACATTCTCAGGAAGGAGACAGTCATCCACACTGATCATAATCCGTTGCAACTCATGCAGACACAAGGAAAATTATAGAATGACCACCATCAGAAGTGGTCCACATACTTGTAGCAATTCCACCTCAATATCAAGTATAAGATACTAGTTACCAACCATATCACTGATTGCCTCAATGTTGTGGGTGGGAAATCCCTCCTACGGACTAGCACTAAGGGTTTTATCATGCATGTAGAAATGACCTAAATATTCTTACTTTTTACCATCATCCCATGCCTAAACCCCATTACTCATATGTAAATACAGGGCTCAAGAGATTAAGTTGACGTACCTTATTTTTCATGTCTGATGTCGATCCCTTTTTGTGCTTGGTCGTTCTTTAACTGCAACTCTCCTCCCAATGATGACCTGCATTCACTAAAGACAAACAAAGAACTCCACATGCATTTGATCTATGAACTAACGGGTTAGAGATTTAATCAATCATACAATCAATATTCCAATAATGACAATCTCATATGGCAGGACGGGAAAAGCAATTCTTTTATTAACTTCACAATGATACCTTACAATGACAAAGTCGGCTACTGCTCTTCGATCCTAGTCCTGGGCTCTTCTTCCACTGTCTTCCAACCGCTTTGCTCTATACTTCTCTTTGCACAAGGATTGCTAAAGGTTGGGACAAAGGGAATGCTTAATCAGGTATAGTTTCTTTACTATGATTCTCCTCCTTTCAAATGGGATCCCTACCCCTTCTTTTATAGGTTAGAAGGAGCTAGGTATTTGGTCGAATGACCGACCATGAATGGTCAAAAGGTTTAGTTAACTTACCCAAAGCTATGTGTTCCGTCAACAACTTTCCTTTTTTCATGCTTTTGTAGGTACACGCAGGCTATCTTGGGTCAGCTAGCGTGTACACACATGCAATAATGGAGCAGGGCGCGTGGGCCTTTATAAAAGGGTTTTTTAAGAAGAGTTGTTCAGTAGTGTTTTGGTAAAGAAGGAATTTGAGATGGCCTAATGCAAGGTAAGCATGTCTGGTGCAAATTAGGGTTATAATAGATGCCCCCTAATGTGTGAGGTTAGAAGAGCATCTAATGGCTGAAATACATTAACAATCTTCACCAACGTTCCAAACAAGTGAGCCCAGGGACCAGAAATTGGGAGGTGCCTTTTGCAAAATAATAATTGTCTCATCGAGGCGGTCATACCCATGCTCGGGATGAAACAAAATCATGGATACCAATCAAATACACTATAGATCCATGTCATATAACTATATAAAGTGTAGTCACGAGAAATACACATCGGAGCTACATCTCAAAATCAAAAAGATATCCATGTAGAGTATCCATCTTCTAGAAGATGATAAGGCCTGATGGCTGGAGATGAGGTCTTCAGAGCTCGAGCAACAACTTCAAAATCTTCAAAACTCGAGTAGGAGTGTAATATGAGTGTACAAATTCACTACCCAGAGGCCTTCAACGGCTCATCGGTCATGGACTAGAGAATCTTGATGATCAGACTGAAGGCTTCATTGATTTCGAACAAAGACTTGATTGGACTTTGAGGATGGTTGGGCATGAGGGCAAGAGACAAACTGCAGAGGGGCCGACTCAGGCTTAGAAAAAATTCCCTTGGATAATAGCACGACAAAAGACAAGACTCAAGTAGCATGGCATTAACATAAGTTTACGAGGCAGGAGGCAACGCAAACTCTCCATATGTTTGGAAGAATAACCAACGGAGGAGGACACAACTCAATGGAGCGGGAACAACTTCCTAAGGTCATATTAAAACCCAGTGTTTGACGAAAAAAATGAAAGATGTGCTTTATCCAAGGGAGACTCATTGTGCTGCCAATACAAAGAAAATACTTTTCCCTTCCTCTTTTTGGGGTATATTTGATTTTTTTTGTCTTTTTCAATAATTTTGGAAGAAGAATAAAAGAATTCTACAATACAAAGGAGGAATCAAGTGTCACAAACATCTTAGTTCCAAGTGCATGGAACACAGGGATGATCAGGGCAAAGGGACATATGCAAGAAAAGGGCACTCGGGAAAAATCCTGTAGGGGCCAAAGGTGTCAAGACGCAGAGGCAAAGTGCTACAGGGCTTGCGTATAAGGCATGCTTCAGATGGTTCAGTTGAGAGCAACATGGAGCCGACATTAGGACAAAGACGCGGGTATGCAAATGCGATTAATAAAACACACAATGGTAACGTCCTTCGATGTAATTTTAACGATCCCAGAGAAGATAAGCTTGACGGTTTTTCATATTTAGAGAGTATGAAAAAATGTAAAAGGAGACTTCGATGGAGTGCCTTTTTTGAAAGTAGTCTAGTCGGTTCGAAAAAGGGGTAAACTAGCACCGACAAGACGTCTATTCAAAACCATTTTAACGAGTGTGATAAAGACGAGATCACTCTGCAATTTGTTCATTTTTAAGGAGTCTGAAAAAAGCTTAACTATGGACTCCATCAGGAATGTTCTTTTGGACCATTTTAACGAGTGTGAAAGAATAAGGTCACTCGACGATCTTTTCAATTTTAGGGATTTTGAAAAGAGATTAACTATGGACTCCGTGGGGGTTCCTTTTTCATAAATTTAGTCCCTTAGACCCGAAAAAGGGTTAAAATTATACCTGAGAGTACTCTTCTAGAAAACCGAGGCTCCTAGAGTATAAATTTGTTTGTACAGTTGACCATATGGACCAAAAAATGGGTAAAATACCGCCGGACATATGTGACTTCAAATTCCAGTTTAACGAGCGTGAAAGGCCACAAGATCGCTCGTCAATATTTTCATGTTTAGAGCCCCTGAAAAGGGCTTAAAAGATTAATGTCAAGAGTCATGCAAATGAGGCTCAAACGTGTAATCAGGCATAACTAAAAGGAATCCTAAGCCTACAATCATTAGTGATAGCATGGACGCCATAATTCAACCAGGATCTGCCTAGGGCATCCATGTTCCAATAATCTCTACCACCAAATCACGACACTTCTAAAGCAACAATGATGGTTCTGTGTCGCAATCTGATGGGATCGATCCTATGGAAAAAGGATAAAGACAACGAGATACAAAAGTAGGGGTGGAAACCTAACCTATATGCTCAAGTTGACCATCTAAGGTTTTTCCCACGGACTGTCAAAAGTGACCCAACTCCAAAAAATGTCCCGATACCTAAACGTAACTTTCCATAGAAATTCCTGAATCACTCTAAATGGTTTTCAATCTAGAGAAAATGATAAGGGGGGCCAAAAAAGTGACAAAAAAGGGCCAAAAAGTCTATAAATAGAAGTTGGAAGCTCATTATCACCATTGCTAATTTGGAAATTGACTTTGGCACAAAAAACCCCCTTTGGTAAAAGGGGTGATTCCGGGAGCTACAGTGGACGAAACGACCATCTGTCTGGACCAAGTAAGTATAAACTACCTCCTTTTTCCTTTTAATTCTTTATATATGCATTTAATTTGGTTTTTTAGGGGGGCATCAACCTCTAAAAGGTCGGCCCTAGGTCCACGCGGGCTGTCTTATTGTTAGAAAAATAGGACCGCAGAGCAATAAAATAAAACAAATGCGGAAACAAAACACAGAAGATACACAATACAAGAGAGACACATATTTACATGGTTCATCCAGTGTGGGCTACATCCACCAGAGAAATTGCCAGGTCCTTCCTTTATTATTATCCAACAAATGAAGGGATACAACCTACAACAAAACTGCTATAACTTCCTCTTCTTTCTCTCATAGTCTCCTCTCTCAGAATACAGTACTCGCCATAATACATAGCCACAATACATTTCCCTCATAACAGAGGGTTGCCTTATAGGGCAAAAAACCCTAACATAATTTCTACCGTTAGATCCGTGACCTTATAATGAATGGTCCAGATTTACAATGAAATTACAATATACTTTTACAAGGCAATTTTTCCTTCGAGGGCGAAGCCCCCAAACCCCCCTGGGGGCCTGCTTGCCCCCAGACCCCTCAGCTGGGGGGATAGCCCCCCCAGACCTCGCAGAGGGGGTACCCCCCCTCTGTACTCCCCCGCGTGGAAGAGTGTACATACTTCTGGGGAGTAAATACTTCATGGGGCATAAACACGGATGAAAGTAAAAGACCTTTGAATTAGGGAGATAATCAGGCTCCACAACCAACACTTATGACAACCCGCGTGTACACTTTCTCTGTCTGATTTCAAAGCACGTGTACACATGACTGTCATCACAACAACCTGCGTGGACCCTCCAATAAGTGCAATTTTTTTTTAAAAAAGCAAGGCCTAACCCTCTAAAAATTTTCCCATATGCAAGATGTATGTGCAATGGAGAGAACGAGAGCACGAAGATATTAGTGCACTAGTTGGGGAAGAACCTAACACTGTGGCGGTGTTAATGCAATGTGGCTTGCTCAAGTTATTTTTGTGTCCTTTCATGAGAGCACAACCTAGGCTACTAAATGCCTTGGTTGAATATTGGCACCCTGACGCAGAAGATTTTATGATAGAGGGGCAGTCACTGGTGCCCACTGCAGAGGATATATACTTTTTGACTGGCCTCTCCAGGAGAGGGGAACCAGTCAATTTCCAAACATTTCCCGCTGGGCCTCACAATATATCAAAATTGATAGGACTTCATTGTGAGGTGGGTACAGACCGATAGAGATCACAGGTGCCAATAAGCAGGATCACCGATTTATCATTGGGGCGATTGTGTTGCTTATTGAGTGGATGACTAGTTCTGTGGCTCTACATTAGGCGTCCCATGCACAGATGAACTGTGCAGTCCAGTGCTTAAATGCACATATATTTGACTGGAGCACTACACTACTGGATTGTATGAAGAGGCAACTGACATATTGTCGGTTGAGGATGCAGAGGAACTTCACGTTCAAGATGATTCTATGCTCTTTCATCTTTGAAAGAGTTCCTAGTTTTAGTCCTCGAGTGGTGGTACAAGGACATCAGGCCTCTCTTCCTGTGGTTTGCAAATGGGCAGTTTTGTTGCCACGACAGGGTGGTGGAAGGACCAATGAGTCCTTCGATGATGAATTTTTTTTCTTGGTTGTCGCAGCAGATCCCAGTCATAGAGGATTATCCCTATGCTGGGATTGATTTCTCAAGAGATCCTGAGATCCCTGTACCTCCAAGCGAGGAGCGAGGTGAGATGGGTAAGTTTGCATCATTTTTTTTTGAACCATATATAATTTTTATGTTGCTTTTATATATATCATTTTTTTTTATACCAGAGTATTTGACAGATATGTGTCTATTGTGTGCAGATGTGGGACCATTGCAACCTGCAGATTATGTGAGGAACAAGCGTCGTCCTCAGCCAAGGGCCGCACTTGCTGCTGCAGGGGGACCAACAACAGAAATAGGAGAGCTTCCAACCGGTGAGGCTAAGAGGGTTTTGAGACAAGTTGAGCGAAATTTTACCTCGCTCACTCGCACCATCCCCATGGTAGAGATTGAGGATCTGCCACCATATATGCAACATCATGTAGTGGGGGCACCATGAACGTGGGTCCGACTGTTCCGGCGTTTGGAAAACGCTGTTTATTATTACAACAGGGCCCACAGGCCCTGACCTTAGTTAGTCTAGACTTTTCACGTGCCGAGAGCTCTACTTGTATATATTTTTTGAGGGCATAAGCCCCATGACTTGTTACTGGTCATATTTTTGAGGCGCTTGCATCCACCTATGGAGTATGATGATTATGATATTATATATGGATTTTTATGTCTTTTTGTGTTTTATGGATCATATTTTCCTTTAAAAATGTATTTACATGTTTATTTGTATGCCTTTTTATATGTGTGCGAGATGCCAGTCTAAAATTTGATTAGCTAGAGTATCTGTAACTTGGTTTAATCTCCTAGGAACATGAAAATATGTAATATAATCAAAGATTCATTCTAAGAGATGTACCCTAAGGAATCGTCTATGTAAAGTTGGATCATGAACATGGTAGACTATATTTAACCGAGACACAACCAACTAAGCATCTAAATAGACGTGGAGACGAGAGATACCAAATGACAGGGTGTCACAAAGCAACTCAATAACTACACTGTACTCGACGACATTGTTTGTGGGGTCACCTAAACATATACCTCCAGAAGATAATAACTATCCATGAGGTGTAAAAATTACCCAAGCTGCAAAGGCAAGCCTTCGAGTGTGCCAGCTAGCACCGTCTGTGTACCCAATGAACACCTCAGATTCACTTGACATCTACCACAGTGACAAAAGATAATATCAAAAAATACACGTTCATAATACTAAAAGAAACCATAAAGTAATAGTACAAAGACTATACATATGTTACAAAAAGTTACCCAAGGTGACCTACCTATGAGTAATATTTCTTGAGGTAGAGACCATTTCTAGGCTCCGCCAAAGCATTTCCCTCAAAGTCAACCAGATGATAAGCACCCTTTTTAAGAACCTCTTTTATGATGAAAGGTCTGAACCACATGGGTTTAAATTTGCCTGCCCCCAGGGGGTCCTTATCTTGGTCATAGACCAAGACAAGGTCGCCTTCAAAGAAAATTTGAGGACGAATAGAGTGATCATACTGACACTTGAATTTTTGTTTGTGAGCCTCGTTGGCCAGGGCCGCATCATGACACTGCTCAAGGTATAATAACCATTCTTCAAGTGGAGAAGTGTCTAGCAATAACTGTACTTCCAATCTTAGGGATGGGATCTAACATTCTATAGGAAAGACTACTTCCAGCCCGTAAATGAGTTGAAAAGGTGAGAAACCGGTTGTAGTCTTAACAGATGTTCGGTAAGCCCATAATGCCAAGTATAACATCAAATGCCAGTTTGACTTGGTCAAGTTGATCGTTCGCTGTAGGATGGTATTAAGAGATTTATTTACAACTTCCACCTGGCCATTTGCTTGGGGGTAGTAGGGTGACGAATGTTCTTGTTGCAACCCAAGATTTGCTGTTAATTCAGTCATCATCTAGTTCTGAAAGTGACTTCCATGGTCAGTGACAATCTCTCTCGGGACGTCGAACCTTGCTATTATCTGGCCGAATAAAAAGAGATATGCAATCTCTCCATCATCTTTAAACGTTGGCCTAGCTTCGACCCACTTCGTGAAGTAGTCTACGGATACAATGATATAATGGTGCCCCCTTGTTGAAGGAGGGTTGCATGTAGTGTAATCAATTCCCCACTTGGTGAAGGGACCAATTGTGATGACAAGAAACATGGGAGCGGGATGTGCCCTCATCTTCCGAGAGAAGATCTGACACAGGTGGCACTTCTTGACTGATTCGATACAATATTTGATTAGTGTTGGCCAGAAGTAACCTGCTCGTAAAATCTTTTGGGTTTTTCCAACCTAGAAAAATGACCACCACATGCTCCGGTATGGCAATCGTTAAGCATGATAACTTCTTCTTCATGAGTGAGACATCAGTGAAAGATGCGGTCTACACCTCTTCGATACAACGTATCGTCGAGTATGAGATAATTCTTAGCTTGATGGTGTATATGGCGACACTCATCATGAAAAGTAGAGGTGGGGTACTTCAAAGTCTGAAGATATACAAGTATACCTCTATACCAGGGATCCAAAGACATGATCAAAAACATATCTCCTCTAATAGGAGATTCTTCGGGCATAACATCACCTGACTCAAACAGAAGTTCCGAAATAAGTTCTGCGAAGACCAGTGACTTTTTGGATTTCTCTGGAATGAAATCTAAGTCGAATTCCTGGAGGACAACTATCCATCTACTGAAATTTCCACCTATTACCCGTCGCGTCAACACGTATTGAAACGGATTCACAACAACAATGACGGTGGTCTTGCGAAACAAAACATAATGACGGAACTGTTGAATAACATGGACTGCTGCCAATGCAAGTTTTTCGATATGAGAATAATTGAGTTCCAGTCCGACGAGGCCTCGACTCAGGTAATAGATCACATATTCTAAGAGAAAATCATCTTCCTGAACTAAGACCATGCCGATGGTTGACTCTGCTGTAGCCATGTATAATAAGAAATCTTTGTTATAGTTGGGTGGCTAAAGCAGAGGGGCTGTTGTGAGGGAATGTTTCAATGCTTCGAAGGAGCATTGAACAACATCGTTCCAATGAAAAGGAACGTCTTTCTTCAGTAAGCGCATAAATCCCTTTGTGATCTCGGCATAGTTGGCGATGAAATGCCTTAAAAAATTTGCCTTGCCCTGTAGTCTCTGAAGTTGAAGGATTGTGCATGGGGGAGGCAACTGAACTCTTGCATCAACCTTGAGAGGATCGACCATGATCCCTGTTGTTGACACTATGAAACCTAACAAATGTTCTGATGTTACACAAAATCTGCACTTGTTTGGATTCAAGCAAATCCAGAAGTAGCGACATCGCTCAAAGATAAGTCAGAGGTGTGTGGGATGATCCATTCTCTTGCGAGATCGAGAAGGTAAATCATATAAATAGGCCTCGACTATATGCTTGACATCATGGAAAGAAAAATACATGGCCCGTTGAAAGGTCACTCCAGCATTTTTGAGACCAAAAGGTATCTTATGATACACGAATGTACCCCATGGAACAATGAATGTCATTTTGTGCTGGTCTTTGGGTTTGATTTGTATCTGATTCTATCCCGAAAAACCATCCATGAAAGAAAAGGCCTCACAACTTGCACATTCATCGATTATCTGGTCAATGAGTGTGGGAAAATTATCATTTGGACAGGCCTTGTTTAAATCACGGAAGTTCGTACATACACGAATTGTGCCCTGTTTCTTATTGACTGGCACCGGATTTGACACCCATTGGGTCAGATGGATAGGGTAGATAAAACTAGTTTTGAGAAATTTCTCGACTTCAACCTTAATGGCTGCTACTTTCCTGGGATTAACTAGACGAAGCTTCTGTCGAACTGGCTTGGCATCAGGATAAGTTGTGATTTCATGTTCGACTATTTTTGGATCAATGCTTGGCATTTCCTTGTAAAACCAGGCAAAAATGTCGCATAATTCTTTAAAAATATCTGTGTAGACTTGAATCGCTTCGGGGGAACAGTCAGCTCCGACGAAAACATTCTCCACGACACTAGTGGTTCTAGAGATACTAATCGATATAGTTTCAGTGATAGTTTCCATATTACTCTCGGCATAAACCTCATGTGTAGCTAAGGGATTAATAGGACAAGACCTATCTCCAGTCATAGTTAAGGTGAATTCTACTACTTCGATTCTACTTAACTATGGGAGGAAGTATGATCGGTGAATGAGATTGTCCTAGGGTTTGGCTGGACTATTCATTGCATCAATTATTGCTTCGTCGGAGGGAAAGACTAAGTCTAACACATTGGTATCAGCGAGAGAACCTTGAGCCCAAATAGGCTCTGGAATCAGATCTAACTCTTCTGCAAGATTTGGATCGGTGTCGACCAAAGCTTACTGGACTAAAGAGTATGCTAATTTGGCTGCAGACAAGGGCATGGACATGCCAGGGTGCCATGTCCCTTCCATCATGGCCGACGGGGCAGGAAGTATCCACAGATTGTTGAAGTAATTCATGCAAAACAAAGAAACTTGGAAAATCTCAACTTTATGGTGGTATGATATGAACTTGACATCTCCTGGAGGGGGCGAGTAATCGAAGGTACCCATCAACAATGAACACAAACCAAACCCTACATTGAATACGCCCAATTGGGGATTATCAATCATTGGGACCACAGATGCCCCTAGTGAAGGGTTAGGTTTGGAGAAAGACAATTGATCAATGGTCACAATCCGGTCCTCATGTGGAAACAAGAAGACCCGAAAAACTGTAGCAACCACTGCTTGCATGGCATAATTCCAACTCCTTCCTAACAAGATATTGTAGTCAAGTGATGCACCGACTACTTCTACCTCGACGCACATGGTCTTCCCTCCTCATTGCACGGGGAAAGAGGGAATGATACCATGTGGTTGGAATGATCGTACGTTGGAAGTAGTGAGAAGAGTAGGTGATGGAGACAAAATGGGTTGGCCAATGGCCTTCCAACATGCCAACGACATAACGCATGTCGAGGCACCCTCATCAACCATTGTGCGGAAAATGTTCCAAGTAAAATTTTTCGTGGGGTAAGCCACTACTATCTGAAACACTACGTGGTAAGGCAGACGAGGTTTTAAGTCAGTTGTATCCAACATGATTGTACTTGGATTACAAGTCTCGGTAGATCCTAAAGTGGCTAACAAAGCTTTCCTCTGGGAAGGGTAGCTTTGGAGGACCTCCAAAGCGGACATCGCATAAGGGGTTTGAGACAAATCCTCCACCATAGAATAGTTCTAGGTGGCCCTTGCATTTGGGTTGTGAGAAGCTTTCTTGAACGCACCTTTTGGGATGCATGTCATTGTTTCACCCAAAGTCTTCTCAATCTGGAGAGGAAGAGATGGGATTTAAACTTCTTTTCCCTTATCAGAAGTGCTTGGTTTACTGTAGTCATGTGCTCTAGTTGATATAAAAGCATCACCCTTCATCATATACACATTCGCGGATGCCGAATTGTTTGAAGGAGAGAGTCCTTGATTGCCCCCTTCCACGCTTGTAGAGGCTTGGGTTAGGTTTTTCCCATGTTGAAATGGATTGGTTAAAATGACAAGCTGTTGCTATGTAACAAAATTTTGGGCCTCTGAGAGTCGAGGACATTGGTGGGTTGGGTGGTATTCTATGCACAGGTTGCATGGATACCTCACCTTTCATTTCTCAGTGTTGCCCCCACCAGCAATATTAGTGGGTTTCTTATCCCCCTTGCCCTTATTTCGTTGTTTTTTCTTTCCATCAGGTTGCTGGGTGGCCGTTGGATTTATCGATTGCACTGTGTGTACATCCGATGTTTGGGTAGGGGGAGTAGCTAAAACAATAGTTTGGCTGGCCGCTGTATGTTGTATAGACATTGCTACAATTTCTTCGTTAGTTGTTTAGCGGGCTTTGTTTGTGCTGAACCAACATAACCATTAGCATGTGATCCAACTCTCTGTCTGGTTTTATCAAGTATTAAGAATGGTGCATCTAGAAAGATCTCGTATAATAAATCAGACTGAGAGTAGATTAGCTCAAGCTATTGACCTCTCATGATGGCATCTTCTTCGGAAAACACTCCCGACATCGCGACGTCTTTGGATAACTATGGGACAAAAGACTTAAGGAACCACTCGAGCAGGAATGTGGGTGGGACTAGCACCTTAATTAAACTCTTTCGACATCTCCATTCTCGGATGTGATCAAAGATATGGTCCTCTTTTGTCTGTTCGAAATTGGCGAGCAATTCTGTGCCAGCGTCCTATCTCACAGGTAATTGGAAATGGTTTAGGAAAGCCATTGCCAATTTGCCGAAGGAAGAGTATCTTGAGTGATCGAGCTCAATGTACTATTTTGCGGCACTCCTAATGAGAGTACATTGAAACAATCACAACTGTACGGAGTCGTCTTTCAATGAGTTAGACAATCACCAAAGATGGAAGGTGGTCACATTATCTCCTAGATCTTCGTTAAGCTTGGCTTTGAACTTTGGTATGTTCGAAGGCAACTTCGTCAGCATAGGGGGCCAACATGGATCGTGACAGATAGGGTCATTCAACAAGCTTGTTAAGTCTGGAAAATGCAAGGTTGCTAGGAAAGGTAGTTTGGGTTGTTGGTGATAACCATGGAAAAAGGGGCCTGGAGTTTGACTAGCACCAGGTTGCCAGGAAAAGTTGGGTTGTTGGCCGGGGTTCTGGTGAAAACCATGGCCATGACCAGCGTACGAATTCCGTGTGTGAGGAGACATCATCGACAGGTTCCCAAAGTAGGATGTAGATGGTTGGGCATGCAATACATTCAAATTACTTTGGGAAGGGTTTCCCCTTGTCGATCCCATGGGCATAGGCACAACACCTTGTCCGGGGTTCCATTGGTTGTGAAAAGAATTTCCCCAGATTGGCATCCCTGATGAGGGAACTGATCCTTGCCAATAATTCCAAGGTATTGATGCGGAAGAAGTTCCTAGGTTTTCCCCCTGTGCAGGGATAGTACCCTGCATAGGATTAGGTTGGCCATAACTGGGGTTGCCCTTGGTCAAGAAAGCAGCAGACGAGAAAGTGTTGTTACCAAACGTTGCGAACAAAGAAAACAATGTCGACCCTACCGACATATTATGAGAAGGTGGTCCTTGACTCCCTACTCAAATTGAACTATGGTGTGTGTTTGGCCTGGCGGATTGCTGGTGGGTACCGCCGAGTGAAGGGGACGAAGGAGGTATATGGCCTCCCCCGTAAGGGAAAGTGTTAAAAGGAGCTGAAGTGCCCCCCATGGGTCCTTGCAGAGGAGCATTAGAGCTCCTTGCCCCTAGACCTAAAGTCATCAAAGTGGAGTAGGATAGCACAGGACTTGTACCTGAGCTAGGCATCCAGTATGAGAATGGAGGGCCTGCCGCACTCTGTGTGAAAGGAGCAGTGGCCATCACCAAAGATGAGATTGGACCACTACTCGAGGTAGAGGTAGTCGAGACCGCGGTGGATCAGACTGGTGACGGTGGGTTAGGAGGTGGAACACCCCCTGTGACGACAACTGTGGCGAGAATATCAGGATTCCCAGAAGAAGAGACATGATTTGCCTCCATGACCATCCACTTTAAAGGTGTCGAAAGGTCCTTTAATAGAGCTTGGTTAGGTGCGATTTGTGGTGACCCGGTCACTTCAAAAGATCCTTGTTGGTCTAGCTTTCGCCTTAGCAGTGGCAGGGGTGGCTCCAGTGCAACCGGTGGCAGACCAAGAAGCCTTCATGATTGGCGGAGCTTGTGATCCTCCACTGTGTGAGAAGATCAAAGACACACTAGGGATTTCTATTCGTTCAAAAACAACACACATTAGGAAAATCCCTATAAGATAAAACAAGCAAATACTAAACTAGTTGGAAGAACAGTTACAACAACCAACACTAGAGCAACTTACCGGTGCAAGTGCAACTCGAACACAGAAGCACCCTCTAGGTATAATCTGCAAAGCATGGCCCAATGTTTTTCCTAGGTATTGCGGTATACCCCCGCAGTCACCTGTGTATGTCTCTAAAAAAAGATAGGCAACTAGGTTGCCAGCGCACGAATAGTCACCAGGCGGGTACAGTCGATAGTCGGGTAGACCACAATGAGCAGGGTATCGAGCCCGAAACCTGTCAAGGGTATCGAGCCCGAAACCTGTCAAGGGTATCGAAGGTAAGTGGTCCAGAAGACAACTGAGGACCTCGAACAGATTCGAGACCCACGAAGCTCCGTGGCAAATGCAATCAACGGAATCCCAAGACAAGCCCTCTATATGTGTTCTCCACCACGATTGGTCCATCTTTGGAGGGGTTATCTCCACTACCTTTCTGCACACAACCTCATGTTTATCCCCTGTGTTAGAGGGGGGTCCCGGATAACTTTCATGATATTGGACTTGGACACTCCCTAACTCAGACTCCAATGTTTGATTTAATGGCCTTGAAGATTTTCCTCTCCAACTTAATTCAATGACCTAACCCTAAACTAGTTGGTTGACCCTACAAACATAAAAAGTCTAATGAATTTTAGATTTAGCGTTAATTTTTATGGCTTGTATTAAGTCAGAGGTTATGAAAGTGAAACTAGTGATGTTTGAAAGACAAAAAACAAATGAACAGAAAGTTGGAAATAAAATAACTTCTTCTTGAAAACAACTTTTCAAACTAAAAAAAAATTCTAAGATCTTTAAACAACAAACTCAAAGCAGGATTTCACTCGACTATGAACTACTTATGATCTAAGTAAACCGTCAAGAACTTATGAAAGAAAAGACTTTTCTTGGTTACTAATGCAAACCAACACTATTTAACCCAACAAAGAAATAAAATATTTATTTATTTATTTGAATGGTCACAAAGAAAAAAGGAAAAATATCAACAAGTAAAGACCAAGAAAACTTTTGCCTGAAGCACAGGTCACAAAGAGTCACTTTAAAAAATAACACACAAGTAAATTAAAACTAGACTCTCACACTAGTCTAAAAACCCTATGAAAAGAAAATTTTGAGGAAAACTTCTTAATGAAGAAAAAAAAAGAAAGTTATTGCTGTGATCAAACCTAAGTTACTGACAGTTATGACAGAGACCCAAAAACCTGAGAGGCATAACTCTTTTCAAAGGAAAGGATGTCTACCTTACCTTAAACAAGAATTTTCTACACAGGCACGCTACTGATAGTTCAACAACAAGCGTATGTACACAAGCTATGTAAAGTTAGGGTGCGTGTACACGCGTGCAGGCCTTATACAGGACGCGTGTATCTCTGAAACTCTAGGACAAATGAAAAACCAAGCAATCAAGCCTTAGAAGAGACTATTGGTGATGAGAACCAGGATATCTTGAAGACTTAGACACTTACTTTAACATTAGAAACAAAAAGAAAACAATTCAAGGAAAACTTCATAGAACAAACCAATCTGAGGTGAAACCTAAGCTATAGACTGCAAACAAAAAAGACTATAAAGATTTCCAGAAAACCCCCGGGAAGGATTATTTCTGATAGGGGAGAGGATGACTGCCTCTCTAAAATATTTTTTTTGGAATCATACACGCGACTGACACTTCCTCAGCTAACGTGTACACACAGGTTGTGGGAAGGTAGGACACGGGTACATGCATTCAGACCTTATACAAGCCGTGTGTACCTCTGTGGGTCTCGAAAAAAAAATGCAGTCAAGCAAAGAAAAAGAGATAACTGGTATGGAAGACTAGAAACTCCGCAAGCTCAAACTTTTGCAGAAACTTTAAAAATAAGGAATGAAACCAGTTTTTAAAAATACCCAAGAAAAAACATTCCCAAAAACCCTAGAGATCCCCAGTATGGTCACCAATTCTGTTGTGGGTGGGAAATCCCTCCTATGGACTAGCACTAAGGGTTTTATCGTGCATGCAGAAATGACCTAAAGATTCTTACTTTTTACCATCATCCCATGCCTAAACCCCATTACTCATATGTAAATACAAGGCTCAAGATATTAAGTTGACGTACCTTATTTTTCGTGCTTGATGTTGATCCCTTTTTGCGCTTGGTTGTTCTTTGACTACAACTCTCCTCCCAATGCTGACCTGCATTCACTAAAGACAAACAAAGAACTCCACATGCATTTGATATATGAACTAACGGGTTAGAGATTTAATCAATCATACAATCAATATTCCAATAATGACAATCTCATATGGTGGGATGGGAAAAACCATTCTTTTATTAACTTCACAATGACACCTTACAATGATAAAGTCGGCTACTGCTCCTTGATCTTGGTCATGGGCTCTTCTTCCACTGTCTTCCAACCACTTTTCTCTATACTTCTCTTTGCACAAGGATTGCTAAAGGTTGGGACAAAGGGAATGCTTAATCGGGTATAGTTTCTTTACTATGATTCTCCTCCTTTCCAATGGGACCCCTACCCCTTCTTTTATAGGTTAGAAGGAGCTAGGTATTTGGTTGAATGACCGGGCATGCATAGCCGAAAGGTTTAGTTAACTTACCCAAAGCTATGTGTTCCATCAGCAACTTTCCTTTTTTTGTGCTTTTGTTGGTACACGCAGGCTGTCTTGGGTCAGCTAGCGTGTACACGCGTGCAATAATGGAGCAGGGCACGTGGGCCTTTATAAAAGGGGTTTTTAGGAAGAGTTGTTCAATAGTGTTTTGGCAAAGAAGGAATATGAGATGGCCTGATGCCAGGTAAGCATGTATGGTGCAAATTAGGGTTATAACACTCAACCAACCTCCATTCGTGACACTCACCACTATTATAGACTCTTGCAGCCATGAGACCTTCAGATGGCCCCAACTCTATAAGAAAGATCCTTACTTCACCACCACCTACTAGATGTTGGGCGCAAACACAAATCTCACTAATTTCCATCTTCAGGATGGGTTGCTGTGCCATCTGGGCCATCTCTGGTTTCCATCAAGTGAGTGAGTGAAGTTGATTTGGGAATCCAACTATAGTCGGGTGGTAGGACACTTTGGCGTAGAAAAGACAGTGGCTGTGTTGAAACAACATTTCTACTGGCCAATACTTTGACATGATGTCAACAAGTATATCAAATCTTGCATTGCCTGCACTATTTCCAAACCGTACACTAAGAAACAAGGCCTGTACATCCCTCTGCCTACTTCTGACAGGCACAAGGAATCCATCTTAATGGACTACACGTCGAGTCTTTCGTCCACCAAGCGGCAAAATGAATGTGTTTTTGTGGTTGTTGATTGTTTTTTTAATATGGCGATTCTGGCCACCTGCAAGAAGAGCATCATGATGGAGGCCACTGTCAATCTCTTCTTTGAAAGAGTGTGGGTACATTTTGGGATACCACAAACCATTATCTCAGATTGGGATAATTGTTTCCTCAACACATTCTGGTCTATCCTCTGGTAACTGCTGGACACAAATCTCACCAAATCCACTGCCTTCCACCCCCAAACAGATGTCCAAACCGAGGTTGTCAATCAGATGATCATGCATATCATATGTATGTACAATTACAAGAAACCCCACACATGAGATGAGAGTTTTCCCTATGTTCAACACAACTACAACAGAGCCATACATAGCTCAATCGACTACAACCCCTTTCAGGTGGGGTTGGGATTTCAACCATTGGGTCCCATGGATGTTGCACTACCCCTTGCGACCACCCATTCAGACTCATCCCATGCTCAAACTAAAGATAAAAAATCCAATTGGTTCATTGAGAATATCTAGGACATCCTCCAATAGGTTCAAGATATTTTACAGAAGTCCAATGCCAAGTACAAGCAATGCCATGATCAACACCAGGTGCCACACAAGTTTCAGGTGGGAGACAAATTTTGGTTGAACTTGTAGAAATAATGCCTTACAGGGCCCCATCAGAAGCTTTTCCCACTCCTCTATGGACCTTACACCATCACCAAGGTCATGGGTGACAATCGTTTTGAGCTCAACATTCCCCCCTTCCTTGGATTGCAACCAATGTTCAATGTGATTCTCCTTTGGCCACATTTTCCACCAATATTGGACACCTAAGAGGTAACAAAACAATTGACACCAATCGAGCTCAACCCTGATTTCATTGAATGGGAATCCACTCATCAGATCATGGACACATAGGTCAAGTTCACTCACCAACAGAGGATCAAACTTTATTGGGTTGTCAAAGCAGGGCAACTCCTGCACCAAGACAAGTGGCTAACTCGGGGCCAAATTCAACATAAATTTCCTCATCTGATGGGGGAAATCAACACAATGGAGACCATTTCTTCCTAAGGGGTGAGGATTGATCTAGATAGATATCTATTGCCACCCACCTATTCCAATTGGATCATCTTGGCAATTTTTCAGTTTGGCAATGTTTTCCTAGTTTTCGGGTCCTGAACTTCTGGGGTTGTTTTGTTGCCCTAAACATTGTTTTTAGGGCTCACCATAGGCAAACAATAATTGGAGTCATATTTTGACAACATAATGTGTATTCCTCAGACAAACCTTTCTAACGTGCTATCGTGTGCCAAAGACGAAGATCGTATGCAAACGTTACGACCTCGAGAAGTTGATGTACAAACTTACTCCAACGGGGCCCACATGACTCTTAGCGCTTCATCTCATAGGGTTAGGTTTTTGGATGTCTAGGGTTTTGTAATTCATGTTATTGTAAAAATTATTTTAGAGCCTCATTGTACTCATGTTCTTGCGAATGAGCGCAACCATCACATCTCTTCTCAGAGATAAGCCGCCACCTTTCTAGCAAGCTTGTTTTAGTCTGCATTTTACAGTTTCAACATATTTCTTTATTAATAGAAGCCAAGTTTTATTGTATCTCTGTTATTTTTCATTGAATCTCTGTGTTAATAATATAGATCTGTATTCATTTCGTTTTTCTCATAAAATACAAATCACGACACCTAGAACTCATTAAAGAGTGTAAAATCCATTTTGCAACCAATGTGTTGGAAGCTCCTCTAACACAGGAGTCAAGCATGAGGTTGCATCGGGGAAGAGTATGGAGATTACCCCTTTCTCCTTGTTTTGATGTTTTCGATATCACTTTGATTACTATTTATATGAGGGTTTCATCAGTGCCACACCTATGTGTGAGATAACTCCTTTGAAGCTTCCAACATAGTTAGCTTGCCCTTACCTGTGGTTGAACCTAAGACTGTTCTCCCGGTCATTAATTATGAGGTGGTAGCATTAGTGGCCATTCATAGGTAGCTACAGAGGTGACTGCAAGTGGGACGTTCCTATAGTACTTGGGGCAAATTTTTGTTTACGGTCTCAATTCCCCTGGAGGGTTTCCTTCTTAATAAATGGTGCTTGCACCGATCAAGGTTGTTTCACGTTGTTCATTGTAACTACTCCTCATACCTTCTCTAGCCAATATTGTGGGGACTTCATCTCCCCTAAAGGGTTGGTTTTCAAAATCCCCCCTAAGCCATTGGTTTGCTTGCTATTGTCATAGATTTTTTAGGGGTGTGATATTTTGTTTTGAGTCTACACCGACCTTAGGTGAAATTATGTTCGATTTTCACATATTATTTTCATCGTGGCTTAATCATCGTGTCAGTCCCGTCAATTACAAGGACTAGATCCAATCAAGGAGGTACAAACACCTCTCAAGTGGTGCAAGATAGGTGATTGCAAATAAGAATAGTCCCATCTTTGGTTTTAGGAGATTGGTTTGGTTGAAGTGGAAGTGGTCAATGAAAGTCCTCCACCAAAATTTAACCCTCCTTTGACTAACCCTAAAGCAACCATACTTATCTAGGTAAGGGAAATTTTTAGTGAACCTTTTTATTTGTTTAGTGATCCTCACACCATATCAAGAGAAAGTGTTTTTTCCAATGTGGCTAAGCCATCAATCCCATATGCAAGTGGGACTAGGGAATCCCAATGATTTCCACATTACCTTCCCTAAGCACTATTAGACCTACATCGTCTATGAATTTTTCTACGAGTCCGTCGATCTAGGGGACATCGACTATGTATTATTTTCCATCTGTCAGTCTACCGAGTGTTCCTATGCCCATCCCATCCATTTCAATGTCCACATCTGGATATTATCCCAGTAGGGGGGGCGAGCCTTGGTTTCATCATGGAGGGTGGAATTCCTTCTACCTCCACCATTCCTATGAGTGGCCTTGTGTCGTTAGGTGTTGGTTTACTTTTTTGATGCAACATTCCTAGTGGTTTTGGGGATTTCCCTAGTCAATATAGGGGAAATAGTATGTTAGGAGGGTTTAAATTCCCATGGGTTAGCACACCTTTCCCTAGGGGCATGTATTTTGGAGGAAAATTTTCACAATGGGGAGGATTTCCCTTTATCCATGCCTATGGTCCCGGGGGGTTCTTCCCTGGGACTAGTTTTGGGAAAAAAAAATCTTTAGGGTCTACACCTACCCCTGGGAGAAATCCCCTCAGGGGAATGTCTATTTCGAAGAGAAGTCATACTCCTGGAAGTGGCACCATCCCTGGGGGAATTTAACGGAACA
The DNA here is from genome assembly GCA_009831015.1 of Picea engelmannii. Lineage (NCBI taxonomy): Eukaryota > Viridiplantae > Streptophyta > Pinopsida > Pinales > Pinaceae > Picea > Picea engelmannii. The sequence goes on from ML792670.1 coordinate 281,028, forward strand.
CCACAACCCTCCAAAAACAAAACCATAGGGGGGCACACAAGGTTCATCTGAGACTTCAGGAACATCATCTTCCTCCCAATATTCATTTTCTCATACAACATTTCCTTTTCTTGCAACATTATTATTTCCTCATTTGTGGCATTTGCCAAATGACCCTATTTCCCATAATCCTTCATGGTCGATCATGCCTACTAAACTACCATCAGACATGCCGAAATTTGATGGAAAGTCAGGAGAACACCCCTCCACACACATCATGACATATCATTTGTGGTGTTCATCCAATTATTTGATGGATGATAATGCGAGGATGCATATTTTACAAATATCCATGACCGAAAGTGTCACAAAATGGTACATTGACTTAGAAGGCACTTCATTCAATAGTTTTAATGACTTGGTGATGACATTTATAACACATTACCAATTAATCATACAATATGATATTGGAATGAATCTCTTCAAATCTCTGCGACAGGATACTGACATTCACATTTCTGATCATACAGATGAGTGGATGTGAAGACGTAGGATGATCAAGACCTTGATTCTGGACAAAATCCTAATGGAGTGGTTCACAAAGTCTCTCCTACCACCCATTTCCAAATACATGGCTATGGCCAGGGAAGATACCAAAGAAAAAGCCATCATGTGATCCCAACACTTGGATTTGATTTGTTGTCGTTTGGGCACTCTTTATGATATTATCCCACAGGCCATTGATAGATCCTAAAAATCTCAACCTAGGACCCCATGTCGATGGTTTGGTGGGTTTTGTTTCCCATGCTTATGTGGTCCAGTTATATAACCAAATGGGTCACATGTCTATATCGTCACACCCATCAGCTTCTTGCTATAATGATCAAACTTCTATGGTACCTACTCAAACCTTTGAGGTGAATTTAGTGCAATCCATACAACCAAAGAATACTCAGCAACCTGGAGGAAAGAAGAAGATGAATAAAAATAAAAATTGCAACACTGATCAAGGGACCAATACAACCCAAAAAATCAATGGGGGGTGCGAAAGAGAAAAATAAGAGTTGGTTCCCCTGTACGATTTGTGGGGAGGACTACCCACTAATCAATGTCTCAGGAAGGATGAGATCCAACGATATTTGGCTCAACAAAGAGGCCCCCAAAAACCTTCTATCATAACTCATCCTTTTTCTCCTCAACCTCAACACATGGTTGCAAATAATATTTCCCCTCCACAAGGGGGAATGGTAGGTACCCCTCAACATGAGGGGTCTTCTTCGAATGCCACCATTTTCATGTGTGACCAAACAATCAACTTGCAGACTCGAGCTAAGAACTATGAAAATTCTGAGCCTCCTCATGCTGTTCATGAATCAACATCTTCTTTCCAGCCTGGTGGTCCTCTTTAGATTGAGAATCCATCCTTTGACACATCAGTTCACCCCCCAAAGGAGATTTCTTTGACGAATGACAGAAAACCCGAATTCATGGGCCACCCACAACTACTGTATTGTGGAAGACTTGTCTCAGACACCTTGTTCCATGTTCACACTCGAAGTTATCCAAAGATTCCCAATGCAGTGGAAATCCTTGTTGTCTACTATAGGCAGGGTTGATACCTTAGAGTCAATTTTGATAAACTTTGATTATTATCAAGTTCATCATAGGCTTTCCCATCAAATCACTTTCCAGATCAAAGTGAGAATGATGGGAAAAAATATCCTTCACATTGTGATTGAAGGAGCCTCGACTTGTATCATGTATACGTCTTGTTGGAAGGACCTTGCCTCTCCAAAGCTTGATCTCGGAAACACTATTGAAATTATTCGATGGACATATGTTCCAACCCCATGGGATAATCACCATATTACTCATTGAGTTATGTGGTAAGACTGTCTCTGTTGTTGTGGAGGTCATCGATGCACCTCTTGAGTACAATTTGTTACTTGGGCGCACTTGGTTCTATGAGATGACTACAATTCCGTTGTCAATATTTAGAGTCTTATGCTTCCTTCATCAAGGGGAAATAGTGGCAATTGATCAACTTGTGTTTTGTACCACAGACCTTGGATCCAATGCAAGGTCTAATGTACCCTTTGTCGGTGATACCTAAAAATCTTACATGAGTGTTGGTGTGGGGAATTTTAAAGATCCTTCACTCATGGGAGTATTTCCCCTTCCCCCACCACCTCCTATTGTGCACATTTCTCCCATCAATTTGATGAAATTTTACCAGTGGATCCCTCAGGTTTGTTGATCCTTAGGTAGTAACTCTTCCTGATGATGTTGAATGATACATAGCTCACATGTCACTCACCACGATCGATATTGTCAATCTGGAAATACCATCAACATCCACTGATACTGGTCAACAACTCCATCCTCACATGGAGTGTGATCAACCTACTCTGCCCATATGGGTTGTTGACTCTCTGAGTTTAGATGATTTCCTAGATACTGAATTGGCTTCAAGTAAGGCCATCTTGGATGTCATGGATTTCCTAGATAAGCCCAAGAATGAGGTAATGCATCAATCATCTTATCCTGATTCAAAACCAATGAGATTTATCATCATGAGTCATGATCCGAGACTGGGGGCATTTTCTAGGGCATCCAATAATCCTCCCAGTCTTGACCTTTTTCCGCCTCAGATTTATTTTTGGAACTTACCACTAAATTTTTTGCTTCCCATTACATTGAATATTTACTTTTCATACCCCCTTTACATCTTGATGGACACCATCAAGGAGCTGTCACAACTCACAAAAACACCCATGATGAGTATCTTTGTATGCATAAATTCATTCCTATGTGGCCTGGCCCCAGCATGGTAAGCCATATTATGCCAACATCAGCTCATGAGTTCATCGATTACGATAAACACCTTTGGATTGGGACTAGAAATGGGCTCTACTTTTCATAAACCATTCAAATGCGTAGTGGATTATACATAGGTGTGTGGTATGAGTGATTTTTGTTTTACATATATCATATCCAACAAATCCAAAAATATTTTGTTTCGAGATTTCACTATGCATTTTGACCCTCGGAATCTAGTTTACATGTGTTGATAGGATTATGGGGACCTTTTTAAGAAAATGGCGACTTCCCTTGAACTTGAGGTACGTGTTCTTAAAACTGGAAAATAGGGATAGGTTTTTCTCTGCATCCATTATTTTCATTATTAACCATCCATTTTACCGTCACATGCCTTAGGTTTGATCCTATTAGGTTGCGACGCTAGCCACTCCATGTTTGCACGTTGTAACCTTCACGATAATGCCTACCCTTCATGGGCACCCTAGTTAGCACCCAAATTTCCATTTGGTGCCCATGCTACGATTTTATGTAGGATCAGGAACCCTCCAGTAGTCCTACCATGACTTGACGTTGAGACTCAGTTTCCTCTCTTCATCTATATTCTGACCATATCATGGGGGGGTTCCTAAAATTTACATATTGTTTAATGGTCACCTATGCATTTTTTGCTTGCATCATACCTTTCACCATTGCGTTGATGTTTTCCTAGACTCTGCTTACCGCTTCTATAATATCCTTTGACCATATTCCTATTGCATTATTTGGCCTATGTTTTGCATCCATCTACCCATGGAGACAATAAATACTAAGAGTGGATCTCACTTTCTAGTACCATTTTCATTCCTCTTGCTTAGGTTGGTTCCAAGTGCTTGGAAAATAGGAGCATGTTGTTAAGCCACTCATTCTCTCCAGATGAGTACTTTTTCTCTCTATATTAGTACGCTTTTATCTCTTTTTCAGACTCATTAAAGGACATGAAAAATATACATATTGAGTACATTTTTATCTCTTTTTCGGACTCGTTAAAATCCATGAAAAGTACACCATCACAAGTATACTTATAACTCTTTTTTCAGGCTCATTAAAACTGAACTAAAAAGACACTACAAAGCATACTTTTATCTCTCTTTCGTGCTCGTTAAACCACGAAGGAGACACCAAACCCCCCCAAAAAAGAGTGGGTTTTTTTTACCATTGATCTATTCTCGAAATGGAAGCGTCGGTTGAGTCTCCCTTGAACATGACATCTTTTGATTCATCATATTACAATTGGGTTTTAGCTTTTCCTAGGATCCATCCCAGTAATATGAGTTAGAGATACTTCTTCGAATAGTTACTCTTCCATTCATCATGGAGAATGCTTCAATGGAACCTGTATTTTTGTGCTATATTCATCCAACTCTTTTGTCATGATACAAATTCACCATTGTGTCATGCTTTATGTTCAAGGGAAGTTTAATCCCGAGTCATCCATATTCTATTTTGTAATGAACATATCCCTGATCCCTAAAACTATGTTTCCTAGAACATGGGATGTTGACACAACCTAGATCCAACATAAAATTGAGAAACCCCTTAAAGAGGTGGAAGAGTGGGTGTTAGTTGTACTTGGTGATACTCTCTCTTCACATCATCTCTTGGTGTATGTTTCTTGTCAATTGATGGGGGATGCATTAAGGCCCTCCTTCGATGAAACTCTTCCTATCAACTTCAACACATTATCTAGGAGAGGGATATAGAAACCAACTAGTACCTTCGAGCTTGTAGTCCTCAGTGGTAGGCCTCCTTGCAATCGATAGTGGGTTTACATCATTGACTCCTGATCGATTGATTCTATGAGTGTTTGACATCATATTCCCTATTCACACTTGCTATATTGTACTAGGTACCTTGGGGAATATTTTCATCATTGGTGGGTTCCCTCGTGTCTGTTAATAGTATACCTCAATGGCCATTAATCAAACAATTTCTACCATGCTCGAAATCAACTCATCTATTCGTATGTTGTAGAATCATACCATCAGGGTTTAAGATGAAGACCTTGGGTTTTGGGCCACATCCTTCATTCATAGCACCCCTCCCAAGTTGTGATAGAGTATATCACTTATGAATGATTATTTGAAGACTTCAGGAGAACTTTCCTCAATGCTCATTGTTTTCCTGATGTATATACTGTGACATAGATCCACATTGTATTTTCTCATGGCTATGATTTAGTTGATGACATAGATCTACCATGTACTTTTTTGTGGCCATGGTCTTGCATTTCAATTCATGGATTCATAGTTTATTATGTTGGTGTCCATGATTTGTTTCTCTTCCGGGCATGGGTATGCCTAACTCGAGGATGATCTAGATATGTTGACTTGATGTCTGATTGCAAGTACTCATTGGTTCCTTGATCTCCAAACTTCTTCCTTATGCCACTCATCACCATGAATTTTTGTAATGTATTTCAGCCATCAGTTCCTCTTCTGACCTTATACATTAGGGGGCAGATGTTGTACTTGTATTTGACACCATAGGTTGTGCAAGCAGGCTATTAGATTTTATGAGGCTAGAATTACATAATTGAGTAAATTTCTCATAATTATTTCACAAGGAATAATTATTTTGACACAATTTCATGATTATGAAAACAAAATTATTTCATAATTGAGAAAAAACTCATAATTGAAAAGAAAGTTCATAGTGAGATGGAAAAAGCTCATAATTGAGCATGGAACTTGACAAAAAGTTCATAATAGGTTGGAAAAATATCATAATTAAGCATGAAACTTTTGCATGACTTGCAATTGATTGGTTCACATGCCATCAAGCCTATCTATGACTTGTAATTGCTTAGTTCACATGCCATCAAGCTATCCATGAATTGTAACCAACTAATTCACATGTCATGAAACCTATCTCCAATCTCTTCTAAAATCCTATAAGAAGATGCCAAATCAAGGAGATGGGGAGGGGAAGAGTTTGAGAGTGGTTGCACTGGAAAAATAGAGAGAGAAGCTCAAGAGGTCAAGGAGGAGAATCGTGAAACTTGAACTACGAGGAATACATCAAGAATCAAGGTAAAATATTATGTAATTCTCCATTTCATATGAATATAGATCATTGGTTTTCTCCTTTCATATTGTTCATGTTTAATGGCATATGTTAGATCCGATTTATTCTCTCATAGGTCAGGTTAGATCCAAACTATATCTAGGATTCTAATGCTAATAGGAATAGTAGGAAGGCATTGTTTTGTCAGTTGTGTGTAGGTAGTAGGTTGAAGGAGCTTGGAGCTAGATTTCCAAGACTACACCAACCAAGGATACACAAGGAAAACCTTCATAAACATGTATGTCATTCCATAAAATCTTGGTATAAATATAAATATGATTGTTTGGATTTAGGAGAACCATATGAATCTATCCTCTCTGTCTGTCTTGGACCAAGGGCAGATCCAAGAGAGATTTGGCTTATCCGTAGGCCAAATTTATCCACAACACACCGTAATTAACTCCACTATTAGAGTTAAACCCACTTGAAAATTTCTTATTATTGATAGGTTGTTTTCCTGAGTTCCTTGCATTTTGATATCTCCTTTAGAGGGTCTCTTGTCTAGAGCATGGAAGATCATGGAAGAGGATGGAATTTTCAATTCTTTCATGTATTTTTGTATTTCTTATTTATTTTCATCCACATTATTTTTCATGTCATCCATCTTCTTATCCATTTTATTTTCCATGTGTGCACTATTTTCATTCATCTTCTTATCCATATCATTTTGCACTTTAGCCATATTTATTTTCATAGTTTCATCCATCTTATGTTCCATTTGTTCCCTACTTTTAGTGATCCTCTTTCTATCTGGTGATAAATCTCTTGGATTTCATCTTGAGTCATGGTTGAGCTCTCTCGAGGTTTAGTTGGTGAGTAAATTTTGGAGGAGCCTTTGGATCCATGTGAGAAAATAATAATTCTCCTCTTTTTCCTCTTTATTACAAATTTTGAATCACCAAAAATAGATCTTCCAATAAAAAAATAGGCCAATTAGGGAAAATTTTAGGGGCTAAATTTCGCAAATGGGCTAATTTCCCATGGTTTTCCCCAAAAAATGTTGGCCAATTTCTATTTTTTTTCTAAAAATGATTCACCCAAATTCCATAGAATAAAATTATTTTACTTTAAAAATTGCCATAATTTTATAGAAACTATATAAAAACCTTATAAATTTGAATATTTTTACAAAACTATTGCCAAATATTTTACATTTTGCATATTAAGGACTAGTTGGATTAGCCCAAGTTTCTACATTTTAATATAAATTTCCATCCTTAAAATTATCCGTGCCAATTGTAAGTTACATAGCTTTCAAGACCTTAATTTAGAGTCTGCCCTCTTGGACAACCTTCCTTCTGATGTATTTTTGAAATTTTGGCACTTCTGAGTCTGAAATTTTGACATGTAGTACTCTGAAACGTCTTTTCTACAATTCCATAGGTCTGACTAAAATTGGATGTGCCAAGTGAAAGTTAGGGCAACTTTCCCAAATCTTGCTAATTTTTGGCCTTTATAGGAGAGCGAACTTGTATAGAATGCCATGTGTCCAATATTTAATACCCGATTCTGAAAGTTGTACCATAAATACTATAGAATGTTCTATTTCAAATGCAACTGGTCTCACAGAATATGGATCGTCGCTGAAGAAAATATGATTATTTTACCCATAACACATGTTTGAGACTAGTTATAGGACTAGTCAAGAAACCCTATCTTCCACAGTGTATATCTTCGAACATATAAGGACCCAAAAGCTTAAATTTGAACCACATGTACCTTGAGATGACTTCTAAATAACCTCTAATTTTCTTTGTCTGAAGTGTCTCGAAAAAAAATTATAGAAAAAATTCCAAGATGATTTGCTTGAAGAAGAAAAACCCTAAGATTGATACTCTGATACCAAATGTAATGATCCAATGCCTTAAAAATGATAAAAAATCAATGAATATAGTCCACTTCGAGGAGGAAACCTCCTTTTACAATATATCCAATTCATAATACAATATGAGATGTGATAAGATGATCCTAAGACTAGGTCTCCTTGGTATATATATATATATATATATATATAAGAGACAAAGGGTACATTTATAATGAAAAGGTACCCTGAGGGGTTCTATCCAACATACAATTATAATACTATAAATGTAATAATTCAATATCTAGGGCTTAATAAGGGGTTTTACACTTAAAATTAGGCTTTTTCTAAGTCTTAACATTTTCTGATTTGTTGAGATCTCACAAAGTGTGCAGCAAAGAGCATATGCAGACAAGAAAACACTTTTCGCTTTGTTTCTAATTTTCCAAGATCGCACAAAGAACATGGAAAAGAGAATATGCAGACTGGAAAGAGTAGCAACCTAAGAACAAAAAAAAGAAAAAGAAAAATATAAAACCAAAATATTATCTCTGTAAAAATTTAAAAGTGGTGTATTCGGGCTTTATACCTCCGAATCTTACTAAAATGGATGTATCTTGGAAAAATGGAAACCTTTTGGAGTGAAATGGAAAGTATTTCTAACTGAAATGATCATCCAAACACAATGGAACATTCCTATTGGCCCAAAAATTCACGAAAATAGAAGAAATCAGATATGCGGCAACACGACTTCAAGATCTCGATCTACACCAGGAGTGGGCATTCAAATGCACTTTGATACCATGTTTGACATCACTGGTATTCCAACATAGGATGAACACCTTCAATAACCACTTTCACAACTAGATCAAATATCAACACATTGATGTTTTCACGTGGTAAAACCGTTGTGGGGAAACATCTACGACCCTAGACAACATGGCCACTTGAGGAAATTCATTAATGCAAAAGAAAACTTTTGCAAGAGAGTTACAAGAGAGTTTCTCACAATCGATCATCAACAAATGACCCTCCATGCTCTTTAAATAGAGATCATGGGCCAATCAGGTGTTTAGCCACATATTTATGTACCCATTAAGATCAAGGAGAATACGAGTTGTCATATCACTCTATGTCGGGAACCTATTGTGGTCGTAAGTTTACAAATGCATACTAATGCATACTAAAGAAACATGTTAAGAAACACACTTTAACCTAACGACACATTAGACCAAGTTGATCTTAACTAAATCCTAAGTGTCTAAATATCCTAATAGAAATATTAAGCAATAGAGAGTATGCATACGTTCTAGTTGATAAGAATAGTCTAAAACAAAGAGTAATACTCATTCTTACAACCTTTCAATGTACCAATGAATAGAAATAATAGTTTCCATCAAATTTAAATTACAAAAGAAATCTCTAGTAGCGATTTCGAGAAGTGATGGCTTCTCTATAAGAAATAAAAGATAAATTATAGTAGAAAAGAAGAGCCAGTAGTGTTTTCTCCTTTGAGTAAAATAACCTCTAGTTTCCCAAGAGGAAAAAGGCCCATTTAACTGTTGGTCCATATTAGGTTAAATATTCTCGGTCCAAGTAAATCAACAAATCTAATTTGAGATTGTGTACACTTTTAGTGTTTTCCTCTTCCATTTTTTAATAATATTTTGTTCTCTGAATCTCTATAAACTTATATAATTTTTTATTTTTCTTTCTCAGAATAGTTAGCACCTATGAATAGGATTCTTGGATAATTTTTATAATTGATGTTAATGGGAATGGATTCTCCTACTTTCCATTTGGAAGTTTCTTGAGAAGGATTGCCTTTGTCACTGACAACACATGCAAAGAAATATTTTTTCTAAAGGTATAAGGCCTTGGGAAACTTATATCATCCAAATACATTAGATCTGAATTTTCAACCTAATCATTGAGAAGTGTTTGATAAACATGACATTTCCACATAGGTATAACAACTTAAGCAACCACTCACACAAATAGATAAAATATTAATACACTAGTGTATTATGTGGTTAAAACACTCAAAGAGGGAAACATTCCATGGTCCCAACCAACATGACCACTTGAGACAATATATTAATGAAAAAGAAAAAAAAATTACATATTAGTTTCCCACAATCAATCATCAACAAATGACCCTATATGCTCTTTAAGTAGAGATCATGGACCAATTGGGTGTTAAGTCATGGATAAATGTAACTATTAGTATCGAGGAGAATATGAAGGAAAATACTTCAATGTTAGAATTGAAAGAAGAGATGTATGGAAACATAATGTTTTTGATACACAAACAATACTCATTTTTGGATTCCAAACAAACATGTGTTCTCTAAAGGGTTTATAATAGTATATGATATCGCAAAAAATGCAATGAAACATGACCATGAGCATAGATTACTTTAGAATGGTCTTAGATCTCATATTGACAAGATTATCATAGAGAGTAAAACTACAACCAAAAACATTCATGGCATTAAAATCAAGAAAAAATAGAGACCCAAAGTAGACACACACATAAGCCATAGATCTTCCCAATTTTGAAGTCAAACATAATATTTTAGGTACCTATTTTCTTTAAAAGAAGTGGGTTTTAGTGGAAATCAATTATTAAAATATTTTGGACTTGAAGGATATATGTAGAATCATAGCATTCATTTTTACTCAATTTCTATTAAAATTCAAAATTGTAAGGAAATAACATTACAAAGTGTGTCATTCTCTATATTAATTTATATGGTTATTAAAACTCAAAATTGTATATTTCTATATTAATTTACATGGTTATTAAACTTCAAAATTGTAAAGAAATAACATACTATGCCATTCTCTATTGATTTATATGGTTATTAAAATTTGAAATTATAAAGAAATAACATTGTTATAAATTGTGTCATTCTCGAAACTTATATGATGGAAGGGAAAATGGGCCTGCAGTTTTTTATTGCGATCTTAGGGGATAGGTTTTTTGCAGGGAAACCCTAGCCTCCCTCGAGCTTTTTCTTCTCTCTCACTGCACAGATTGGTGGGTCTTATGGCCTTTGTGACTCTATCAATCTCTCTCCTTCGCTCTAGTTGCATGGAGGATGACAAGGAACTCTCAGATTTCTCTGAGGACCCCTCTCCGCATGTAGACATATGCACCTCCCATCCCCCTCCCTCCTTCACTAACGACACAGTCCAACCCATTGCCTCTCCAGCTATCCCTACCCCCTAGGTTTCATCTCCTTGTCCTATTGTCATATCCCCTCCCCCACTCATCACTTCTCATGTCCCACCCTTCCCCTTTTCTATTGACTTGCACGCTCCCTATGTCCCCTCTCTGTAATCCTGATCATCCCCTCCAGAATGATGACGTTCCTCCCTCTCCTAGCCATTATGGATTCCCTTGATCTAATATCCCACCACCCTCATCTTCCCCTTCCTTGGATGAGGCCCAAATCATAGGTGATTTCATTGTAGATTACCTCAACGAAGACCTCATGCGTGGAACAATGCAAAATTCTTAGTTTCTCAAAAATCCCCCAACCCCACCCTGTTGCAATAAAAAATGTATCAAATGAAAGGAACTTACACTCTCTCTCTCTATCAATGGGAGTGGATGTTCAGTTAAAATATTTAGCAAATATGGAAAAAACAACATTAGTGGGAAGGTTCACGAGCAAATGACCTTTCGTTGACAACATCAAAAAATGGACTTCCCTAACATTCACCACCTGGGTCGGATATGAACCAATCAACCTCGTTTTATCAAAAAGGATGGTCGGCATGAACCTTTCACATAAATCAAGATGCGGCCATAATCTTGGTTGGAGGCTAGTCATATGGTACTCATGCACTTTATCTGAAGAAATGGACTGCCTCTTTCAACGACAACATAAAAAGAAAAGACATCACTCCCATCTGGGTTCATTTACTAGGCCTCCCTTTAATCTTCTATACATAATATGTATCCAATATTGTTGGTGCCTCACTGGGATCATATCTAGAGTCTAGGAAAATATGGATAAAAAAACAAGAATCAACTATAAAAAAAATCAATGTCCCCTCCCAGGCTGTTCGATGCAGCACAAAAGGTACCAATGATCAACTCTCCTCCAAGGGTTACCTATTAGAAAATATCTAGAGAACACACAAAAGAATCTCCAAAAACCATGGATCTATCCCCTGATCAATCGCCTCCATCCACACCCATTACTTGTATGTCTCCTCCACTTGTTCCTTTCTCTTATGTTACAAATATTCTCTCCTCTTCCTCCCCTTATGTGACCCCCTCCCCCCCTCCTCTGCATGAAATATCCTTTCTTATTGGAATATCTGGTATCTCCTTATTGTCCCCCAGACCCCTTATTCCCCTTACCTCTCCCCTTGTCTTTGACCCCTTTCTTCTCCCCTTCCCCCCTTCCCCCATCCACTCTCCCATTTCCCACTTCCCTTTCCCCTCGATCGAGGATAATCCCCCCAAGTAATTTATTCATTCCTTGGCATCCCTCTCTAAAGACCCTTAGGATGACATACATAGCGGATTAGGATTCGTAGGATATTGGGACCGAAGCCCCCACACAGGGGAAGAAAATCCTTCCTCTCACAAGAAAAAAATCAAGCTCACAAAAAAGTCAAACCAGTAAAACAAAAATAAATTCTTGGGGATTTTAGAGAATCAATCCTCAACTCTATGCTCAAATGACGATTCTCTCTCTCAATTACAGAGGGATGACCAATCCCTCCAAAATACTGGCCATTGTTTGTCTTGTTTCTCTCCATAATCCTGACATTCTTTTTTTTCAAGAAACCATGGTTCAAGGATAGAGTGCAACAAAGCTTCTTTCTTCTTCCCTTGCTAGCTAGGAATTTCTGGCAGCTGACGCCATAGGGAAGTCAGGTAGTCTTATCATGGGTATATGCTCCAAGTATATTCAGATTCAAAACTTATGGGGGCTCCCCTTTGTTCTTTCCATCTCTGTCAGGATGAATGATTTCCCCCTCCCCTTCCTTTTATCAATATCTATGGATTCTATGCTGATAGGGAAACCTTCTGGGGAAAATTCTTTAGATCCCCTCTCATACATTCATATCGAATTATTATAGTATGAGACCTAAAATTTACTCTCAAATCCAGTGAAATATGGGGGCCGAGTGCACTCCCAGACCCCCTAGCCCCTTTCTTTGCTCAATAATTGGAAGAAGCCAAGTTGATGGACATCCTCCCTCATAAATATGCCCCAACTTAGAGGAATATGAGAATAGGCAACACTAGAATAGCAAAAAGGCTAGAAAAATTCTTAATCTTTGATGATCTCTTGTTAAAGAATCTTTGTTTCCGCTAATGGATCGAGATGGGAGGTATCTTAGACCACAATCATATCATGATGGAACTCATCACTAATCCAAAAAATCCCCCTATCCCCTTCAAATTCAACTCCTCATGGATCAAAGAACCATCCTTTCTTTTGATGGTTCAAGATTGATGGACCCCTATAATCCTACTCTTCTAGAATCCCCTCCATTCCAATTTCACTCAATTATCAAGAAAATATAATTTGCTTCAGTAAAATGGGTTGAAGACAAAAAGGATCAATAGAAAAAATCCTTGAGAAAAATCGAAAGACAACTTGAAAATTGAAGAATCTCGGAAGTTGAGTCTACCTTTTCTAAAGAATGAAAGGTTCTTATAAAATCCCTAGAAAAGGAAAAAAAAACTAATCCTCCTTAACAAAGAAAATACTTGGAGATTAAAAAGCAAAGCCTACTAGTTACAGGCTGGGGACGAAAACACAAAGTTCTTCCACCATTGTGCAAATGGGAGAAGATCATAAACATTGTTTGGAACATAAGAAAGGGTGGAAACTCTCTAGCCTCCTCCTTTGAGGATATTGCTTCTGAAGGAGTATCCTATTACAAATACCTCTACAAAGAAGACAAAAGGGAAAAAATTGATGCCATTCTTTAGACCATACAACTCTTCCCCAACTTCACAAACAAAGAGGACAATGAAAATCTAATGGCATAAATAAAAAAGGATGAACTCCTTGGGGTCATCCACAATTTACACAAAGACAAGAGTCCAAGAATGGATGGGTTCCCCATGAATTTCTACAAAGGGTTCTTTGACATACTAGGAAAAGATCTCCTTCAGGTTGTTGAATACTCTAGGACCACCGAACAAATGTTCACTCCCTTCAAATCCACCTTTCTAGCCCTTTTACCCAAATATGATAACCCCACCTTTTTTTATCTATTCTGCCCCATATCACTCTGAAATGCGGTCTACAAGATCATCACCAAGATCATTGCAACCATATTAAAAGAAATTATTGAGGAAAACATATTGGTTGAGAAATGTAGCTTTCTGAAAGGTAGACAAATACACCAAGCAATCAGATTGGACCAAGAAGGATTTCATACCATTCATTCTAGAAATCTAAAGGCAGTGGCGTACAAGGTCTATCTTTCAAAATCTTTTGATAGGGTTAGTTGGATGTACATCAAGATCCTCCTCATCCACTTGGGTTTCAGTCACAATTTTGTTACTTGGATACTAAACTATCTCATCACCTCCTCTTTTGCACATCTCATCAACAAAGTTGCCTCCCCTTTATTTAAATAAGAAAGAGGACTCAGAAAAGGGTGCCTTCTCTCTCCCCTCCTCTTCCCTTTGGTCACAAAGTGTCTCAATAAGCTAATTTCAAATGCCACTACTCAAGGATCTTATAAAGGTATAAAAATCAATGATCAAGTATCTCTCTCCCACCTTCTCTTTGTAGATGACATCTTAATCTTCTGTGATGACAACCACCAATCAATAGATCATCTTAGCTCCATGTTAGATGTGTTCTGTAAAGAATCGGGGATGAAGATCAACCCCAAAAAATCTATTCTCATTTCTTGGCGACAAAGCAATCAGGAAAAAATCTACACAGGACACATTCTAGGAGTTGTCAGTAACTCTATAGATGAAGGACTGAAATATCTAATCTTTCTTCTTAAGCCAAACAATTATCTCTCAAAATACTAGAATTGGTCGATTGCTAAAGTAGAGAAGAGGATCAAAACATGGTACAACAAATGTATGTCTAGGGCTAGAAGACTAGTCCTAATCAAGTCAATCATCGAAGCAATTATAGTATATTGGACCTCTTTAGCCTGGGTTTCAAAATGAATCCTTTCCAAGGTCAAAAAAATGGAATTCAGATACCTATGGGAGGGGAAGGATGACTCTAACAACTTATTTCTAGAATCATCAGATATGATGGCTCTTCCAAAAGCTTCAGAGTGATGGGGACTCAATTTTTTTCACTTATTGTCAAAAGCTTTGGTAGCTAAGAATGGATGGAATTTGATTGAAAATAATGTCTTGTGGTTTCAAATATTCAAAGGGAAATACTTCCCCAATGAATCCCTCATGACATGGATACAAAGACCCCAAAAAACATCAGTCAACAAATCAATAGTCTAGAAGGATATTTTCCTATCCTTCTTGTTGATAAAAGATTGGATCATCTGGAAAGTGGGAAATAGAGAAAAACTCATGATCGACAAGGATCCATGGATTAGCTGCTCAAAAAAACACCTTCTTCCAGAGGATGTTCTACAGAACATCCATCAAAATAGATTATTCTTTCTAAATCAAATTCATAGGGGTGATCTGGGACAAAACATGGCTCTCCTGGAGGGAAGTAGTTCTACCTGAACAATAGACCTCGGTTTGGGACATATACATACTAGCTCTAAATAAATCCTTGGTTCACCTATCTGACCAAGATGACAAGCTGATCTAGTTCTTCAGCCCCAAAGAAAAATACTCTCCAAAATATGGATATGAGTCCCTCCTTCTTGAAAAGGGGATTACACCCACACCATGGTAGGGTAAATTAATATGGAAACTCAATAGCTCTGCAAAAACCAAAATCTTCACTTGGCTCCTCCTAAAAGGAAAGGTCCCCACCTAGGAAAATTTACATAAAATAAGTTTCAGAGGGCCCAACATATGTCCCCTTTGCAAACAATAAGAAGAAACAATCAACCATTTATTTTTTCTTGTCCTTACACTCTTGAGGCATGGAATAACATAAAAAGAAAATTAAATTACAACTCATATCGGAAAGGAGACTCCATTAAGGAAGCTCTACAAACCTCGTGGCATAATCAAAATCTAAACAAATTCAAAGGCATCCCCTCTATGGCATGTTGGGGCATTTGGATTGTTAGAAATAAATCTATCTTTGAAGAGAAGGAAATCCCTCCTCACAGATGTGCTCTAAACAATCTTTCCATTTTCGAGTCCCTCCCATCCAAATCAATTTCCCCTTTTTCCCATCCTCCTTCCCAGTAGCAAGAAATCAACAAAAATATCCCTAGGGAATTCTTTGATGGAGTAGCACAAGGCTCCCCTTTAAAAGGGGGAGGCAGGAGGCATCGTACATATTTCTAAATCCACCTCTATATCTTTCTCAGTTGGTCTTGGTGAAACAACAAACAACAAAAGTGAATTCACAACACTTCTTCTTCTCCTCAGTCTAGCCTAAGAAAAACATATTTCTTAGCTACAAGTTCTTGGGGACTCTTTGCTTGTTGTAAACATCATCAAAGGAACATACATTCTACACAACTTTTCTCTACATCCTATCCTGGAAAAAATCAAAAGAATTATCTCCACACTCACCACTTTTTCTATTTCACATGTTTACAGGAACAAAAACAAAGAAGCAAACACTCTTTCCAAAGGTGGAGTGG
>ML792670.1:297580-311086 GCA_009831015.1 Picea engelmannii
AGCTACAGAATCAAACGATTTTGTAGCTGAGTCTATAGATGCAATTTTGTTATTATTTTCTTAATTAGACAATCTTCTAACTTGATTCTGGTGTCTATTGCAGGGCATTACGAATTGTCAATGGATACTATGGACAGTTGGGGGATGATCTACAGATTTTACTTGCATTTTAGTTATTTAGTTTTAGAGATTTTTTGGATTATTCCCATATTATGTAAACTGTTTACTATTTCTCACAAGGGTGTTTTTACCTTGTGAAAAAATTATTTAAACCTATGGTTTTGTAATAAGAAACAATCCTCAGTTGGGGAGAACAAGGATATGTAACGCTGATTCAAACTGGAGCAGAATTGATGCGTTGTTATAGCTTTTGCTCCTCAATACATTGACACTTTGTTCTAAGTTTTGTATATCATCTTGGTTTCTGGTTTAGTATCACTTTGTTGTCTAAATCGAATTCAAGTTAATATAATTTCTTATTATTATGCATACCTTGTTACTTCCTATTCGATAAAAGATATAACAGTTTAAGGATTCAGTTTATGAACGATAGCTTTGTCTTCTTTATGAGCTGAATTATCATTTATGAATTTGCTGCATAGTAGGTTTCCCTCTTGTATGAATTCATAATCTAATAACTGTTATGATTTCTTTTATGTCTTGTTTGTCCTGTAACTTATTTCAGGAAGCATAATAGCTGATCCTTTGCGAGAAGCTTAAGGTCTAAATGGTGTGAATTTCTTCCTCCAATCAGCTTACGAAGCAATCATACACAGGACAAACTTGGAGCGCATCCAGGTTAATTAGTTAGACATTTATTGTTTCAATTAGTTAGTATTTTAGTTAGATTTAGATTAGGATATTTAATTTCAGTTAGCTTTCTTTCTGTTTTATAAATACAAAAGACAAAAATAGATCCTTGGTTGTCTTAGGGCAGCGAACATATCTGTTTCACAGGTTTTAATCAAATCTGTAATCTGTCCATATTGTACATTTGTGAATAGAGAATGATCATAGCTAACAATTAAGTAGTTGATTTAAGTTATTATAATCGTAGTTAGTATATTGTATATATAAGTAGTTAGTAATTCATAGTTAGATTAGTATAGTTAAGTTAAATTTGTTTTATTAGTTTCTAGTTTCTTCTAATTTAGTTGGATTTCTTTTATTTAGATAGTTAGTTTGTTTTAGTATGTTTTATTAGTTTCTAGTTTCCTTAGTTTAGATCACTTAACTTAGATCAACTTTTCTCTTTGGTTTCCTTAAGAGACCTCAGAGCGGCCAACGGAGCCGTTAAACTCGTCAGGGTGGTCCATACCAAACGGCTTGGGTTATTTAGACAACCCCGGACCGGTTCCACTCTCCCAATTGACGGACGGTCAGTTTCGCCCGTCAACACCCATGTGTTTGGATTTGAACATCTCATGAAGGAGAAAAGAAATCGTTATTGAGGTGCCTCTAAAACTCTAAGCCATCATTAAAGTAATTTTTTTGTCATTCATTTGATGTATAAAATGGAACCAACATAGTAATAGTAATTGTTAATGGATATTATGGTAAAATGGAATAAATATGTTTGTAATAAATTCAAGTGAGATAAAATTAAAATGGAATAAATATGTTTCAAATAAAATCAAGTGAGATGAAGAGAAGTCGAAAATATATGTTTTATGTGGTAACGGTTAAAGTGTAAACAACAATACATCTATTATATTTGTCAAATAAAATAAAATGGATTATAACATTAAATATAATTATATGTAAAATAAAATGGATTATAACATTAAATATAATTACATATAAAATAAAATGGATTATAACATTAAATATAATTACATATAAAATAAAATAAAATAAATTATAACATTAAATATAATTATATATAAAATAAAATGGATTATAACATTAAATATAATTACATATAAAATAAAATGTACTTTAATATTAAAGATAATTGAATAAAGGTAAAATGTTTGATTTGTTTTTATTTATTTTTTCATATTTGTATACATATTAAATTATTTATTAAAATAAAAGATTGTTATGGCTATTTTAAAACACTTACTTCATTGAATATTAACTTATGTATTAAAATAAAAAATTGTTGTGACTATTTTAAAAGTATTGTGTTAATTTAAGAGGTTACAAGTTCAAATTTAGAGGGGTAGGGTATGTATACCTCTGTAGACTTTACTAGTCAAATCGATGGGCGGAGGGGGAGTGCCGTGTCCCACAAACAAGGGGATCCCATACACCAATTTGGTGTGGCTTGACCGTGACCTTAAAAATAGATTATTATTATTATTATAATTTAAATATATAATCATAATCATTTTAAATAATGTATTTGTGACAAATAATGATCAAAATTAATATAGAGAATGACCCTTTTTTATATAAAGAAAAAAAGCAAGTAATTTTATTATATAAAAGAAAATTACATTGTAGATGTTTCTGGGATTTTTTTAGTCATGTCTACTTAGTATGATCCTTCGATCTATATGTTTAGCTATATTTCTTATTCCTATCCACTAATATCAATATTGATTTACATTATAATATTTTTAATCTATAGCAAAATATATAGTGCCTTCAACAGTACAAAAAATATCTAGATAGATAGGCTCAAAAGGCCATGTCAAGTTGTGAACCAAGTGGGATGAAGATGTTTAATGATTAGTTGTGAACCTTTTTCCCATGTTTTCCATATTCCTTTGTCTAACACCACTCCACCTTTGGAAAGAGTGTTTGCTTCTTTGTTTTTGTTCCTGTAAACATGTGAAATAGAAAAAGTGGTGAGTGTGGAGATAATTCTTTTGATTTTTTCCAGGATAGGATGTAGAGAAAAGTTGTGTAGAATGTATGTTCCTTTGATGATGTTTACAACAAGCAAAGAGTCCCCAAGAACTTGTAGCTAAGAAATATGTTTTTCTTAGGCTAGACTGAGGAGAAGAAGAAGTGTTGTGAATTCACTTTTGTTGTTTGTTGTTTCACCAAGACCAACTGAGAAAGATATAGAGGTGGATTTAGAAATATGTACGATGCCTCCTGCCTCCCCCTTTTAAAGGGGAGCCTTGTGCTACTCCATCAAAGAATTCCCTAGGGATATTTTTGTTGATTTCTTGCTACTGGGAAGGAGGATGGGAAAAAGGGGAAATTGATTTGGATGGGAGGGACTCGAAAATGGAAAGATTGTTTAGAGCACATCTGTGAGGAGGGATTTCCTTCTCTTCAAAGATAGATTTATTTCTAACAATCCAAATGCCCCAACATGCCATAGAGGGGATGCCTTTGAATTTGTTTAGATTTTGATTATGCCACGAGGTTTGTAGAGCTTCCTTAATGGAGTCTCCTTTCCGATATGAGTTGTAATTTAATTTTCTTTTTATGTTATTCCATGCCTCAAGAGTGTAAGGACAAGAAAAAATAAATGGTTGATTGTTTCTTCTTATTGTTTGCAAAGGGGACATATGTTGGGCCCTCTGAAACTTATTTTATGTAAATTTTCCTAGGTGGGGACCTTTCCTTTTAGGAGGAGCCAAGTGAAGATTTTGGTTTTTGCAGAGCTATTGAGTTTCCATATTAATTTACCCTACCATGGTGTGGGTGTAATCCCCTTTTCAAGAAGGAGGGACTCATATCCATATTTTGGAGAGTATTTTTCTTTGGGGCTGAAGAACTAGATCAGCTTGTCATCTTGGTCAGATAGGTGAACCAAGGATTTATTTAGAGCTAGTATGTATATGTCCCAAACCGAGGTCTATTGTTCAGGTAGAACTACTTCCCTCCAGGAGAGCCATGTTTTGTCCCAGATCACCCCTATGAATTTGATTTAGAAAGAATAATCTATTTTGATGGATGTTCTGTAGAACATCCTCTGGAAGAAGGTGTTTTTTTGAGCAGCTAATCCATGGATCCTTGTCGATCATGAGTTTTTCTCTATTTCCCACTTTCCAGATGATCCAATCTTTTATCAACAAGAAGGATAGGAAAATATCCTTCTAGACTATTGATTTGTTGACTGATGTTTTTTGGGGTCTTTGTATCCATGTCATGAGGGATTCATTGGGGAAGTATTTCCCTTTGAATATTTGAAACCACAAGACATTATTTTCAATCAAATTCCATCCATTCTTAGCTACCAAAGCTTTTGACAATAAGTGAAAAAAATTGAGTCCCCATCACTCTGAAGCTTTTGGAAGAGCCATCATATCTGATGATTCTAGAAATAAGTTGTTAGAGTCATCCTTCCCCTCCCATAGGTATCTGAATTCCATTTTTTTGACCTTGGAAAGGATTCATTTTGAAACCCAGGCTAAAGAGGTCCAATATACTATAATTGCTTCGATGATTGACTTGATTAGGACTAGTCTTCTAGCCCTAGACATACATTTGTTGTACCATGTTTTGATCCTCTTCTCTACTTTAGCAATCGACCAATTCTAGTATTTTGAGAGATAATTGTTTGGCTTAAGAAGAAAGATTAGATATTTCAGTCCTTCATCTATAGAGTTACTGACAACTCCTAGAATGTGTCCTGTGTAGATTTTTTCCTGATTGCTTTGTCGCCAAGAAATGAGAATAGATTTTTTGGGGTTGATCTTCATCCCCGATTCTTTACAGAACACATCTAACATGGAGCTAAGATGATCTATTGATTGGTGGTTGTCATCACAGAAGATTAAGATGTCATCTACAAAGAGAAGGTGGGAGAGAGATACTTGATCATTGATTTTTATACCTTTATAAGATCCTTGAGTAGTGGCATTTGAAATTAGCTTATTGAGACACTTTGTGACCAAAGGGAAGAGGAGGGGAGAGAGAAGGCACCCTTTTCTGAGTCCTCTTTCTTATTTAAATAAAGGGGAGGCAACTTTGTTGATGAGATGTGCAAAAGAGGAGGTGATGAGATAGTTTAGTATCCAAGTAACAAAATTGTGACTGAAACCCAAGTGGATGAGGAGGATCTTGATGTACATCCAACTAACCCTATCAAAAGATTTTGAAAGATAGACCTTGTACGCCACTGCCTTTAGATTTCTAGAATGAATGGTATGAAATCCTTCTTGGTCCAATCTGATTGCTTGGTGTATTTGTCTACCTTTCAGAAAGCTACATTTCTCAACCAATATGTTTTCCTCAATAATTTCTTTTAATATGGTTGCAATGATCTTGGTGATGATCTTGTAGACCGCATTTCAGAGTGATATGGGGCAGAATAGATAAAAAAAGGTGGGGTTATCATATTTGGGTAAAAGGGCTAGAAAGGTGGATTTGAAGGGAGTGAACATTTGTTCGGTGGTCCTAGAGTATTCAACAACCTGAAGGAGATCTTTTCCTAGTATGTCAAAGAACCCTTTGTAGAAATTCATGGGGAACCCATCCATTCTTGGACTCTTGTCTTTGTGTAAATTGTGGATGACCCCAAGGAGTTCATCCTTTTTTATTTATGCCATTAGATTTTCATTGTCCTCTTTGTTTGTGAAGTTGGGGAAGAGTTGTATGGTCTAAAGAATGGCATCAATTTTTTCCCTTTTGTCTTCTTTGTAGAGGTATTTGTAATAGGATACTCCTTCAGAAGCAATATCCTCAAAGGAGGAGGCTAGAGAGTTTCCACCCTTTCTTATGTTCCAAACAATGTTTATGATCTTCTCCCATTTGCACAATGGTGGAAGAACTTTGTGTTTTCGTCCCCAGCCTGTAACTAGTAGGCTTTGCTTTTTAATCTCCAAGTATTTTCTTTGTTAAGGAGGATTAGTTTTTTTTTCCTTTTCTAGGGATTTTATAAGAACCTTTCATTCTTTAGAAAAGGTAGACTCAACTTCCGAGATTCTTCAATTTTCAAGTTGTCTTTCGATTTTTCTCAAGGATTTTTTCTATTGATCCTTTTTGTCTTCAACCCATTTTACTGAAGCAAATTATATTTTCTTGATAATTGAGTGAAATTGGAATGGAGGGGATTCTAGAAGAGTAGGATTATAGGGGTCCATCAATCTTGAACCATCAAAAGAAAGGATGGTTCTTTGATCCATGAGGAGTTGAATTTGAAGGGGATAGGGGGATTTTTTGGATTAGTGATGAGTTCCATCATGATATGATTGTGGTCTAAGATACCTCCCATCTCGATCCATTAGCGGAAACAAAGATTCTTTAACAAGAGATCATCAAAGATTAAGAATTTTTCTAGCCTTTTTGCTATTCTAGTGTTGCCTATTCTCATATTCCTCTAAGTTGGGGCATATTTATGAGGGAGGATGTCCATCAACTTGGCTTCTTCCAATTATTGAGCAAAGAAAGGGGCTAGGGGGTCTGGGAGTGCACTCGGCCCCCATATTTCACTGGATTTGAGAGTAAATTTTAGGTCTCATACTATAATAATTCGATATGAATGTATGAGAGGGGATCTAAAGAATTTTCCCCAGAAGGTTTCCCTATCAGCATAGAATCCATAGATATTGATAAAAGGAAGGGGAGGGGGAAATCATTCATCCTGACAGAGATGGAAAGAACAAAGGGGAGCCCCCATAAGTTTTGAATCTGAATATACTTGGAGCATATACCCATGATAAGACTACCTGACTTCCCTATGGCGTCAGCTGCCAGAAATTCCTAGCTAGCAAGGGAAGAAGAAAGAAGCTTTGTTGCACTCTATCCTTGAACCATGGTTTCTTGAAAAAAAAGAATGTCAGGATTATGGAGAGAAACAAGACAAACAATGGCCAGTATTTTGGAGGGATTGGTCATCCCTCTGTAATTGAGAGAGAGAATCGTCATTTGAGCATAGAGTTGAGGATTGATTCTCTAAAATCCCCAAGAATTTATTTTTGTTTTACTGGTTTGACTTTTTTGTGAGCTTGATTTTTTTCTTGTGAGAGGAAGGATTTTCTTCCCCTGTGTGGGGGCTTCGGTCCCAATATCCTACGAATCCTAATCCGCTATGTATGTCATCCTAAGGGTCTTTAGAGAGGGATGCCAAGGAATGAATAAATTACTTGGGGGGATTATCCTCGATCGAGGGGAAAGGGAAGTGGGAAATGGGAGAGTGGATGGGGGAAGGGGGGAAGGGGAGAAGAAAGGGGTCAAAGACAAGGGGAGAGGTAAGGGGAATAAGGGGTCTGGGGGACAATAAGGAGATACCAGATATTCCAATAAGAAAGGATATTTCATGCAGAGGAGGGGGGGAGGGGGTCACATAAGGGGAGGAAGAGGAGAGAATATTTGTAACATAAGAGAAAGGAACAAGTGGAGGAGACATACAAGTAATGGGTGTGGATGGAGGCGATTGATCAGGGGATAGATCCATGGTTTTTGGAGATTCTTTTGTGTGTTCTCTAGATATTTTCTAATAGGTAACCCTTGGAGGAGAGTTGATCATTGGTACCTTTTGTGCTGCATCGAACAGCCTGGGAGGGGACATTGATTTTTTTTATAGTTGATTCTTGTTTTTTTATCCATATTTTCCTAGACTCTAGATATGATCCCAGTGAGGCACCAACAATATTGGATACATATTATGTATAGAAGATTAAAGGGAGGCCTAGTAAATGAACCCAGATGGGAGTGATGTCTTTTCTTTTTATGTTGTCGTTGAAAGAGGCAGTCCATTTCTTCAGATAAAGTGCATGAGTACCATATGACTAGCCTCCAACCAAGATTATGGCCGCATCTTGATTTATGTGAAAGGTTCATGCCGACCATCCTTTTTGATAAAACGAGGTTGATTGGTTCATATCCGACCCAGGTGGTGAATGTTAGGGAAGTCCATTTTTTGATGTTGTCAACGAAAGGTCATTTGCTCGTGAACCTTCCCACTAATGTTGTTTTTTCCATATTTGCTAAATATTTTAACTGAACATCCACTCCCATTGATAGAGAGAGAGAGTGTAAGTTCCTTTCATTTGATACATTTTTTATTGCAACAGGGTGGGGTTGGGGGATTTTTGAGAAACTAAGAATTTTGCATTGTTCCACGCATGAGGTCTTCGTTGAGGTAATCTACAATGAAATCACCTATGATTTGGGCCTCATCCAAGGAAGGGGAAGATGAGGGTGGTGGGATATTAGATCAAGGGAATCCATAATGGCTAGGAGAGGGAGGAACGTCATCATTCTGGAGGGGATGATCAGGATTACAGAGAGGGGACATAGGGAGCGTGCAAGTCAATAGAAAAGGGGAAGGGTGGGACATGAGAAGTGATGAGTGGGGGAGGGGATATGACAATAGGACAAGGAGATGAAACCTAGGGGGTAGGGATAGCTGGAGAGGCAATGGGTTGGACTGTGTCGTTAGTGAAGGAGGGAGGGGGATGGGAGGTGCATATGTCTACATGCGGAGAGGGGTCCTCAGAGAAATCTGAGAGTTCCTTGTCATCCTCCATGCAACTAGAGCGAAGGAGAGAGATTGATAGAGTCACAAAGGCCATAAGACCCACCAATCTGTGCAGTGAGAGAGAAGAAAAAGCTCGAGGGAGGCTAGGGTTTCCCTGCAAAAAACCTATCCCCTAAGATCGCAATAAAAAACTGCAGGCCCATTTTCCCTTCCATCATATAAGTTTCGAGAATGACACAATTTATAACAATGTTATTTCTTTATAATTTCAAATTTTAATAACCATATAAATCAATAGAGAATGGCATAGTATGTTATTTCTTTACAATTTTGAAGTTTAATAACCATGTAAATTAATATAGAAATATACAATTTTGAGTTTTAATAACCATATAAATTAATATAGAGAATGACACACTTTGTAATGTTATTTCCTTACAATTTTGAATTTTAATAGAAATTGAGTAAAAATGAATGCTATGATTCTACATATATCCTTCAAGTCCAAAATATTTTAATAATTGATTTCCACTAAAACCCACTTCTTTTAAAGAAAATAGGTACCTAAAATATTATGTTTGACTTCAAAATTGGGAAGATCTATGGCTTATGTGTGTGTCTACTTTGGGTCTCTATTTTTTCTTGATTTTAATGCCATGAATGTTTTTGGTTGTAGTTTTACTCTCTATGATAATCTTGTCAATATGAGATCTAAGACCATTCTAAAGTAATCTATGCTCATGGTCATGTTTCATTGCATTTTTTGCGATATCATATACTATTATAAACCCTTTAGAGAACACATGTTTGTTTGGAATCCAAAAATGAGTATTGTTTGTGTATCAAAAACATTATGTTTCCATACATCTCTTCTTTCAATTCTAACATTGAAGTATTTTCCTTCATATTCTCCTCGATACTAATAGTTACATTTATCCATGACTTAACACCCAATTGGTCCATGATCTCTACTTAAAGAGCATATAGGGTCATTTGTTGATGATTGATTGTGGGAAACTAATATGTAATTTTTTTTTCTTTTTCATTAATATATTGTCTCAAGTGGTCATGTTGGTTGGGACCATGGAATGTTTCCCTCTTTGAGTGTTTTAACCACATAATACACTAGTGTATTAATATTTTATCTATTTGTGTGAGTGGTTGCTTAAGTTGTTATACCTATGTGGAAATGTCATGTTTATCAAACACTTCTCAATGATTAGGTTGAAAATTCAGATCTAATGTATTTGGATGATATAAGTTTCCCAAGGCCTTATACCTTTAGAAAAAATATTTCTTTGCATGTGTTGTCAGTGACAAAGGCAATCCTTCTCAAGAAACTTCCAAATGGAAAGTAGGAGAATCCATTCCCATTAACATCAATTATAAAAATTATCCAAGAATCCTATTCATAGGTGCTAACTATTCTGAGAAAGAAAAATAAAAAATTATATAAGTTTATAGAGATTCAGAGAACAAAATATTATTAAAAAATGGAAGAGGAAAACACTAAAAGTGTACACAATCTCAAATTAGATTTGTTGATTTACTTGGACCGAGAATATTTAACCTAATATGGACCAACAGTTAAATGGGCCTTTTTCCTCTTGGGAAACTAGAGGTTATTTTACTCAAAGGAGAAAACACTACTGGCTCTTCTTTTCTACTATAATTTATCTTTTATTTCTTATAGAGAAGCCATCACTTCTCGAAATCGCTACTAGAGATTTCTTTTGTAATTTAAATTTGATGGAAACTATTATTTCTATTCATTGGTACATTGAAAGGTTGTAAGAATGAGTATTACTCTTTGTTTTAGACTATTCTTATCAACTAGAACGTATGCATACTCTCTATTGCTTAATATTTCTATTAGGATATTTAGACACTTAGGATTTAGTTAAGATCAACTTGGTCTAATGTGTCGTTAGGTTAAAGTGTGTTTCTTAACATGTTTCTTTAGTATGCATTAGTATGCATTTGTAAACTTACGACCACAATAGGTTCCCGACATAGAGTGATATGACAACTCGTATTCTCCTTGATCTTAATGGGTACATAAATATGTGGCTAAACACCTGATTGGCCCATGATCTCTATTTAAAGAGCATGGAGGGTCATTTGTTGATGATCGATTGTGAGAAACTCTCTTGTAACTCTCTTGCAAAAGTTTTCTTTTGCATTAATGAATTTCCTCAAGTGGCCATGTTGTCTAGGGTCGTAGATGTTTCCCCACAACGGTTTTACCACGTGAAAACATCAATGTGTTGATATTTGATCTAGTTGTGAAAGTGGTTATTGAAGGTGTTCATCCTATGTTGGAATACCAGTGATGTCAAACATGGTATCAAAGTGCATTTGAATGCCCACTCCTGGTGTAGATCGAGATCTTGAAGTCGTGTTGCCGCATATCTGATTTCTTCTATTTTCGTGAATTTTTGGGCCAATAGGAATGTTCCATTGTGTTTGGATGATCATTTCAGTTAGAAATACTTTCCATTTCACTCCAAAAGGTTTCCATTTTTCCAAGATACATCCATTTTAGTAAGATTCGGAGGTATAAAGCCCGAATACACCACTTTTAAATTTTTACAGAGATAATATTTTGGTTTTATATTTTTCTTTTTCTTTTTTTTGTTCTTAGGTTGCTACTCTTTCCAGTCTGCATATTCTCTTTTCCATGTTCTTTGTGCGATCTTGGAAAATTAGAAACAAAGCGAAAAGTGTTTTCTTGTCTGCATATGCTCTTTGCTGCACACTTTGTGAGATCTCAACAAATCAGAAAATGTTAAGACTTAGAAAAAGCCTAATTTTAAGTGTAAAACCCCTTATTAAGCCCTAGATATTGAATTATTACATTTATAGTATTATAATTGTATGTTGGATAGAACCCCTCAGGGTACCTTTTCATTATAAATGTACCCTTTGTCTCTTATATATATATATATATATATATATACCAAGGAGACCTAGTCTTAGGATCATCTTATCACATCTCATATTGTATTATGAATTGGATATATTGTAAAAGGAGGTTTCCTCCTCGAAGTGGACTATATTCATTGATTTTTTATCATTTTTAAGGCATTGGATCATTACATTTGGTATCAGAGTATCAATCTTAGGGTTTTTCTTCTTCAAGCAAATCATCTTGGAATTTTTTCTATAATTTTTTTTCGAGACACTTCAGACAAAGAAAATTAGAGGTTATTTAGAAGTCATCTCAAGGTACATGTGGTTCAAATTTAAGCTTTTGGGTCCTTATATGTTCGAAGATATACACTGTGGAAGATAGGGTTTCTTGACTAGTCCTATAACTAGTCTCAAACATGTGTTATGGGTAAAATAATCATATTTTCTTCAGCGACGATCCATATTCTGTGAGACCAGTTGCATTTGAAATAGAACATTCTATAGTATTTATGGTACAACTTTCAGAATCGGGTATTAAATATTGGACACATGGCATTCTATACAAGTTCGCTCTCCTATAAAGGCCAAAAATTAGCAAGATTTGGGAAAGTTGCCCTAACTTTCACTTGGCACATCCAATTTTAGTCAGACCTATGGAATTGTAGAAAAGACGTTTCAGAGTACTACATGTCAAAATTTCAGACTCAGAAGTGCCAAAATTTCAAAAATACATCAGAAGGAAGGTTGTCCAAGAGGGCAGACTCTAAATTAAGGTCTTGAAAGCTATGTAACTTACAATTGGCACGGATAATTTTAAGGATGGAAATTTATATTAAAATGTAGAAACTTGGGCTAATCCAACTAGTCCTTAATATGCAAAATGTAAAATATTTGGCAATAGTTTTGTAAAAATATTCAAATTTATAAGGTTTTTATATAGTTTCTATAAAATTATGGCAATTTTTAAAGTAAAATAATTTTATTCTATGGAATTTGGGTGAATCATTTTTAGAAAAAAAATAGAAATTGGCCAACATTTTTTGGGGAAAACCATGGGAAATTAGCCCATTTGCGAAATTTAGCCCCTAAAATTTTCCCTAATTGGCCTATTTTTTTATTGGAAGATCTATTTTTGGTGATTCAAAATTTGTAATAAAGAGGAAAAAGAGGAGAATTATTATTTTCTCACATGGATCCAAAGGCTCCTCCAAAATTTACTCACCAACTAAACCTCGAGAGAGCTCAACCATGACTCAAGATGAAATCCAAGAGATTTATCACCAGATAGAAAGAGGATCACTAAAAGTAGGGAACAAATGGAACATAAGATGGATGAAACTATGAAAATAAATATGGCTAAAGTGCAAAATGATATGGATAAGAAGATGAATGAAAATAGTGCACACATGGAAAATAAAATGGATAAGAAGATGGATGACATGAAAAATAATGTGGATGAAAATAAATAAGAAATACAAAAATACATGAAAGAATTGAAAATTCCATCCTCTTCCATGATCTTCCATGCTCTAGACAAGAGACCCTCTAAAGGAGATATCAAAATGCAAGGAACTCAGGAAAACAACCTATCAATAATAAGAAATTTTCAAGTGGGTTTAACTCTAATAGTGGAGTTAATTACGGTGTGTTGTGGATAAATTTGGCCTACGGATAAGCCAAATCTCTCTTGGATCTGCCCTTGGTCCAAGACAGACAGAGAGGATAGATTCATATGGTTCTCCTAAATCCAAACAATCATATTTATATTTATACCAAGATTTTATGGAATGACATACATGTTTATGAAGGTTTTCCTTGTGTATCCTTGGTTGGTGTAGTCTTGGAAATCTAGCTCCAAGCTCCTTCAACCTACTACCTACACACAACTGACAAAACAATGCCTTCCTACTATTCCTATTAGCATTAGAATCCTAGATATAGTTTGGATCTAACCTGACCTATGAGAGAATAAATCGGATCTAACATATGCCATTAAACATGAACAATATGAAAGGAGAAAACCAATGATCTATATTCATATGAAATGGAGAATTACATAATATTTTACCTTGATTCTTGATGTATTCCTCGTAGTTCAAGTTTCACGATTCTCCTCCTTGACCTCTTGAGCTTCTCTCTCTATTTTTCCAGTGCAACCACTCTCAAACTCTTCCCCTCCCCATCTCCTTGATTTGGCATCTTCTTATAGGATTTTAGAAGAGATTGGAGATAGGTTTCATGACATGTGAATTAGTTGGTTACAA
>ML792671.1:17066-30183 GCA_009831015.1 Picea engelmannii
TGATTCCATGAGTGGGGAACAGGTTTGAGTTACCTCAAGGATGATTTTTACAAGTGGAAAATGTGGAATTTGACCACTAGAAGCCCCTAAAAATCAGGGATTTGTAAAGTTGTGAATTTCCCGAGGGAAGGAAAGACTTAAGCACGAGGATGCTTATAAAAACAACATAGGGAGGAGGTAGGAGGTTGCTTAGTATGTTGAGGAAATAAACTATTTGTTGTTATGAGAATTGTTAGTGTGAGGCAAAGGAATTTATGATATGTGGATGGTGACTAAAGATAAGCAGGATCATTAAGTTTTCCCTTATGGACTCATGGTCAGGTTAGAGGGTGAGCAGCACACGTGAGCTTGGTTGTTCTATTCTATGGTTGGGTGGAACGTGTTTGTTCCATTTGTATTCCAACATCAGGTTTCAGATATGTATCTCATCTTTTATTCCTTGTCAATGTTATATTTATGATAATCATTTGTTAGGAATATTATTGACTTTGTATACATGACTGAAATCAATTCTTAAGGGACTGTATGATCATGTTTTCCTATGGCTTATCATAGTTAAATAATATTGGAAATATTGGTTGTTTGAGATATGATGGTGGTATATATATATATATATGCTCATACATAAATAAAACCATTGGATTATATATATGTGTGTGTGTGTGTGTGTGTGTGTGTGTGTGTGTATATATATATATATATATATATCATTTCTATTCAAATCGGTAAATAACAATCACTATAGAGAAATGGTGCAATAAGGAATAAACTTAGATGGTGTGTTTACCAAGTTGATAACATGTAAAGAATAGGTAAAAGAATAACAGTCCATATATATTCTTTATATTATCTATCACCACAGAAAGATAGTGATTCAGTAGACTACAAGTGTATTGAAAAAGTAGTTGTCATATTCAAATGAACCTTGTTCAAATTATTTTACAAAAACAACCTTTCTATTCAAACGATCATGGTTCAAATAGTACACTTGGAGTAACATAGACCAAAGACTCTAAAACCCCTCATTTTTTAAATAGAACTCTAAGAAAGTATACAAAAAATCTGGTTATAATAGAAGTTAATGAACATAAGGACATGGAACTCGAATACCTTCGAGTAAGATGATTCCTTCATCCGACTTCACCAACTTTCATAACCTACAAAGGAAGTAGTAGGGGGGTTTAGAAAACTATGATAACATTTTAATTCTATGGAGATCAAACAATAAGAATAAGTTAAGGACAATACTTAGCTTGAGTCCCGTGAAGAATCAGAACACCCTTTGTTCTTTTGCAACATTCTGCTCACAATCCAGGAGTAGGAGTGGAACCAAAATCAACTGATGGGTACCCTTGTAAAACAGAAAAGGGTCCCATCATTAATTTCATGTATCCATGCATAAAATTTTCACTTATAAAACAGAGAGAGGCGAGAGTAAATAACTAGCATCGAAATAGACTGTATATAGATTAATCAATAGGAAGCACACATTTATATTTCCATTAACCCTTTGTGTATTCACATTAAATCAATAAACATTCATAAGAGACTCATAGGATGTGACCTATGTTTTGTTCACAATGAAACGCAAAATTTAAATAACATTACAATAAGGACCCAATACATAGTTTGAAGCTTGGTTGTGAAAAAACGTGCTCAACCCTTTTCATAAACGATTTATTTCTATTAGACGAGAGATCAAGTGGCCGCGGGATAATCCATGATCCTACCTGACAGAGAATTTGTTTTAAAACCAGAGGGTACAAGCAAGTGTTGTGTTTAAATGAATTACATTTTTATTATATACACAGGAGGTAAATACGAAAACTTTCCACAGAGTGTAATATTGTCATATATTGACACAGAGTGTAATTGATGAATTTCCCATAGAGGGATTAATACTGGTAATTATATACAGAGAGCGTAAACTATAAATTCCCACAGAGGGTTACTATTTATTTACACAGAGCGTAAACTATGAATTCCCACAGAGGGTTACTATTTATGTACACAGAGCATAAATTACGAATCCCCATAGAGCGTTAACACTTCTATTTATATACACAAAAGGTAAATATGAAACTTTCCCACAGAGAGTTAATATTACCATGTATTTACACAGAGTGTAAATTATGAATTTCCCATAGAGGGTTAATACTTCTATTGATATACACAGAGCATAAATTATTAATTCCCATAGAGGGTTAACACTATTATTTATATACACATAAGGTAAATATAAAACTTCCCACAAAGAGTTAGTAATTGCCATATAATTATACAGAGTACAAATTATGAAATTTCTCATGGAGCATCAACAATAGACAAGTCTGAATAATGGAAAGCAACGTAGCAAGTATTAAGATCTATTGATGAATCCCAGAGGGTAAGAATAATAATATTACAATGGAGAATAAAAGAAAAACGCAAAGGCTTTAACATTAAAAGGATTCGGACCATTGTTTGACTAGAAAGTACCATAATGAGTATAGGTTAGAAGCCTAATAGTCAACTAGGAGGTAAACACAATAACTCTCCAAACCCGAAACCATAAACCCAGTGGAAATCCTTGGTAGGAAATGCATACAGGCATAACCGTCAATCATCAATAGAGAAAGGAAAGACAAGGTCTGTAAACTAATTACATTTTCATAAAACAAAGATTTCATCAAGAAATAATTCTCACAGATGTCATAAACAGGGAAGTCATTTACTTACTTGGCGCATAGACAACCCTGGGTATGCATTGCCCTTTTTCCATCACGCACCAGAGCTGAACCTCACCAAATGTAGAAGTCGGGTTTCAAATGCAGAGACAAAACTCATGTTACAGGACCAAATGGGACCAAGAAAAATGAACAAATGTTACCTCGAGGTCCTTCCTTGAGGAGTAAAGATAGGGTGGTACGCACCCCTACCTCTGCCATGTGAATTCAAGTATATGGCAAGGTTACATTGGGTGTGTTCGCCTAAGTGTCAGCTCATAGGGTATGGGATAGTCTCGCCATTAATGAACCAAGCCATAAGTAAATGCCTATAGGACCCGACCTATCATCCACCTTAAATCATATTTGAATCGCTTACTTGTTGAGTCATGATAAGAGTCGAACCCTAGAATGACAATAATTGGTTAATAATTGGGTAGGGATTACCTATGTTAGGTATAGGTGTATGTTCAATGCGTGGTGGTAAACAATACGTTTTGTATAGACATGTGTTCGCTATACTATGTTAAAATCACATGTTGTGATAATATCCATATAGCAATTTATATGTTAAACGATAGACATAATGTTATGGATTGTATTAGTGTTATATGTTAAACTATATATATATATATATATATATATATATATATATATATGTATATGTATATGTTATGGATAGTCTTAGTGTTATAGTATCCATGTGATAGTTTTATATGGTAAACAATATATATACATATGTTTATATGGATAGAGTTAGTGTTATGGTATCTATATGATAGTTTATATGGTAAACGATGTATATCATTATGGTTAGTGTTAATTTTATGGATAGACTTTATGATAGTCTATAGTCTATAGTCCATTACATGTTCTATGGTGGATAACATGACTTGAGAAAGACATGGTGGTTATTCTAAGGGCTATGATAGCCCTGGTCGCAATTTTCTTTAATAAAATTAAGTGTATGATTCTAATACAATAATGACGATAAATATTCTATTCATATATAAAGGAATAAAGATATGTTTAATGAATTGTCTTTGTGTCATAATCAAATGTTTGGAGATTCAAGAAACTTTAATGTCCCCTAACAAAAAAAAAACATTTGGGAAATTTGGGGTACATTACATATGGTATCAGAGCTGAAGGTTACAACACTTGGACCTCAGGGAAAGGACAAATTATTTTAATTTTTTAATTTTTGTTGAAGAAAAACTAACAAATATGTTTACTGTTACAAACAGAAAAATTGTTGGTCTATTGTGATAATGTCATCACCGAATGAAGACGAAATAAGACCTGAAGAGAATCCAAATCAAGGAATTCCTAAAGAACTAGGGCATAACAACAAAGGAAGTTCATCCACCCAAGTTTTGCAAACAATGAAAAACCTCATCGTGGAATTACAAGTGTTTAAAGAAGATAATGAAAAGTTGAAAAAGGCACAGGAAGACCAGTTAGAAACAAATGAAATGTTGTTTCTCAGTATAGTAACCAAGAAGATCCCAAAGGACAATGACAAGGAGGAAGAAGTCAACAAAAGGTCCTCTAAAAAATCTGGTCATGAAATAGGAAATGAGAATAGTTCTTCCAAAGACACACCCATGACATGAAACAAAATAGCTACAGGAAGAAAAAGAAAACAACTAGATCACCTGGAAGGTGAATTCAAGAAATTAAAACCGTCCATCTTCGACATAGAATCAAGGACGGGTGAAGAGTTTGAAGCATGGATACTAGATATAAAGAAATACTTCCATATTTACAATTACTCTAGTAATATGAAAGTCATAATGTCCATTTACAACTTGAAGGGAAAAGAAAGTATCTAGTGGCAAGACCTGAAATTGGCTAAGGGATTGAAAAAGAAAAAATGGAATGGTTAGATTTTAAGAAATATTTCAAGAATAAATATTTGTCAGAAAGATATTATGAATGAAAGACTAAGGAATTCTACGAGCTAAGACTCTGACAAATGACCATGGACGATTTGATAAATAAATTTCTAGAACTATTGAGATTTGTACCATACATCAAGGAAGACAAAGTAAAGATACAATGATTCTTAAGTTGTCTAGCACAGTCGTACAAAGGAAAAATTGAATTCGAAAATCCCAAGACCTTAAATGAAGTGTTTAGAAAGGCTTGGATGTGTTATGATCAATAAAAATAGAGGTCTGAAATTCCCAAGGCATGGAAGGACAATAAAAAGGACATAATGAATCAGTGAAAGAAAGGATTCCAACCAACCCCTTTCCGGAATATGGAAATTTTTTTCCATAAGAAGGAATATCATTCCAGCACCCAGAGTGATCAAGGGGGAGGTAGACCAGTTAAACTAGGAGTCAAGAAAGTTGGGGACAACCCCATAGAACCATTGAAGTGTTGGGAGTGTGGATAACCTCACATCAGGGGAAAGTGTCCACACTTAATTTCCACGGCAAGAAATACAGTCCATAACCTACAAGAAGCTTCGAAAATAGGAGATATAGGCAGAATTATACACAAAATTAAAGCAGTTGTGGATGGTAGGAAAGCTAATCATCAATCCACTATCGTGGAGGTTGAAGGTAAAATTCATGATAACCACATTTCCATATTAATTGTCCCAGGATCTAGTCTGAGTTATGTTACTCCTGGTTTAGTTGAATTAAACAAGCTCAAGAAAGTAAAGCATGCTAAGTCTTGGTTAGTACAGTTAGCAATAGGGACCAAGAGAAAGGTAATAAATTTTATTCCTGAATGTGAACTCAGCATAGACAGTCAAAGTACAAAGTTAGATCTGAGCATTTTACCTTTAGGATCTTATGATATAACCATTGGAATGGACTAGTTAGAGAAACATAAAGTAATTTTAAACTTTTACAAAAAGCCACTTATTTACAGAAACAAAAACAACATAGTTAGGATGATACAAGGGATCAAAAAACCAGTTTTGGTTAGGCAGATATCAACCATGCAATTTAAGAAATATATGAACAAAGGTTGTCAAGTTTATGTTGTTCATGTAACTAATATGTTACAAAAGGAAAAATAACCTAGTTTAGAGGACTTTGTAGTTCTACATGTGTTTAGAGATGTATTTGTGGATGAAATACCAAAACTACCTCCAAGAAGAGAGATAGATTTATCTATCGATCTACTACCTGGATCTACCCCGATATCTATCTAAGGGTCCTTATAGAATGAGTCTACCCGAATCAACATAACTGAAAATTCATCTACAAGAACTATTAGATAAAGAATATATCATACAAAGTGTCTCACTGTAGGGAGAATCAGTTCTCTTCGTTAAAAAGAAAGATGGGACCTTTAGATTATGCATTGAATATCGACAAATAAATAAGATGACGATCAAGAACAAGTATCCTTTACCCAGAATTAACGACTTGTTTGATCAAGTTGGAGGAGCACAGATCTTCTCTAAGTTATATTTAAGGTCTGGTTATCACTAAGTCAAAATAAAAGACGAAGATATAAATAAAACAACATTTAGAACACGTTACAGACACTATGAGTTTGTCGTAATTCCATTTGGTCTTACTAATGAGCCAACAACCTTTATGTGTTTGATGATTAGTATATTCAGTCAATATCTGGATAAATTTGTGTTGGTGTTTATCGATGATATTTTAGTTTACTCGAAAAATGGAAAAAGACCATGAAGAACATCTGAAAATAATATTGCATACCTTAATGAAACACAAGTTATATGCGAAGTTTGATAAGTGGGACTTCAACCAAAAAAGGATACAATACCTAGGACACATGATATCCGAAGAGGGTATTGCAGTGGATCCAAAAAAGATAAAATCCATTATGGAATGGCCTATCCCTAAGGGTGTAGAAGACATCATATCATTCATGGGAATTACCAGTTATTACCAAAGATTTATCGAAGGATTTTCTAAGATTGCGTATCCAATTACATCCCTACAAAAAAAGGGAATATGATTTACTTGGTCACAAAAGTGTCAGTACAACTTTGATAAATTAAAAGGACTGTTAACTACAACACCTATACTAAGGGTAGCGGACCCCGATAAATATTTTATAGTTTGCGTAGATGCAAGCAAAGCAGGCTTGGGACGTGTCCTAACACAACATGGACATGTCATCTATTACAAATAACGTAAACTGGAAGAACATGAATGGAATTACGTTACACATGATTTGGAGTTAGCAGCCTTAATTCATGCGCTGAAAATTTCGTGAAATTATTTATGGGGAGAAATCTTTTGCTACTAGCTGACAACAGTGGTGTAAAGTTTTTATTCAGTCAACCATATCTCAGTGCAAGGAAAGAGAGATGGATATCCTTTTTAAGTGAATTTTATTTATAATTAAGACACATTAAAGGCAAAGAAAACAAAGTTGCAGATGCTCTAAGTCGAAGGACTAATAGAATTTATGAGAGAAGTGTTAGCAAAGAAGAAAACGGCATCGAACAAAGAATAAAATTTGCAAGATGTAATGACGAAAAGTACATCAAAACAACAACAAAATTACAAGAAAATGTAGAAAAACTGAACAAAAAAGATCCGAGCTTAGATAAAAATGGATTGTTAAGGTTCAAAAACATGTTGTACATACCTAATTCTTTTGATTTAAGGTCAACAATTCTTGATGAATTGCACAAAAGGTTGTATTCTGGTCATCCATGATACCAGAAAATGATAACAACCTTAAGAAAATTGTTTTATTGGCCTAACATGAAGAGTGAAACAACTGAATACTTATCTAAATCCTTATATTGTCAACAGGTAAAGGCTGAACATCATCATCCAACCGGTCTACTACAACCTCTACCTATACCAGAATGGAAGTGGGAAATTATCTTATTGAACTTCATCACAGGTTTTCTTAAGACTCAAAAAACAAATGACTCGATTATGGTAGTGATTGATAAACTAAGAAAATATGCACATTTTATACCTGTGAAATCTACTTATAAAGAAATTAATATTGCTAAAAGTTTTATGAAAGAAATATTTAGATTGGATGGAATTCCTAAGATGGTGATCGCCGATAGAGATGTCAAATGTACGTCAAAGTTTTGGAAGGAATTGTTTTCGGGATTGGATACTAACCTAAATTTCAACACAAGCTACCATACACAAACAGATGGGAAAAACGAACGAACGAATCATATTGTGGAAGACAGGTTACCAATGTACGTGAGAACGAAACCTTCTAAGTGGAAGGAGTACCTACACTTAGTTGAATTCGCTTACAATAATGGCTATCAGACATATTAAGCCAAGATGAGTCCCTTTGAAGCATTATACAGAAGGAAATGCACAACTCTAATTAGCTGGGATAATCTCGTTGAAAGGCTTATGATGGGACCAGAAATTCTCCAGAAAATAGAGAAAATGGTAAATATGGTACAACAAAATTTAAAGGAGGCCCAAGACCGACAGAAGAGCTACACAGATTTAAAAAGGAGACAATAGGAATTTCAAATTGGGGACCATGTATATCTGAAAGTCAAAGCAAGGAGGAGGTCTCTAAAGCTATGAAATTGTTCAAAGTTGGTGCCCAGGTTTTTTGGTCCCTTCGAGATTTTAACTAGAATTGGACCCATGGCGTACCAACTAGCACTTCCTGCAAACTTAAAAGCTCATAATATTTTTCATGTTTCCTTATTAAAAAATTATATTCATGATCCTACTCACATCATTGATTGGAACATGGTGCAGGTGGAACCATAAGGTGAGTTCCAAGTGAAACATATGCACATTCTGGATAGGAAAGAAACAATACTATGGAATAGAGCCATCACCTAGGTAAAAGTGCAATGGAAGCACTTTAGCCCTGAGGAGGCCACTTGGGAATTGGAGGAAGATTTGGAGAAATGTTTTCCAACCCTATGCCGAGAGAGCAATGAACACTGAGGACAATGTTGTACTTAAGAGGGAGAGGATGTAATATCCTCAAATTTTAGAATATTAAATTCGAAGTGAAGTTTGAAATAAATTTTTGTTTTTGGAAAATTTGGATTTGGAAATTATTTACCATTTATGGAAAATCTAAATTTTTAACTTTGATTGTTGTAATTAATTATTTGATGACTCTTGGGAAAATATTTGAATTTCCCAATTGTCTTTTTTTATTTGAAAGACAAATGGAACAACGAGGTTAAAAATAGTTGACCATGACTCCGTGAGTGGGGAACACATTTGAGTTACCTCAAGGTTGATTTTTACAAGTGAAAAATGTCAAATTTGACCACTAGCAACCCCTACAAATTAGGGATTTGTAAAGCTGCAAATTTCCCAAGGAGGGAAGGAAATACCTAGGCACAAGGATGCATATAAAAAAAACATATGGAGGAGGCATGAGGTTGCTTAGTATGTTAAGGAAATAAACTATTTGTTGTTATGAGCATTGTCAGTGTGAGGAAAATGAATTTAGGATCTGTGGATGGTGACTAAAGCTAAGGAGGATAATTCATTTTTCCGTTATGAACTCATGGTTAGGATAGGGGGTGAGAAGGACAAGTGAGCTTGGATGTTCAGTTCTATGGTTGGGTGGAACGTGGTTGTTCCATTCGTATTCCTGCATCATGTTTCAGATATGTATCTTAGCTTGTATTCTTTGTCAATGTTATATTTATGATTATCATTTGTTAGGAATATGATTGACTGTGTATACATGAATGAAATCAATTCTTAAGGGACTGTATGGTCATGTTTTCCTATGGTTTATCATAGTTAAATAATACTAGAAATATTGGTTGTTTGAGATATGATGGTGGTATATATATCTAACTACATATATTTATATATATATTCTCATACATAAAGAAAGCCATTGGATTATATATATATATATATATATATATATATATATATATATATATTGCATTGCTATTCAAATTGGTACATAACAATTACTATAGAGAAATGGTGAAATAAGGAATAAACTTAGGTGGTGTGTTTACCAAGTTGATAACATGTAAAGAATAGGTAAAATAATAACAATCCATATATATTCTTTATATTATGTATCACCACAGAAAGATAGTGATTCAGTAGAGTACAACTGTATTGCAAAAGTAGTTGTCATATTCAAATGAACCTTGTTCAAAGTACTTTACAAAAACAACTTTTGTATTCAACCGATCATGGTTCAAATATTAGAGTTGGAGTACCATAGACCAAAGAGCCCACAACCACTTGTTTTTTAAAAAGAACTCTAAGAACGTATACACAAAATCTGGTTATAACTAGAGTTAATGTGCGCAATGACATGGAACTCAAATACCTTTCGAGTAAGATGATTCCTTCATCCGACTTCGCCAACTTGCACAACCTGCAAAGGAAGTAATAGGGGGTTTAGTAAATTGTGCTAACATTTTAATTATATGGAGATCAAACGATAAGAATAAGTCAAGGACAATACTTAGCTTGAGTCCGACAAAGAATCAAATTGCCTTTTGTTCTTGCGCAACAATCTTCCCATGATCCAAGAGGAGGAGGAGTGGACACAAAATTGACTGATGGGTACCCTCGCAAAATAGAAAAGGGTCCCATCATTAATTTCATGTATCTGTGCATAAAAGTTTCACTTATAAAATAGAGATAGGCAACAGTAAATAACTATCATTGAAATAGACTCTTCATAGATTAACAATGGGAAGCAGACATTTATATTTCTTCGAACCTTTGTGTATTCACATTAAATCAATAAACATTCATAAGAGGCGCATAGGATGCGACTTGTGTTTTGTTCACAATGAACCAAAAAAATTAAATAACATTACAACAAGGACCCAATACATAGTTTGAAGCCTGACTGTGGAAAAATGTGCTAGACCCTTTTCATAAACGATTTAGTTCTATCAGACGAGAGATCAAGTGGTCGTAGGATAATCCATGATCGTTCCTGACAGAGAATTTGTTTTATAACTAGAGGATACAAGAAAGTGTTGTGTTGAAATGAATTACATTGTTGTTATATACACAAAAGGTAAATATGAAAAATTTCCACAGAGTTTAATATTGTCATATATTTACAAAGAGCATAATTGACAAATTTCCCATAGATGGATTAATACTACTAATTATATACGCAGAGCGTAAACTAAAAATTCCCACAGAGGGTTACTATTTATTTACAGAGAGCGTAAACTATGAATTCCCACAGAGGGTTACTATTTGTGTACACAGAGCATAAATTATGAATTCCCACATAGGGTTAACACTGCTATTTATATACACAGAAGGTAAATATAAAACTTTCCCACAGAGAGTTAATATTTCCATGTATTTACACAGAGCATAAATTATGAATTTCCCATAGAGGATTAATACTACTATTGATATACACAGAGCATAAATTATGAATTCCCTGAGAGGGTTAACAGTGTTATTTATATACACAAAAGGTAAATACGAAACTTCGCACAGAGAGTTAGTAATTTCCATATAATTATACAGATTACAAATTATGAATTTTTACAGAGCGTCAACAAGAGACAAGTCTGAATAATGGCAAGCAACATAGAAAGTCTTGGGATCTATGGACGAGTCCCAAAGGGTAATAATAATAGTATTAACATAAAAATAAAATAAAAATGTAGAGGGTTTAACATGAAAATGACTCGGGCCATGGTTCGACTGGGAAAGGACCATAATGAGTATAGGTTAGAAGCCTAACAGTCAACCAAGAGGGAAACAAAATAAATCTCCAAACCCGAAACCATAAACCTGGTGAAAATCCTGGGTAGAAAATGGATATGGGCGTAACCGTCAACCCTCAATAGATAAAGGAAACAGGAGGTTTGTAAACTAATTACATTTTCATAAAACAGAGATTTCATCATGAAATAATTCTCCTAGAGGTCATAAACAATGAAATCATTTACTTACTTGGTGCATAGAGAACCCCGGGTATGCATTGCCCTTTTTCCATCGCACACCAGAGCCGAACCTCACCGAACACAACAGTCGTGTTTCAAATGCAGAGACAAAAATCATGTTACAGGACCAATGGGGCACAAGAACAATGAACGAATGTTACCTCGAGGTCCTCACTAGAGGAGTAAAGATATTATGGTACACACCCCTACCTCTCTCATGTGAAGTCAAGGATATGGCGAGCTTGGATTGGTCATGTTCGCCTAAGTGTCAGCTTGGAGGGTACGGAATAGGCTCGCCATTAATGAACCAGGATAGAAGTAAATGCTTACAGGACCCAACCTGTCATCCACCTTAAACGATATTCGAACCACTTAACTGTTAAGTCAGGATAAGAGTCAAACCCTATAACAACAAGACTTAGTTAATAATTGGATATGGATTAACTATGTTAGGTATAGGTGTATGCTCAATGCGCGGTGGTAAACAATACGTTTTTTATAGACATGTGTTCGCTATACTATTCTAAAACCATACGTTGTGATAGTATCCATATAACAGTCTATATGTTAAATGATAGATATAATGTTATGGATAATATTAGTGTTATATGTTAAACTATATATATGTGTTATGGATAGTGTTAGTGTTATAGTATCCATGTCATATTTTTATATGGTAAACAATATATATACATATGTTGATATGGATATAGTTAGTGTTACGATATCCATATGATAGTTTATATGGTAAACAACACACACACACACACACATATATATATATATATTGATATGGATAGTATTAGTATCCATACGATAGTCTACATGGTAAACGATGTATATCATTATGGTTAGTGTTAATGTTATGGATAGAGTATATGATAGTCTATAGTCTATAGTCCATTACGTGTTGTATGGTGGATAGAATGACTTGACAGAGACATGGTGGTTATTATAAGGGCTATGATAGCCCTGGTCGCAATTTTATTTAATACAATTAAGTGTATGATTCTAATACAATAACGACAATAAATCTTCTATGCATATATAAAGGAATAAAGATATGTTTAATGGATTATCTCTGTATCACAATCAAATGTTTCCAGAGTCAAGAAACCTTAATGTCCCCTAACAAAAAGAAAAATTATTTGGGAAATTTGGGGTACATTACATTTCACTTATATGGATATATATTATTCTATTTTAATATACTTTAAATTTTAAATATGAACATTAACTACTTTACTGGTCAATACAAATTGTTTTGCACGATGAAAGCTTCTTTGCTACAAGTTGGGTGGTGATGCCACATATCATGTGAAGGGATTGGGTTCCATATATTTCCATATGCCTTTAGGTGGTGTTGTTGAGTTAGATCTTATCTTCTATGTTCCTGATTTAATGAAGAGTTTGTTTTGAATTTCTTGCATGACATCAAGTTGACATTAGAGACAATAGCCATGGATCTAGTCGAGTTTTGGCCAAAGGAATGAAAGAATTTGGCCTTTACAAGCTATTTGAAAACATAATTGAGAAAGTGTGG
>ML792671.1:30283-48294 GCA_009831015.1 Picea engelmannii
AGAGAGAGGTGGGTGAAGGAGAGAGGGGGAATAGAGATAGGGTGGGAGGGGGAGAGAGGGGACTTGCATTGGATGACATGGGAGAGAGATAAAGAGGAGGAGGAATCCATAGATTTAGGGGAGAGAGGGGGTGTTGAGAAAGAGAGAGAGGGAGGAATGGAAAGGGGAGAGAGGAGAGAGAGTGTGTGAGAGGGAAAGAGAGAGTGTGAGATGAAAATAAGTTGAGGGATAGATAGAGAGGGTTGGAGATAAGATAAAAGGAGAGAGAGAGGGGAGGAGAGATAGAGGGGGGCAAGAGAGAGAGAGAGAGAGAGAGAGAGAGAGAGAGAGAGCCATGTTGTTACAATAGATATAGACATTTAACTTGAATGAAGTAGTTAAAATTTATAAATGGTACGATGGCACAAAATCTAAAGATAATCACTATTTATTATCAAGTTTGGCTCACCTATTATAGATATTTATGATGCTCAATACCAGTAGTCTTGGATCAACTTCTTAAGCATATAAGTATGGAGAAATTTCTCACATATAAAAATCAAAGTTCTTAGACAATTCTTATTCTCAATCATGTGTTAAGAATTATATTTCAGAACTTACTTTGTAATCTATTGAAGCAATTCTCCAATTCTCTAAGTAGGTTTGGTAGCTCTTGCTTTCATGTACACAAGAGAAATGCGCATCAATTGAAATGTTTCTCTTCCCCTCACAATTACAGATTTTGATGACCCCTTGTGGGTGATCCGGATTTATGTAGGAACACAATGAAATATAGAAATACACATAAACACAGAGATGCAGTGGAAATAAGACTTCATTTCATTAATAACAAATGACTGAAATATGCTTACATGCAAAATGGAAATAAACTAGCTAGGGCGCTGGTAGCTTATCTCTGAGAAGAGATGTGGTAGCTACTGGCCTC
Organism: Picea engelmannii; assembly: GCA_009831015.1. Lineage (NCBI taxonomy): Eukaryota > Viridiplantae > Streptophyta > Pinopsida > Pinales > Pinaceae > Picea > Picea engelmannii. The sequence goes on from ML792671.1 coordinate 31,209, forward strand.
TAAACTGTGTTACAATGAGGCTCGAAGGCCTATTATTATTTAGAAACAATGGAAAACCCTAAACATCCAAAGACCTAACCCTAGGAGATGAAACACCAAGACTATGGGCCCCGTTTGGGTAAGTTGGTACATCAACTTCCTGGGGACGTAACTTTGGGATACGATCTTCGTTTGACACTTTCTATACCTTGTTAGAAAGATCTATCCGAGGACTACAACTATTGGGTGAGAAACATCAATCCATAAATCATGTTGCTCCCTGTTTTCCCAAAAAACGTCGTTTAAGGCCTCAAAACGGCTCTGGAAGTTCAGGACCCGAAAAACTGCTAAAAATAGTAAACTGTGCAGAAACTGAAAAACTGAAAGAAGCAATGGTGGGGGTCCAAGTGGAATAGGTGGGTGGCCACCAATATCCACCTAGATCATTCCTGCCCCCTTAGGAAGCAATGGTCCCCATTGCGTTGAGTTCCTCCATAAGATGAGGAAACTTCTACTGAACTTGGTCCCTGGTGAGCCATTTGCCTTGGTGAAGGAGTTGGCCTACTTTGACAACTTGATATAGTGGTATCCTTTGTTTTAGAGTGTGCTTGATCTGTGTATCCATGATATGATCAGTTCTGGCTTGTTCCATGCAGTCTGGATTTAACTATGTTGGTGTGATTTGTTCTGCCATGTCGGATGTGTCTAGTAGAGGTGGAAAGTAGGGTCGAAGGTGGTCCACATTGAACACTGGGTGTAGACCAAGAAATGGTGGAATGCTGAGCTGAAAGGAATTTTTCCCTACAGCCTTGGTGAGGGTGTACAGCCCATATCGGAGCGGACAAATCTTTCGGTGGGGTCCAACGAGGTGCTCTTTTCGTAAATACAGCCACACTTTGTCGCCCACTTGGAAGTTGTGTGGCACCCGATGTTGATCATGTCGCTGCTTATACTTAGCATTGGCTCAGTCCAAGATGTCATGAACCTATTGGAGGATGTGTTGAATGTGCTCAATGAAGTTGTGTGCCTTATCCGCCTCAGACTAGACATGATTTGAATCTTCCTGAGTAGCCACAAATGGCATGGCTATGTCAATGGGACATAGTGGCTGGAATCCCAAGCCCACTTGAAAGGGGTTGTGGCTGGTTGAGCTATGGAGATCCCGTTTGTAGCTATGTTGTACATAGGGGAGTCTCTCATCCCATGTGCATGGATGCTTTGAATTGTACATGCGCAAAATGTGTATGATCATCTGGTTGACGACCTATGTCTGGCCATCATTTTGTGGATGGAAAGCTGTGGACTTGGTGAGCTTGGTGTCCAACATAAACCAGAGACTGGACCAAAATGTACTGAGGAACCTACTGTCCCAATCTGAGATGATAGACTGTGGAATCCCAAAGTGTAGCCACACTCATTCAAAGAAGAGTTTAGCAGTGGCTTCTGCTGTGATATTCTTCTTGCAGGCCATCATAATGGACATCTTCGAGAATCGGTCGACGACCATAAAAACACAGTCATTGTCATGCTTAGTAGAAGGAAGCCCCAACATGTAATCCAGAGAGATGGATTCCCAAGGTCGAATGGCGGTAGGAACTGGAGTATAGAGGCCTTGCTTCTTGATGGTCAGTTTGGCAATGGCGCAAGAAGTGTAGGACTTGATGTACTTCTCAACATCTTGTCGAAGGTTCGGCCAATAGAAATACTTTTGCAGTACTACCACGGTTTTCTCGACCGCTAAATGCCCAGTGACCCGACTGTAGTGTGCCTCCCAAATCATATTGGCACGCTCGCTTGAAGGAACACAAAGGTGTCCTAGGTGACAAAGCAAGGCATCCTAGAGGTGAAAATTGGGAACTTGCTTACCCTCCAAGAGTGTATTGTATGTGTGGCCGAAATCTGGATCACTTGTGTAGAGAAGTGGCCAATCGGAAGTCTCGTGCCCACAAGAGTTGAGCACATTGGTTAGTGCCACGATGGGTGGTCGACTGAGGCAGTCTACAACATTATTGGTGCTTCATTTTTTGTACGTAATGTTCAAATGAAATTGTTGTAGGTATGTGGACCACTTCTGATGGAGATCATTCTACAAATTCCCTTCTGTACGTATGAACTGCAGGGGTCGGTGGTCTGTGTGGATGACCGTTTCCTTTCCCAAAATGTAATGCTTCCATTGCTGACAAGCCAGCACAATGGAATACATTTCTTTTTCATAAGTGGGATACTTTCAGACTGTGTCAGAAAGTGTCTCACTATGATATGCCACTGGATGCCCATGTTGAGTAAGGACTTCCCCAATAGCATAGTCAGAGGCATCTATCTTGATCTCAAATGGTTGTTTCAAGTTTGGTAATGTGAGCACTAGTGCAGAGCAGAGGTGATGCTTCAACTCCCTGAACTCCTTCTCTTGAGATTCAGACCAAAATAATTTTTCTTTAGCTCCTCCCTTGGTGACTTGACTCAAGGGCCAAGTGATATGAGAGAATCCCAACACAAACCTACGATAGAAATTGGCAATACCTAAAAAGATGTGGAGCTCTGTTAGGGTGGTTGGGGCTGGCCAATCCTGAATGACTTGGATCTTTGTTGAATCCACATGCACCCCCCGCTCATCAATAATGTATCCTAGATACTGAACCTGGGTTATGCCAAAAGTGCATTTCTCCAAATTGGCACACAACTTGTGTTGTTGCAGTGTTTGGAGGACCTATCAGATGTGGTGGAGGAGCTCTTCCCAAGTCTGGCTGAAGATCAGAATGTCATCCAAGTACACCACTACAAATGACTTGGTGAATGGCCGCAGGATGTCGTCCATTAGCCTCATGAAGGTTGCAGGGGCATTCGTCAACCCGAAAGGCATGACCAACCATTCGAAAAGGCCCTCCTTGGATTTGAATGCAGTCTTCCACACATCAAAGGGTTCGATTGGTACCTGGTGATACCCAGACTTCAAGCCGATCTTGCTAAAATATTTTGCCCCCTTGAGTTGGTCTAGAAGGTCATCAATCCGTGGGATCGGGTACCTATTCTGAATAGTGATCTTGTTCAGTGCCCAATAGTCAATGAAGAGTCTCCAAGTCCCATCCTTCTTCTGCACCAATACGATTGGGCTCCCACAGTGCGATGAACTCGGCCGGATGTGACCTTTCTGCAACAACTCCTAAATCTGCCTCTTGATTTCATCATTCTCTAGGACAAAGTGCTAGTAGATGGGTTCATTGGGCAGTGGCGCACCTGTGATCAGATCGATGGGGTGCTTGACCTGGTAGTGTAGAGGCACCCCTGTGGGGGAGGTGAAGATGTCCTCGTACTCCTCCACGACCTTATCCATCTGTTGTTTTCGTGCAGTAGGGCCTTGTCTGGAGTTCATGGCCACAGTCCTCCTCTTTCCATGATGGCGAATCATTAGGAAAACAAATTTCCTGGTTTTGGAAATGAGCTTACTGCATTGTTTTGCACTAACCAAAGAGATGGTGGTAGGCGGTGCTATCTCCGGTATCCTATACAACTTATTGCACAAAGTGATAATAACAGCACGAGGCCTAGAGTCATAAATAGCATGTCACTTCAACAAGTACGGTTGGCCTAATAATACATCAGAAACATCAAGAGGAGCAATGTCACATAATACCTCATCTGTGAAGGGCTTGATGATGTAGGGAAAGCGACATTGTTGACTAACGCGGAGGTCCCGTCCTTGGTGCAACCACCCAATGGTGTATGGTTGTGGGTGTGTTGTGGTCGGCAAGTCCATCCGCTTCACGACCTCTACCGAGATGAGGTTCTTCTGGCTCCCGCTATCGACAATGAACTGCAACGGGGAACCCTTTACCCACATCTTGGAATGGAAGAGACGCTCTGCCTCCTCTGGATCTTCTGGTTCCTCCTTCTGGATCTTTGTGGTGGCAACGATGGTGTTGGGATCTGCATCAATAATCTGCTTCACCCTTTCATTCCCCTTGTCAGGTTCTGATTCAGATTCAGAGCATGCATCTGATTCAGAAGCCTTCAACTCGGCTACTAGTGACTACTTGGCCCGACACTCACTTGTGTTGTGAGTGGAGCTCCTATGGAACTCACACCACTTCCCCGTGTCCTTTTTTGTCTTCATGGTGTTGTTCTTTGCTTGTGGCTTTGGAAGGTTGTCCTGGGATACCCTGCCTTGGCTTGGTCCTTTGTTCTGTGGTTTGGGAGTACCTTTCCCTTGCTTCTGATTTACAAACCCAAAGTCTCACTTCTTTTGTTTGAACTTCTACTCAATCTTGACAGCATATCGGTATGCCACACCAAGTGAGGAGATGTTGAGGAACTCCATTTCCTCCTAAATGTATCTGTGCAGACAACTGTTGTACTTTAACACCAAATGCTTCTCTGAATCTTTGATACCAAACTTTGTGCGTAGTGTATGAAATAGATTCGTCATCTCATGCACACCTTGGTCCCTTTGTTGCCACAACGTAGTCCATTGTATGTATTTGTCCTCATAGCTCCCCACGAGATAATATTGTTCCTTGATGGGATCTTGGAAAGAATTCCAAGTGGTTGTGGCCGGGAACAAAGAGGGTTCTCCCTCGCCCTCTTGCTCCGAGTATGTTTCCCACTAGTCCTTGACATGGGGGGCAGCTTTGAGGAGTGCGAAAATAATATTTTCTCGATCGAAAAGGTCATGAACCAAGAAATATCCTTCTAACAGATTCAACCATCTATCTACGACATCTGCATCTATTTGGCCATCAAATATGGGAATGTCAAAGTTTACTTGTACCTTAAAGGAGTGGCGCCTCCAGAGTGGCTTCTGGATGGCGATGCGCCGCTAGTCGGAATCCGTTGAAGAATCTGGGCAAAGTTTTCCATCATCGCGTTCCTTTGTTTCTCGAGGGCCTCCTTGAGAAACATTTTGATAGGATCTCCCACTCCCTAATTATTCTTTTCTTCCCCCATTGGCGTTCGTAAGGGTTTGTGAGGCTGATCTTGCAAAGGTTCAACCAGATCGAGCCCCAACTCCTTATACCTCGATCTCGTTGGGGAAATGCAAAGAAGGATCAAGAATGAGCAGACCGCTCTGATACCACTGATCCAGATTTATGTAGGAACAAAATGAAATACAAAAATACACATAAACACAGAGATGAAGCGGAAATAAGACTTCATTTCATTAATAACAAATGACTGAAATATGCTTACAGGCAGAATGGAAATAAACTAGCTAGGGCGATGGTAGCTTATCTTTGAGAAGAGATGTGGCAACTATTGGCCTCTGAACTATTTTATAATGAGGCTCGAAGGCCTATTATTATTGAGAAACAATGGAAAACCCTAAACATCCAAAGACCTAACCCTAGGAGATGAAACACCAAGACTATGGGCCCTGTTTGGGTAAGTTGGTACATCAACTTCCCGGGGACGTAACTTTGGCATATGATCTCCATTTGATGCGTTCTATACCTTGTTAGAAAGATCTATCCAAGGACTACAAATTTTGCGTGAGAAACATAGATGTATGATCCATGTTGCTCCCCATTTTCCCAAAAAAACGTCGTTTAAGGCCTCAAAACGACTCCGGAAGTTCAGGACCCGAAAAACTGCTAAAAATAGTAAACTATGCGGAAACTGAAAAACTGAAAGAAGAAATAGTGGGGGTCCAAGTGGAATAGGTGGGTGGCCACCAATATCAGCTGGATCAGTGGGATCCCTATGGATGCTTCAAAAATGTTATTCCTACCTCTCTACAAAGGAAACATTAATTTATGCCCACTCTAAAGTTGAAAACCTATGATGGACAAAGCCTTGACCTTGGAATTTTTTCAATGAATTTGGAGACAAACGTTCCTACAAATGACAAAAGATTATATCTCTTAGAATTCCATAAAAATATTTGTTGGTTCGGAGGGTGACAATTATTTATTTATATGATACTTTTTATGACATCATCTTTGGGAGTACATGTAGCAAACTTTCTAGAATTAGAATTTTGAATGGTTGTCAATTCATTGTTTGAACATTTAACATAATTATTTATTATTTAGCAACACATTGCATTTATTGATATTATCTTATGTCTTACAGAGTACCTATAGAAATCTTGAGAAGAAAAAAAAATGTTTTGTGTGGTTAGTACTATCGTACCTATTCAAAAAGGGTTTTCATATTCTATCTCGATCTTATTCCTTGATGCTCTATTTATAAATTATTTAAATGGCATTGGTGTTGAAATAATGTAACTGCAACATCTATTGTAATTATTATTGTTGTATTATTCATTAGATCAATCCCCTATTGCAGATTGATCATGTTGGTTATTGTAAAAGACCAAATCCCCTTTTGTGGATTGGTCAAAACATAATTGTAATAGGCAGAATAAGAATTCAGCCCCATAATATATTAAAGAGGCCCAAAAATATATTGGAGGTGGTTATAACCACCGAGATTGAGAAGTCAGCCCTGCCAGTGAAAAGACACCCCCACATGTGCCAAAGTTTTATAAATAAGGAGGCTAGCACCTCACTTAGACACACACTGACTTGTTCATTGAGACGCAAGTTTCAGAGCTGTATTTGGAGAAGAGAGAGAGAGAGAGGCACATTCTTGGGACAAGACTTTCTGTATTTGTTTGAGTTATCTCTTGGCATTGTATTGGCTATCTATAATAAGGACGTTTTGCTGGGTTTTCTCCCCCATGAGGCTTTCCCAGGATAGATGATGTGTCTCTTGTGATTGTGTATTTCTTAGTGATCCTATCGTATGCTATTGTTATCTAGTGAAATGAAAAGAAATCTAATAATATCTTAAACCTTTACATGGTATCAAAACTAAACTGAATAGAGCATCTTTCACAAGAAAAAGTGAAAAACATCATTGTTGTCGTACATGCAAATTAGGGATTTTTGTTGATGAAGTATTTCATCCCTAAAACCATCTAGAAAAGTACGCCCTTCCTCAAGGATCACTGTGGCATCCTCAATGCAACTTTTCAGTGGCTAGATCTCTAGGAAAATTAAACCCTAGTTTCACAAAGTACAAGAAGTACCAGAAATCTAGAGTACTAGAAGTACTAGAAGTACCAGAGTACTAGAGGTACCATAAAACCAGAATCACCAGTCCAGAAATCTACAGATCAATTTTAGAGGGGTAAAATTTGGATTTTCTCAGATCCAAACACACTAGGATACTCGCATCATCCAAGTGCACTTCCTAGTAAGTTCATAATTTAATTTTGAGCATTTTCATTTTTGGACATTTACCTAGCTCTAGATAAAAGATGTCTGCAAGCATTAATATTGTTGAAAAGATGGAAGGTGTGGAAAACTTATGTTCCTGGAAGTATAGGATTGGTCTCATTCTTGAAGAGAATGACCTAGAAATATTCATCAAACAAGAAGTTTTGGAACCCAACGATGCTACAGATAAAGAAAAGCATCAAAAGGACACAATAAGGGCCAAAAGAATCATTGCAGATTCAATCAAAGATCACTTGATCCCTTATGTGTAATCAAAGAAGACTTTGAAAGAAATTTTTGATGCCCTAAACAAACTATATGAAGGTAAGAACATAAATCAGAAGATGAATCTAAGAACTCAGCTCAAGAATACAAGGATGCAGAAAGGAGAATCAATCCAAGAATATTTCTCTAGAATAACCCAATTCAAAGAACAACTAGAAGCGATTGGAGATTCTATATATGAATATGAACTTATAATGACGGCCCTTAATGGTATCACAAGACCTTGGGATGCATTCATCCAAAGGATTTGTGCCAGAACGTAGAAACTAAAGTTTGACGGTCTATGGGAAGAATACATTCAAGAAGAAAAAAGAGTAGCTAACCGAGAGGCTTTACAAACAAGAGATGAATATCAAGACCTATCCACTCACACTAAATGAGGAAGAAATAATTCTTACTTACACAAAGAAACTCATAAAGAGTCTCACCCCAAAAACAAATTGAGTCATAAAGAAACTCATCCAAAGAGATTCCAGAAGAAAGGACAACGAAAGGAAAGAGTTTACTCATCTATCCAATGCTACCATTGTGATATGATGGGACATATTGAAATATATTTTCCATCTAGACGAGAAGAATACAAGAGGAAAAATAAGAGGCACCATGTCCATGCATTTGAAGATGAAGAGACACCCACAAATATGTTAAGAGAACAAATTAAAGACTTTGTCTTAATCTTGGCCCTCTCATGATTAGTAACACCTAGAGAGGACACTTGGCTCATTGATAGTGGTGCCTCCAAGCACATGACAAGTTAAATATATATTCTCTCTTTCATTTCAAAAAAAATGTTTTCTCAAAAAGTTACACTTGGAGATGATTACCAATATCCCATCAAGGGAGTGGGAGAATCAAACTACAAACTTAATTCAAGGAATTCAATGAAGATGAAGTATGTACTCTATGTACTAAGTTTGACAAAGAACCTACTCTCAATATCAGCTTTAGAAAAGAAAGTCTTTAGAGTTTCCTTTATAGATGGATAAGTTCTTATGTCGACTAAAGGAGAAACCACAAAAGAAGCAATTGTCATTGGAAAAGAAGAAGGTGGCTTGTATAAGCTAAAGGGTCACTCAGAAGCTTCCATGAATCACTCCATTGAGAATCCATGTGAACTTTGGCATAGAATATTATCCCACATCAACTACAAGGCATTATCATATGTATGCAAAGAAGTCACAGGTCTACCAGAACTCAAGGTTGACCATGAAGGCATGTGCAATGTATGTGCACAAGGGAAGAACATCAAGAACCCTTTTCCAAAGAGAGACAACAAAGAAGAAGGAGTCCTAGAACTCATTCATTCAGATGTGTGTGGCCCAATGCCATCATCCTCCATTAGTGGGTATGTATACTATGTATATTTTATTGATGATTATTCTCGTAAGACTTGGGTGTACTTTTTGAAATCAAAAGATGAATTGTTCGGTAAATTAAAGGAATTCAAAGCCTTGATAGAGAATCTTTTTGAAAGAAAGATCAATATACTCAGGTCATATAATGGAGGAGAATGAACCTCAAAAGAGTTTTTGAACTTTTGCAAGGATGTCGGGATCAAGAGGGAGCTCACCACTCCCTATAATCCTCAATAAAATGGTGTAGCAGAAAGAAAGAACAGAACGATAATGGAAGCAGTGAAGACCATGTTCCATGATCAAGATCTTCTAATGTGTTTATGGGAAGAAGCAACAATGATAGTTGTATATGTACAAAACCGATTGTCCGACAGTTCACTTGGGTTCAAGACCCAGGAAGAGATTCTCACCGGAAAAAATCCATAGGTAAGCCATCTAAAAATATTTGGTTCCCCAGTATTTATACATATTCTGAAAGAGAAGAGAAACAAGTTGGAACCCTCAGGAAAGAAGGGAATATTTGTGGGATATTGTGAGGTATCCAAGGCCTTTATAATTTATATACCAGGTCACCATCACATTGAAATCAACATGGATGTGACCTTTGATTAAGATGAAGTGCTCAAGAAATCAAGAAGATTCCATCTTGAAGAAGTATATGAAGAGGAACCTATAGCTCCCAGATTTGTAGAATTAGTGAGGGAGGTTCCCAGAGCTGTACAACCAGTGAGGGAAGTCATAGCTTCCCCTGATGAGGAAATTCTATAAGATCATGACATAGTAGAATTTCAAGAACCTCCTTAGATGATGATCTCCCATAAGAGAAAGCCTATGGGGGCTAGGGAGCTTATTCAAGATGGAAATAAGTATGGTGTTCCTGAAGGAACCACAAGACAGGTGAAGAGACCTAAGACATTCTCCAACTATATGGATTTGATGTGTGATCTCCTAGAAAAGGAGCCTACCTACTTTGAAGAAGCCATTCAAAATAAAGAATGGGAAGATTCCATGACAGAATAATACCAATCCATAATAAAGAATGATGTATGTGAAATATTTCCCAAGCCGAAGAGAAGGGATGTGGTATATTCCAATTGGATCTTCAAAATAAAAAATGTTGGTGATGGAAGTGTTGAGAAGTATAAAGAAATATTTTTCACTCGTGGATTTTCTCAAAAGGAAAGCATTAAATATGAAGATAAATTCTCTCATGTTGCCAGATACACTTCGATCAGAACCATCCTAGCCCTTGCATCTAAGATGAAGTGGAAGTTGCACTAGATGGATGTAAAGATAGTTTTCCTAAATGTTTTCATTGAAGAAGAAGTGTATATAGAGCAACCTGAAGGATTTGAAGTTGAAGATAGGAAGACTCATGTCTGCAAGTTGAAGAAGGCTATGTATGGATTGAAGTAAGATCCTAGAGATTGGTATGGAAGGATAGATAGATTTCTGACAAGCTTGGGCTTTACCAAGAGTAAATTTGATTATAACCTCTACTTCAAGGTTATGAACGATGAGCCGATGATATTTTTGTTGTATGTGGGTGAATTATTCTTAATTGGAGAAGAAAATCTCATCACCAAATGTAAGAAGAAGATCGCTTCAGAATTTGAGATGAAATAACTTGGCAATGCAGTATTTCTTAGGTCTTGAGGTACGACAGAGTCTAGAGAGAATCTTCCTTAACTAAGGGAAGTATGTAAACTAAATCCTAAAGAGATTTGACATGTTGGAGTGCAATTCCATGAGTACACCCATGGAAGCGAAGCTGATCATACTGGTCGGCACTTCATCAAAATTGATTGATTCCACGCTGTATAGACAGATCATTGGATCATTGATGTACCTGACGAACACTAGACCAAATATTTGTTTTTTCATGAACACCTTGAGTCATTTTCTCGTAGAACCCATATAGGTTCACCTAGTTGCTACAAAACATGTGATGAGGTACCTTAAGGGTACATTATATTGTAGTCTCAGCTATGATGGAGATCATGCTTTCACACTGAGTGGGTAAACTGATTCAAATTGGGCTGGAAGTGTCTCTGACAGGAGAAACACTTCAGGATGTTGTTTCAGTTTGGGAACAACCATGATCTCATGGTAGAGTAGGAAGAAATCCAACATTTCTCTCAATACAGCAGAAGCAGAATACATTGTTGTCTTTCCTGCTAGCTGTGAAGCTATATGGCTACGAAATTTGTTGACTGGTCTATTTGACCTAGATATGGAAGCAACCATGATCCTATGTGACAATCAGAGCTACATAAAGATGACAAAGAATCTTGTATTTCATGACAAATCGAAGCACACAGAGATCTGATATCATTACATCCATGACATGGTGCAAAGAGGAGCTATAAAGCTCCAATATGTTAGCACGAATGAACAAGTTGATGATGTGTTGACCAAGCCTCTATCTCATGTAAAGTTTGAGCACTTTCGAGATAATCTTGGTATAGTTTAAAAGGACCTCCCTCGAAAGGAGGAGAAGTGTTGAGATATTCCAGGCTAGTACCATACTTCCAGCTTAATTGATGTGATGTAAAGCCAGTCTAGTTCTATGCTTCCAACTTAATTGTTGTGTTGAGATATGCCTAGTATTTTTCTTCCATCTTAATTGTTGTGACATAAAGCCACTCTAGTTCTACGCTTCCAGCTTTATTTTTGTGTTGAGATATGCCTAGTACTGTGCTTCTAGCTTAACTGATGTGACGTAAAGCCAGTATAGTTATGTGCTTCCAACTTAATTGTTGTGTTGAGATATGCTTAGTACTGTGCTTCGAGCTTAATTATTGTGACGTAAAGACAGTCTAGTACCGTGATTCCAGCTTAATTGTTGTGACATAAAACCAACCTAGTACTGTTCTTCTAGCCTAATTGTTGTGACGTAAACCCAATCTAGTATTGTGATTCCAGCTTAATTGTTGTGTAGTGTTCCAGCCTCATGCTGTGATGATGAGCCAACTTCATGTTGTAATGATGTGACCAGCCTCATGATGTGATGATGATGTATTATTTTTATACTAATCCATATTGATGCAAGTGATGATTTCATTCCACTAAGAATGACAATGTTGTCGATGAGAAAAAATTATGATGATTTATAGATACGTCATTCAGTGTTCCAAGATGATATTGATGATGTTTTTCTCTCTCGCCTGATGTTGTTGTAGAATACCCTTCTTTTTAAGGGGGGGTGTTGCAATAATGTAACTACAAAGTGTATTCTAATTATTATTGTTGTATTATTCATTAGATAAATCCCCTATTGCGGATTGATCATGTGGTCTATTGTAAAAGACCAAATCCCGTTTTGCGGATTGGTCAAAACACAATTGTAATAGGCAAAATAAGAAGTCGGCCCAAAAATATATTAAAGAGGCCCCATAATATATTAAAGGTGGTTATAACCACCTAGATTGAGAAGTCGACCCTGCCAGTGAAAAGACACCTCCACACGTGCCAGAGTTGTATAAATAATAAGGCTAGCACCTCACTTAGACACACACTCACTTGTTCATTGAGAAGCAAGTTTGAGAGTTGTAGTTGGAGAGAGAGAGAGAGAGGTGCATTCTTGGGAGGGGACTTTCTATATTTGATTGAGTTATCTCTTGGCATTGTATTAGATATCGATAATAAGGAAGTTTTGTTGGGTTTTCACCCCAATGAGGGTTTCCCAGGATAAATTATGTTTCTCTTATGATTGTGTATTTCTCAGTGATCCTATCTTATGCTATTGTTATCTAGTGAAATGAAAATAACTCTAATAATAGCTTAAACATTTACAATTGGAACATTTTTTTCATTAACAAAAGAAGACTATACCATATATGGGAGGGAGAAGCAATTACCAAAAAATGGAGCTTCTTGGTAACATAAGGAGATACACATTCACCACAAAATTCTTGTTAAAGATTCAAGGAAAAAACTTTCAAGAAAGGAAATTTTTTAATGAACCTATTTTATTTATGGTTTGATGATTAGTCAAAAACAAACCACAAATTTAATTAGTAGAGTAGCAGAGTACTCCATGCCACAGTATTAGGCATTTGACACAACCTTTTATAAGTTTCCCATCATAAGTTAGGATCATCGATAACAAATATTGACTATGAAACCATGATCTAGTGGATCTAACTCTTCCCATATCTCAAGATATTTCCATGGTATTTTGGAGGATTAGATCACAATGGTATTTTGGAGAGTTAGTGATGAACATATCTTTCCCAAGTGTTTGACATCAATTGTCACATACCTCAACATTTTTGAAGTAATAATAATACATACAAACTTTGTGAAAAATAAATACTTCTTAAACATATTTGATTTTCCTTCCACCAAATAAATTAATACGTAAATGGTACACAAATTTCCTTACACAAAAACCATACCAATAGGCATAAAGTGTTTTCTTTCCATTCATATAAAAACATTCACCTAAATGAGAACTCAATTATTAGGAATAAGAAGTTCACTTCAATCACATTCATTGTGTATAACAAGTGACCTGGAATATCCGAATGCCTCTCAGTTTCCTATTAAAAAGGGGAAACCTACCCGTTATCACTAAAAAATAGTATGCAAAATTTCACACAATCGTTGAAGAAATACATCAATTCCAACAACAATTAGTCCACCTACAACACCAAATCCATCAAAAAGACCAAAAAATATATACTTGGTTCAAAAATCAAAGTGCACAAATTCACCAAAGTAAGTGTGTGCACTGTGCGTAGAATGCACAGGCTAACACACTCCTAGATGCGCACTATGCGCAGAATGCGCGGGATAACACACTCATGAGTGACACATTTATGAATCTTGTCTGAACCCCAACATGATTTGACACTCAAATCTGAGTGGAATCTAGCTTGGAGGTTGGTCAAGGGCTAGGAAGTGCCCTAAAATCCCCCTTGTTCACACAATGAACCAATTGTATCTTGCCATGAATGGAAACTATAAATATGTGTCATGGGTGTGCTAGAAAAATAAGAACTTCAAGGTATTTTATGCTGTAAGAATTCTTCTTGGAGAATCCTCTTTTCTCTTGGAATCATTCAAGCACTATAGCAAGGGCCATTCCATTCACCTCTTGAGAGGATTGGCATTGTATTTCTTCACCATTGTCATTTTTCATTGTATGAAGAGAAAAGATCTCTATTAGGGAAGTCAATATACCTCCCAAGGAGGAAGAGGGGATTTATAATTCCCTTCCTTTATCAACGATGTTAGCCTATCAATATATTGATCCATTGGTATCTATATGATGGTCATTTTCTTCTTTTCATGGTTCTAGTTCTTGCAAGCTTCTCTAGCATTTATTTCTCTTTGCTTTTAGTTGTATTTCTTTGTTTCATGTGTATTTGGTTATCTAATCAAATCACAAACCTCTGTCTTGTTTAGATGACTTAACTAAGTAGGTAAGTGTTGTGTTTTTTCTCACCCATGTGACAAAACCAACAGAACACTACCCAAGACAAATAAGATGTGATAAAATCATGTATCAATGAGAAGAAATTGTCACACAAGTGAATCAGATCGATAAATTGATATCTTACTTTGGGGATGTTAATGATGTCAATATATGATTTGGATGCAATATAATCGAATTCAAGTATGGAGACAACACAACACACTACTCTCTATATCATCAAAAAATCAAATAAGTGTGACACCACCCAACAAGCAAGAGAGTTTGTTGAAAGGATTAATATGAACCAATAACAAAAGAATATCAAAGTTTACATTTTATACAATTTATTTGTTTCAGTTGGATCATGTCCTTGTTAGATATGAACAAATACATATATACATATATGTGATAAAAAATAAATATATACATATATGTGATGAATAATATCATGGTAAGTTTGAGGTTCAAATTATCAACATGCATTAAAAAAAATAAAAAATTATTAGATAAAGTTAACATGAACAAATGCAGACATATACAATTACTATGTCATGGTGTGCACTTTGACCTATAGACTTGAAAAACACTATTGGAACTTACACACTTACCAAATGAAACGTTCGTTATTTGACTCATGTGTGAAACTTTTAGTTTGAAGGAGACACCGAGATAAATACAATTTGTGTTTATTTTCTATGGGTTGGTTTAAGAAAGAGGTAGTCAAAGGAATTTGGTCTCATTTAGCTAGCATTGGTTCAGTATTGGTTTAGAATGATACGAACACAATTGATTCAAGGGAAACTGAGAAAAAATAGTTAGGAAACACAATTTGTTTTCTTTGTTTTGGGATGTTACACAAGAAAGAGGTATCCAAAGGTAATCTGTGTCATTTGATCAGAGTTGAGTTGGAAAGAGAGGGGAATTCCCACCCTATTTGGGAAATGCAAACTGATAAAAAGAATAGTTAAAGAAAACTGATAAAAAAACATTGTTAGTTAAGGAAACTCGAGAAAATAAATTTGTCTTTCTTTGTTATGCACTACTTTACAAGAAAGGTAGCCAAAGGTAATCCATCTCATCTAATCCGAGTTGAGTTGGAATGAGAGGGGCACACCTACCATGATATTTTCTTATAGCCATTGAAGGAAGTGGAAGTGATAAAAACAACAAGTCCCCCTATATAGTTTAAATATTCCATAGTTTCAACACATTTTCCTCCTCCTCCATCTCTATCGGTTGTTTATGCTGTTGGAACTTGGAAGTGCTTCCCTTCTGTTGGTTTTCTTGCTTGTGTGTTTGATTCATGTATGTGTTTTTTCTTGGGCATTTGAGTCCTTTATCTTGGTTGTTCGAGTGTATATTCTTGTGTTAGTCTCCATCTGTATGTGATGGGGGAAGAGGCTGGATCACCTCCTGCAAAAAAAAAAACATAGGATGGAAGAAAGTGGTCGAGTTGTTCAAGGGTATTTTCATTCATGAAAAATAGTGCTCTCTATCACATGGTACATATTATGGAGCGAGCTTCTTAATATACCTACTATGGTTATTTTTATATATCTTCTCTGTTATCTGTTATTTACATGCCTTGGCTAGTTGTTTCTCTTCCTTTATGTAAATTAATTTCAGGAAATATCAAATGAAATTTAAATATCATTCACGATCTTCCGTTTGTTTATTATTGAACATTACATTTTCCTTCAATGTTGGTCTTTGATGAAATGAATGAATTATTTGGAATGAAGGAACATAGAGTGGGTAATCATCGGGTGTTGCTCAAACCCTCATCCGTTCTTGAATAGATCTGCCTTCCCAAGTGTGTATATCAATCTCAAATACTGCCCTTGTCTCTACATTATTGGATAAACCTACTCGTGTGATGTTTGTTTTGAACACAATTTAAATTTCCTCTTCTTTTAGATATTGAGTTATATTTTGTTTTCCATGGTTTTGTCAGAAATAGAGATAGAAATGTTTTAGATTTAAGTATTTTAGATATATGTTTTTTCATGTTTTTGTCGGATATAGAGATAAAAATATTTTAGGTTTAATTATTATCGTGTATGTGTAAGTTCTTTTACCTCTGACCTCCCTCGGCCTTGGCCTCTCCCTTTTATGCTTTAATATTGATTTGACCTCCATATTTTAGATTTTTTGTTATTATCTATTTTAAATTATGTGGTATTACAACATTAATGGGATCTGATAAATTGTGTTGTATAACAGTTTTAATGAGAAGTTTTTTTTATAATACTAAAACCTTAGTATTGTGTAATTATACTCATGATTTTTAAATGATCGTACTTGAATTTTGCAAACACAAATCTAAGGGCACCGCATCCATGCTTTCTACACCGAAAAACATTGTTATAACACTAAAACCCTAGTATTGTGTAATTCTTGTCATGAATTTCAATGATTATACTTGATACTTATATTACGGAGGCACAATAGACGACCTTAAAGTTAGCGGGACACTTGGGTCATGAGGATAGACTCTAAATTTAAGGGAAATCAACTAAACAATATCACCCCATATTTTGATTTCTTTGTTTATTTTTATTAACTGGTTTCTTATTAATAATAAGCTAAAGTCCATGAATTTCGGGAAATCAACCAAACAATGTCACCAAAAATTTTGAATTCTTTGTTTGGTCACTTATTTATTAATAATTATATGGACATGGGTATTTGAAAGAAAATCATAATAAAACATATTTTGGGGAGTATCCATCAATTGAAGATATGTAAATTTAATGTTAATCTCACTTCTTTTGAGAGAGAGAGAGAGAGAGAGAGAGAGAGAGAGAGAGAGAGAAAGGTAAAGATAA
>ML792671.1:49086-61229 GCA_009831015.1 Picea engelmannii
TGGGAGAAAGAGTGGGAGAGACATAGATAGAGAGAGAGGGAGAGAAAGGGAGGGAGAGAGGGAGATAGAGAGAGAGAGAGAGAGAGAGGTAGAGGGGGAGAGAGATAAAAGATAGGTAGAGAGAGAAAGAGAGAGATTGATGGGCATAGAGAGAGAGAGAGGAGGGGAGGTAGGGAAGGAGAGAATAGGGGGAGGGAGAGATAGAGAAAGGGTTGGAGAGAGAGAGAAGAGGGGGAGGTGAGGGAGGGAAAGAGAGGGAGAGGGAGGAAAGTGTTGAAATATTGTAACTACAAAGATTATTCTATTTATTATTTATGTATTATTCATTATATCAATCCCCTTTTGTGGAATGATCATGTCGGACATTGTAAATGACCAAATCCCCTTTTGCAGATTGGTAAAACCCTAATTTTAATATGCTAAATGAACAGTTGGCTCCCATAATATATTAAAGTGGTTATAACCACCCATAATGAGAAGTCGGACCTGCCAATTAAAAGACACCTCAGTTCAACGCCTGCCAGATTGTATAAATAAGAGAGGTCAATGCCTCATTTGTTCACTCACTCACTTGTTCATCAAAGTACAAGTTTGGAGTTTTAGTTGGAGAAGAAGGAAGACAGAGAGAGGAGCATACTTGGCAGAGGAATTTTTGTATTGTTTGGTTCATTCTCTTGGCATTGTAATGGCTATCTATATTAAGGAAGTTTTTGTTGGGTTTTCTCCCCCATGAGGGTTTCCCAGGAAAAATGATGTGTCTCTTGTGATTGTGTATTTCTAAGTGATCCTATCTATGCTATGGTTATATAGTGAATTCAAAGGAAACCTAATAATATATTAAACCTGAACATGGTATCAGAGCTCAGTTGAAGAGAGCATCTTTCACAATAAGAAGAAAAACGTCATTGTTTTCGTACATGAAAATTAGGGATTTTTATTGAAGAACAATTTCAGCCTCAAAACCATATAGAAAAGTGTTCCCTATATCAAGGAACACTTTGGCACCTTCATCACACCTTTTCATTGGCTAGATCTCCCGAAAAGTGAAACCCTAGTTTTCACCAGTACCAGAAGTACCAAAAAACCAGAAGCACCAGTCTATAAATCCACTTGTCAAGTTTGAAGGGGTAAAAGTTGTATTTTCTGAAATATAACCACACCAGACTACTCGACTCAGCCAAGCACACCTCCTGGTAAGTTCATAATTCATTTTTGAGCATTTTCATTTTTTTGGTCATTTTCCTAGCTCCAGCTAAAAGATTGTTTGCAAGCACTAAGCTTGTTGACAAGCTAGAATGTGTGGAAAACTTTTGTTCCTAGAAGTATAGGATTGGAATCATTCTTGAAGAGAATGACCTAGCAATATTTATTAAATAAGATGTACCAGAACCCGTCGATGTTGCAGCCAAGGAAAAACACCAAAAGGACACAATTAGGGCCAAAAGAATCATTGCAGATTCTATCAAAGATCACTTGATTCATCAAGTTTCTTCAAAGAATACTCCAAAATAAATTTTTGATTCCCTAACTAGATTATATGAAGGAAATAACATAAATCAGAAGATGAATCTAATAACTCGACTCAAGAATACAAGGATGTAGAAAGGAGAAACGATCTAGGAATATTTCTCTAGAATATCATAATTTAAAGAACAACTAGAAGAAATTGGAGATATTGTAGATGAGGAAGAAATCATAATGAAGACCATTAATGGTCTCACAAGACCTTGGGATGCATTCATCCAAACTATTTTTTCCATAAAGGAGAAACTACAATTTGACAGTCTTTGGGAAGAATGTATTCAAGAAGAATCAAGGGTAGCTAACCAAGAATCTTTGCTATCAAGAAATGAAGATCAAGCCCCTAATACTCACACTAAAGGAGGATGAAAGAAGTCTTACTTCCAGAAATAAACTAATAAAGATTCTTACCCCCCAAAAAAATTCATACATAAAGAATCTCAACCAAGGCGATTCCATAAGTTTCAGAAAGGACCAAGAAAAGGAAAATATTTATCATCCTACGAATGTTACCATTGTGACCAGTCTAGCTATAAGAGAAGAATACAATATTAAAAACAAGAGGCATCATGCCCATGCAGTTGAAGATGAAGAACCACCCACAAAGATGATAAAAGAACAAATTGAAGACCATGTTTTAATATCGGCCCTCTTAGGATCAGTATCACCTGGTGAGGAAACTTAGCTCATTGATAGTGGTGCTTCCAAGAACATGAAAATTCAATGAGATGTTCTCTCTTTCCTTTCAAAAAATAATTTTTCTCAGAAAGTTACACTTGGAGATGATTATCAATACCCTATCAAGGGAGTAGGAGAATCAAATTACAAGATTAATTCAGGGACTCCAATGAAGATGAAGGATGCACTCTATGTACCAGGTTTGAAAAAGAACTTACTCTCCATATCATCTTTAGAAAATAAAGGCTTCATAGTTTCCTTTATAGATGGACAAGTTATTACGTGGGCCAAAGGAAAAACCATGAAAGAAGAAATTGTTATTGGAAAAGAAGATGGTGGCTTGTATAAGCTAAAGGGTGATTCAGAAGTAGCCATGGCCCACTCCATTGAGAATCCATGTGAAATTTGGCATATAATATTATCCCACATCAACTACAAGAAATTACATTACATCAACAAAGCAGTCGCAGGTCTACCAGAACTAAAGGTTGATCATGAAGGTTTGTGCAATGGATGTGCACAAGGGAAGAACATCAAGAACCCTTTTCCGAAGAGAGACAGTAAAGAAGAAGGAGTCTTAGAACTCATTCACTCATATGTGTGTGGCCCAATGCCATCAACCTCCATAAGTGGGTATGTATACTATGTATCCTTTATTGATGACTATTCTTGTAAAACCTAGGTTTACTTTTTTAAATCAAAAGATGAAGTGTTCAGTAAATTCAAGGAATTCAAAGCCTTGATAGAGAATCTTTTTGAAATAAAGATTCACCTCAAAAGAGTTTGTAAACTCAGGTCAGATAATGGAGGATAATTCACCTCAAAATAGTTTGTAAACTTTTTCAAATATGTCAGGATCAAGAGGGACCTCACCACTCCCTACAATCCTCAACAAAATGGTGTAGAAGAAAAAAAGAACATATCTATAATGGAAGCAATGAATACCATGATCCATGATCAATATCTTCTAATGTGATTATGGGAAGAAGCAACAAAAACAACAGTATATGTGATGAATAGATTGTCCCATAGTGCACTTGGGTTCGAAACCTGTTGGCCCTTGGTTATGGAAGCAAGAGAATATCAAGGGAGAAAAGGAAAAATGTGAACTACATGGAAGACATAGTGATTGTTACTGGGTCAAAGTGAGAAGAAGAGAAGAAAATATGGATCGAAGTAAAATAAATCAATACATTCAACGAGGAGATCGAGGATGATAGATAAGAAAGGAATATGGATCGTGGACAACTCATCAAGATTAAAAAGTCACTATTGGATGCTTGGAGAATCATGCGAGAAGGAAGGAAAGACAGGTTGGTGAAGCCCTAAAAAACATGGGTAAAGTTGACCTAGGGTTTTAGACACCTAGGGTTTTGGTATCTAGGGTTTTGAAACCTAGGTTTCGACCTAAGGCTGTTGGTGAGTGATTGTAATGTATAAATAAGAACCTTTATGAGGGAAGAGGGTTCAATCTAGTTTTTTTATTGGTATGAGAGATCATTGTGTGAGAGAGAGAAGCATTGAGTGTAAGAGCCTTCAGGCATTGTAAGATCTTTAGCTGGGTGCGAAGATCAACCCTAGAGCTGGGTGCATAGGGAGGGGAGAGATAGAGAGGAGAAGAAAGAATATCTTCTAGCTGAGAGCGCAGACAAGAACTGTATTCTTCATCTTAATATATTGTAAAGCACAGTTCTATGCATGTAGCCCTAGAGAGGGGGTGAACTGCGTATCTCTTATGTTATGTGCGATTCATGTTGGGATTCTTTTCCATTTGATATACTGCTAATTTCATTACTGTGTTAGATCTGATAGATAGCTATGTAGAGTAGATCTGAGCTAGTAAGTGATATATAAATGTTGTATTGTTATTGTATTAGATCCACTTGATATCCCCTTGGTTGTAGACATCTTTTTCCTACAAACCCCTCATAGATACTTCAGGTGAGACTGCATCTGCTTCACAGGTGTTGCCGAAAGTGATAGTAGTTAGGGCTTGTTGGTGCGCTCTTGGAGCTGAACCTTGGGTATTCCCCTGTGAAAACAAATGGTTCTGTTGTCGGGATAGGAATCTTCTTGAGGGAATGTCAAGGTGGTTTCCATCAAATACAAATGTTCAGAAGTGGATAGAAGATCAAGAAAAGGTCTTCGTTGAATCCTAAAACATGAACCCTAATATTAGTACAAAATATTGGTTGGAGAGATATATCTTTACTGATATACAAAAAAAATTTTTTGGAGGAATCCATCAGGACCTATATGAGTGGTTATCTAGGCTAGCACATACCCAATTTGAGATCATATCTAGGCCACCTATACTTTGGACGTCGACGTTGATCAAGAACGCCAAGAGAGTTGACAACATCATGTCAAGAGTAGTAGATCACTGGTTTGATAGTACCATTGGAGGGTATATCACCAAGTTCGTTGTTGACAGAGTAGAGTCGTATATCCAAGTCGAGAGATATTTCTTCAAGGGACCCAGAGGAAAAGTTTTACATTTTCTGAAGTTGAGGATCAAGATGCTATTGCATGAGAAGAACATATTGAAGGTACAGTAGTTGGATGAATTTGAAAAGTACAATGTTCAATAATTCATATGGTGAAAATGACACAGAGACTGGACATACGTGTAGTGGTAGAATATTCAGAGAAGTTCCACTTGTGAACCTGTTTAATAAGAACTACGGAGACGAGGGTTTCTACAGTGGAGAAGAGGCAAATCTAACAGATGAAGAGCATTCAAAATCTACTAGGACAAAAGAACCTCGCCAAGAAGAACCAGAAGATTCAGGAACTGTTTTGACTATCGAGGTAAGTACAATTAATCCTATTGTTATTTCAGCAACCTTAAGAAATCAGAGTAATCCAAGTCACCAGAGTGCTCACAGCACTGTCATTAGTAGTCCACCACATAGTCAGTCAAGAAACCTAGGAAGATCTATGGAAGACGATATGAGGTTACCCACCTTTAGACGATATGGATTTGAAGACTGTGAACAACACTGGTTTCTCTACGAATATGTATGGAGTATTAAGAATATCACTGACGAAGCTGTCAAACAAGCTCAATTCAGTACTACCCTAAGAGATCGCGCACTGAGCTAGTACATGAAATTTGTCCAAGGAGTTACACCTAAACTGTTGAATTCCCTTAAGAATTCACTAATTTCTAAATTCAAGAAACCTAAGTCAGAATCAGAGTGTATTACAGAAATAAAAGAAATCAAGCAACGAATAGTTGAACCCGTGTGGGTGTTCGATCCGAGATTTAAGACCTTGACAGGCCATCTAAGTTTTCAAATCCTAGATGAGCAGAACAAGGAATGGTTCATTGCTTCCCTCTTACCACACATCAGAGTTCCTCTGATGAAATAGAAAATTTCTTCACAATATGAGGTGTTGTAGATCACCATGAAGTTAGAATCAACCCCTATGGGAGAATCCAGCTCAGGTATGAGTCAAATCTTAAGTCAACTAACTAGTTTGTCTCTGCAAGTCGAAGATATGAAGAAATACAAGGGAAAAGATAAAAGAGAAGACATATGGTGTGTCAGATGAAAATCAAAAGGCCATGACAAGGAACACTATCCCCTATTCCATGAATACTTGGCCTTTAGATCTTTGAGCCCCTTAAAGCAAGTCACCCTACCCTGGTGCGAGTTATGCAGAAATAGAAATCACCCTGGTGAGTGCTACTACATGCAAAAATATGTTCAGACACCCACAAATTTGTATTGTACATTTTGTAAGTCCATGGGACATGATGATAGGGATTGTAGGGCTTACGATCTCATGCATGAAAGGTCAAGGGATATATACAAACTTCAAGGCAAAGTACAACAAGAATGAAACACTACGTAGTATAACTCCCCTAGGAGAGGAAAATTCAAAACTCGTGGTGGTTTTCGAGGAAGAGTAAGAGGAGGAGGTATGGGTTGAGGTCAAGAATAGATAATCTATTATAACTATGCACAGCCAGGACACTTGCTAAGAAATGTTAGAAACCTTGTACCACTTGCAGCTATTGCAACTCCTTCGAGCATGTATGGAGGAATGTCTATTATTGCTGGCTAAACTTCAGGAGAGACAAGGACCTTAGCAAAACCCGTAGATACAACGAATAAAAGAAGAACCCCACGGAGTAGACCCTAGAGTCACTGTTATCACTCAAGGAGGCATTGTTACAAAAGTGGATAGAATGACCCAAGGAAAGACTACAGAAGAATCATGAGTCAAGAAAGTTGCAGAGAAGAAACAAACTTTTGATGCAAAGAAATAAAAACAAATGTTTGAGGAGGCAAGAAGAGAATTCAAGGGAGACCAAGGCTATTCATAAAAGACATGACCAGAAGTAAGAGAATATATAATGCCTCTGACATTTTATTAGTCTGCTTTGCCCAGAGATGGAAAAGAGGAAAGTACACTTATCATTTTCTTATATACATTTATAGTGTTGATTAAATATGAGAAAGCTATACAAGAATTGCAAAATTTGGTCAGACAGTTTGAGATAGGTAGGGTATATCCCTTACTAAATAAAGAAGTACTTCAACTATCCAAGAAGAGAAGGACAAATAAGGAACTACACCTGAATGCTCATATCAGAGAATATGATATAGAATATGTGGTCCTCGACTTAGGGTTGGAGGTCAATGTCATGATGAAGGAAACTTGGGCACTGATGGGAAAACCCAAGTTGATCTATTCCCCTATCAGGCTGAGGATGGCCAACCAATAGGTAGTAAGCCCCTTTGGAAAATTGGAACATGTCCTTGTGGACATCGATGGAGTAAGGACGTTTGCAAACTTTGAGGTGATTGAGATAGTTGATGATAGTTGTCCTTACTCTGTGTTGTTAGGAATTTATTGGGCTTTCAATAATTCCACTGTGGTCAATTTCAAGAAAACATGAATGACGTTTGAAGGAGATGGACTTAGGGTCATCGCACCTTTAGATCTTGATTAAGGTCAACTATACACAGAGCACATCAGAGAATAAGACCACACATATGAAATGGAAAATATATACAAATTAACATCCAGACAACAAGACTACATTAATCCTATGGCAGATGGGAATTTTATTTGGCAAAGTGACAACGCATGTTCATTAGATTCAGAAGCAGTATTGGAGAACTTGAAGAACAAAATGTACGAAGGATCTACTAGGAGATGTGCTAGATTAACCAAATAAGTACATTGGATCAACACAACAATAAGTAACTTACCCACCGTTGATGGTTTGAATCCTTTAGAAACCTTCTTTTTGGACTTTGAAGAAAGTGTATCAACGTAACAAATACTGTTGGAAATGGATGAGGCCTTGAAATCCACACCAACAAGATGGTGGGGACACACAAAAACAACATCACAAAATGTTGAAATTAATAAGACAACTGAGAGGGGGGGTGAATCAGTTGTAATTGAGCTTAAACAATATTAAGTCTATTAAAACATTATTAATCTTTCTTCAAGTGATCATCAACAATATACAACATATGGGCAGTAAAATTAAAGCACATCAGTCACACATAAGGTATACACAGAGATAGATTTTCACGAGGAAACCCATAAAGGGAGAAAACCTCTTCTTCTTCGAAATGACATGCAGTCTTTTAAATTATGTACATCATCTATAATTGAGAACCAACTCAATGTGAGGCTGCTACCTCTGTTTTACAAGCTGCAACTTGTTTGAGAACACCAACTCTCTAGTTTCTCTAGCACCCACTAGAAGGAAGCACCAACTCCCTTAATGTTCCAGCACCAACTGGATGGAAGCACCAAATTCCAGTTACATGGGCTCCAACCTGTATAACAGAGAACACTTGTTCTCCCTTGCACCACCCTACCACCCTGGTTTCTCTGGCTGCAACTAGATGGAAGCTACAACTTCCTGTGTTCAAGCTCTCACTTGAACCTCTGAGTACAACAGTCCTCCCGAGCACCTCCCAACCTCCCTAGAATATGAATGAATAAATAAATAGTCAACTACGTAGATAAATCAATTCTTACCAATCTTTCTTTGTTTTGTAAATTTGGTCTTCTTCTAACTGTTCTGCAATTCTTCTCTTCCTCTGTCTGTTCAACAGGTCTTCTCTGCATCAACTTGTTCTGTCATTCTTCTCTACTTCAACTTGTTATGTTATTCTACTCTACTTCAAGTTTTCTTCATCATCTGTTACTCTTCTCTGAGTTTCATCTCACACTGTGCATATTCTCAATCTCACACTGCACATTCTATGATTTTCCCTTTCTTACAGTTTCATTCACTTTTCATACAGAACAACCAAACTCACATAGTCTGTCTCATTTTCTTTTATACACACACCCACGGTGGTTCCACTTCGCATTTCCTTAGGCAAAATAAAGACAATTGTCCGAGCAACTGAAACGCCAACTGATTGGCAATCATGAGTCTGTTTCGCTAGCAGATTCGTAACTGAGGAGTTAACTGTGAGAGAGAACAGTAACCCTACGATATTTGTTCAAATTCACCTGCACCGTTGGATTGGCTTCATGAAATCTTGCATTCATTTCGACATTTCTGTAGCCAAGCTTAGCACCTCCAGCTTCTACCTCCATCTTCCATCGATGTGATCAATGGTTATGACCATGCGCTTATGCATAAAGAGCTTTTGCGATTTCTCATTTCGTGAATTTCAACACTATGCTCCGTTGACCCCAAGTCAGTGAAATTTCGATCGCTTGCCACATGTCCTATGATTCGATGGTCCAGATTTGATCTTCATTCAACAGCTACGATTGAATCGCGATTTCTCATATCGCGATTTCGACATTCTTGTTGCATTGTTTTTTTTGCCTCTCCATGTCATGATTCGCGAAACTTTGATATGGAGTTAGATCAACGGTCCAGATCTGATCTTGATTTAACGACTGAGATTGAATTGTGATTTCACATATCACGATTTCGACATTCTTGTTGCAATGTTTTCTTTGCCTCTCCATGTCGCGATTCGCAATACTCCAATATGGAGTTAGATCAATGGTCCAGATCTGATCTTGATTTAACGGCTGCGATTGAATCGTGATTTCACATATCGTGATTTCAACATTATTGATGTTCAATTTTTTTGTCACTTCAAAGTCCCGATCCATGAAACTCCGTAATGGAGTCGAATCAACGGTCCAGATCACATCTTGATCTGACGCCTCACATTAAATTGCGATTTCGCATATCGTGATTTCGAGATTCCTGTGGTTGATATTACTTGACATCTCCAACTCTTGATCCGCGAAACTCCAACATGGACTGGAATCAACGGTCCAGATTCAACCTTGATTTGACGGCTCATATTAAATCACGATTTCAAGAGGTTAGGGAACCCTGTTCCTTTGACTCTCCAATCAACGAAATGACGATCTATCCCCACGTGTCCTACCCGTAAATGGACGGTCCTCCTTCTTTCGTAATTTTGTACACCCGCTTCTCCTTATACTTTAAAAAGCGTGCAGGTTCTCCTTGATCCAACGATGGTCAGGTCCTTTGCTTGGATCTAACATCTGTGATCTGTCCTCCTCTTCAACACTCTTCTTGTCTACATTCAGATCTGACGGCCCTCGTTCTTTCGCGAATTTTTAATGGGATTCAACGATCATAAATGATTCTCAAACTTTATGGGCCTTTGATCATTTGATCATTGTTGCATTTCCTTCGATCATTCGATCTTCCAGAACTTATCTTATGTTTGCCTGGTTGCGTTGCCTTCGATCATTCGATCTTCCTGAACTTATCTTCTATTTGTCTGTCTGTTACAAACTTCCTGTACTCATTCCATCTTCATTGTTGTACTTGCCATCAATGACAAGCATTCATTGCCTGTTAAATATTTTCCATTCGCTGTCTGTTAAATATTTGCCAACACAAAATGGGTACAATGTCATACTCTGATGACAACATGGTTCTCAGCACAAGTAGAAGGATGGAAAGTTTAGTACACAGTTCGAAGATGCCCGAGGGACCATGTGCCAAGTTGAGAGGAAGCTTGGAGCAATATTCCTCAAGAGCAGTGGGTGAAAAAATTCATTAACATGTTGTACACTACCCCTATCAACTGGTACCTTCAAGAAGAGTTGCGCCTCATCACTGCAAATTGGGAAGGTATGACTCAGAAATTTGTAACCACCTTGTTATTCTAAATTCAATATCCTTCAGTAGATCAATAATTACAGATTGTAAGACATAAAGTATTTGAGGAGGCATCTAGCATACCTTTAGAAAAAGAGGAGGATGAATGGACTACGCCTCTCTAGAAAATGCAAGGCTGATACAACATAAATGTTGATGAAGACGATGATCCTAGGAAGGTGAACATCAGAGAAATAGAAGGCTAGAGAGATGTGGAAGGACCAAGAGTTGAGCTACCATTTATTGGACAACCGATCAAGATCAATAAATTCAATATTGGAACATAGAAAACATAGAAGCTTGCAAATGTTGGAGATTACTTGGATATTTCCACTATTGACAAGATCACCGAGTTATTGCATGAATATCAGAACCTGTTTCCAACCAAGTTCAATGATATGAAGGGAATTAAAGGGCCTATGGGAGAGATGAAGATCCCTTTGAAACCAAATGAAAGACCCATGAAATAGAGACCCTACATATTGAACCCTAAATATAGGGAGAAAGTGAAGATTGAGCTTGACAAAATGCTGGAAGCAGGGATTATAGAACCTGTCGAAGAATAACAATGGATTAGCCCTATGGTGGTACAAGACAAGAAGACAGGAGAGATCAGGATCTGCATAGATCTCAGAAAGATGAATGATGCATGTTTACATGACCACTTCCCTATGCCATTCACTGACGAAGTATTAGATAATGTAGGAGGCCAATAGGTATCTTCTTTTATAGATGGATTTTTAGGATACCATCAGATCCATATTTCCAAGGAAGATTTCCATAAGACCACCTTTAACACAAAATGGGGATCCTAGCAATATACAGTAATGCCATTCGGATTGAAGAATGCCCCAACCATATTTTCTAGGGTGGTGGTCGAAGCATTCAAGGAGTTTCTACATAAGTTTCTAGAAGCATACTTTGACGACCAGATTGTTTTTAGTTTATTGAAAAATCATATTGAATGTTTAAGGCTAATGTTGGACAAGCGCAGGTAGTGTCAGATTTCCTTAAACCTGAAGAAGCGCATTTTCTTTTCACCATTTGGAGTGTTGTTAGGTCATATTGTATGCAAGCAGGGATTGTTGGTAGATCCATCTAAAATTGCCATCATAGTTGATCTACCCCCTCCTACCTCAATCAAACATCTACGCATTGCGCTGGGACACGCTGGGTATTAAAAGAAGTTCATTAAAGGTTATGTCCAGATTACAACACCCATGGAGAAGATTTTGAAGAAAGACTGTCAATTTCACTGGATAGAAGAATGCCAGCAGAGCTTCGACACACTAAAATAGAAAATGGTTACCGCGGCTATTATGGTTTTCCCAGATTGGAGTAAGGATTTTCACGTGCATGTTGATGCATCTTCTATTGCATTAGGAGTTTTGTTAGAACAACTAGGAACAAGAGACATTGACCACCCGTTAGCCTTTTCTAGTGGGAAGATATTGTTGAAATTCTGAGGTCCTATGAGGCTGCCATCTAAGGTCTGTCTTTGACCTTAGTATGGCTCTAAGTTTCAACTGTTTTGCTGTCTTCTTTTGCTGTTTTAGGACAGCAAACTGTCATGTACTTTCTGCTCAATGTTTTATAGGTTAAGTGCTCTTTTAAGGTGCCCTTGCAAGTGTTTTCTTGTCACAATATTAGCACATCCAATATAACTTAAAACACATAACACTACCTCTAGATCTTGAAGTTTAAAATGCTGATCTACACTACTAAGCATGCATAAATTTGACACAGGTATTTTTGGTCAACATGACCCTGGATAAAACCCCCCCGGGGAAAACCA
>ML792671.1:65665-107927 GCA_009831015.1 Picea engelmannii
TCACTTTATGACTTAAGTGACATATTTCACTTTTGACTTAAAACTCCTAAGTCAAAGTGAAATTAGAATCATAAAGTAAAGTATAAGGGTAAAAGTCTTCCCCCTTTGTGCTTAGAGACTCATAAGCACATGGGGACCACTTTGCAAGGTATCCAAATCTCAACGGATATCAACAGCAGAGATCAATTACACCACTACTTAAGGAGAAGGGTTAGCTAGGGTGTATGCGTTGCAGAAGTTCCACCACTACTTGTTGGGAGGACACTTTAAAATGTTTACTGATCACTCCATGCTGAAATACCTAGCATACAAGACAATGTTGGTGTTATCCACAAATTTGGTCATTGTGATGATGTCATGATGATGTCATGATGATGGAAAATCAAGCTCTTTACCAAGAACACTTTCCTGAGAAAAGTTACAGTTGTCTTCTTCCAGAACTCATACTTTTGAAGGATGTTCGCAGGCCACTTATATATTCACCTGCGAGAATGTATGATTCTCACAGGCTACATTAAGCTGGGCTACAAACTTCTCGCACTGTACTCATTGTTAGGGTGCGAACATGGTATTAAAGGGGAAAAAGATAAAGATCTTGAACCTTCTAGAAGGGAATCTTCTAGAAGCGTGAGTTGGCTTTCGAATGGTTATTCAGGTGCTGGCATTCCAGATATCTTGGGATCATTCCCTATCCAAGTAACTAATCTATCTTCTCCTATATATTGAGGAGATTGCTCATGGAAAGGGTTAAGTTAAGCAAGAAGCAAGTTAGCAAGAGATTGATTAGAGAATTAGTGCAAGACTGTATGGAGGATTGATGCTACAGCAGCTAGAGACAACAACAAGGTCATCACAAGTGGTTGATTTTCTTCATGCATGAGCAAGTGTGTGTGTCAGAGCTAGGAGCCATCGAAAGGAGACCTATGACATCAAGGCTCAGGTTGTAAGTTTCACTTTCAATTAATTCAATACAACAATATATCCCTTTCCCATAAAGATGATGTCACTTTATTACATAATTCCTTGATCATATGTATAGACTAGTTATTGAATACATTAATCTACCTTTACTTCGATTGGTTCGTTCTGTTGTGATCTGAACGGGACGAGAGAATTGGAGAAAATATTGGAACAACGGAGATCTAAGGAAAGCGTTCATAAGGTATGTCCATGATCTTCATCTCCCAGTTCATTCAATAGTCTAGATCTAGGGAAAGTGTATTATTCTGTCCTGTTTTGTTCTAGATCCAGGTGGATCTAGGGAGATCGGTTTGTGTCCGCACTCACAGATTTATCCTATAACAAAATTGGCGACTCCACTGGGGAGCTATCCCATTTTTCTTTATGGTTTTTGAGTTTCTGTGGCCATTTTCTCTGTTTGCATTTTTCTTTTGATTTGTCAGTCTCTGAGTCCTCAGGATACCCTGAGAGACCTTCTGGGTCTATAAGCCAGTTTGAATTTTACTTGCTTTTTCAAAATTTTCATTAGTTTCAGGGATTCTCGCACTGTGTCCATTAACAGCCTGCGAGAACCTTGTAAGTTTTCACTCTGCATATATATTCCAGTGCGAACAGTTCGCATGTTGCATCAAAGTGGCCTGCGAGAACACTATCTTCTCACACTATGTTCCACACTGGCCTGCGAATAGATTTTTTGAAATTTTTGAATTCAAGTTTTGACTTTGTCAACTGCTCATATCTGTTGATTTACACCTTTTTGGCTTACTGAATCAGTGACTTACATATCTTTTGGTTTAGTTGGCTTGCTGGAACTGATCTAGGGTTTCTAGGTTTTTCTTGCCTTTGAAGCTTGACTTTCATTTCTTATCTCTTGTTGGCATTTTCATTCTCTCTGACTTCTGGAGTTGAGTGTATATGACTGGGTGAGAACCAGGGATTGGTTGAGAGTCGAGTGCTTGGTGTTTCTCTTGTGCTTGTTGGTTCGAAAGGACAATTTTTCATTTGCATTGAGAAGCTCCTTGGTTTTCTTTTGTTTTTGCTTTCATTGAAAGTATTGGATTGGGTTGTTTGTTTGGGTCTTTATAATTTGGTTTTCTTTTCTCATTAATCAGAGTTCTTCTTGGAAAGTGAACTGCATGTTTTCTTTCAATTTTTTTTTTTTTTGCCTTTTGCGAAAACATTGAAAATCAAATTTTAAGAATATTGAAGTTTTGAAAAAGACATATGGAACTTGCTCATTGATACATGATTGTTTGCATTGGTATCTGAAAGGAAATTGAGCATTGCATTTGCATTGTAGTATTGAGATTGATTCGGAAATTGCTCTCTCTCTCCCATAACTAGGATTCATCGAATGAAAAGAATTATATTTCATCATATCCTTGCATTACTTGGGTCAGAGTCACACATAATGAGTTTCATTTCCGTTACCTTTGAGTAAACAACATCTTGTAAAAACATTGCGTAATATTAAAATTGATCTAGTAACTCTTTTCTAGGGCTCTTTTACACCAACATTTAGCTAGGCTAGTGCTTTGGAGTAGGAAGAGAGACACACTCTCCAAAATCCCAAAAACAAACAATAGCATCTTGAGTTAGGGAGTGTAAAATTCCATTGGCATCATATTGTCCTGGGAATCCCTTCTAACACAAGGGTCAAGCATTAGGTCGCATTGGTGTTGACAGAGCTACTTACCCTTCTTTGTTGACATCGGTGTAGAGATTGCACGTATTATGGGGGTCACTTCGAGGTATACCCACAATTATGAGTGGAAGCCTTTGAGTTGATTTCGGGCTAGATACCCTGCCTTTGCATGTGGATCGGACTGACGATTGTTTCCCCAGGCTGTACTATTGTTTGTGGTGACCTTAGTGGCTTATCTCTCTAGGTTCTTACCCAAGGTGACTGTGGAGGGGAAATTCTTCACGGTACCTGGAATCGACGTTGATCAAACTCACTCGGGCTCCTTGGAGGGTATACCCACGATTATGTGTGGGAGCTTGCACCTGGGCATAAGTCTATTAAGCAGGTCGTCAATGTAACTTTTCCACCTTAGACCCGCCCCTTCTCGTCTCATTGTTGCGATGTTGGATTTCATCACCAACTAGTGGCTTTGATATTAGAAGGTATTGTTTGCTTGGTGATTGCTTCTAGGTTTTGTTTACTAGAGTGTGTTGTTTGTTTCTCGAAGTTGACCATAGGATTTTTGTTGGGGAGTTGGATAATTGTTTACAATTGCTCCTCCGCGACGTTCACGTAGGATGCAAGGTTTGTCCTCGGAACATCTGGAAGATTCACAACCTTTGCATACGACAACATCTAAGGGTACCCCTGAGGACTCTCCTCGTCCGGGTGAAATTCCCCTTGTTACTCTACCACACGTGGACATAAGTGATGTCCCAGAAGTTTTTACACCACCTCCATAAGTAGAATCCACTGATCCTCTTGCTGATTTTTGAATAAACCATACTATAGAGGACTATCACATTCGTCGTGGTGAATGACCTATTGGACGAATAAATCCTTCTAAAGAAACCATTGTTACATCCTCTGAATCAATTGCTGGGCCTTCTCACGGTGTAGTGGGCCAAGATCCTTTTTGGTCGGGTGATTTTCGACGAGTCTTGTTTGGTACTGAGTCACCACCTGTCTACAAAATCAACCCTCCTGTGTCTCCTGAACCAGAGACTACACCAGAGACTACCACTTATCATTTTGTTCTCCCTCCTGAGATGGCCCATCTCGCAAATACTACGAGTGTCCAAACCGGAATTACTACAACTACTCTTCCTCCTATCAATACCCAGTGAACTCCTGAGGCTAATCCGAATTTACCTCCTGGTTACCATGCACTGAATCCTTTGTTGAATGTTTCCCGTCCAACACCTCAACAAACTCCAGCTGGTTCTCCAGGTGGTCCTCAGTTTCCTGGGAATCCTATTCCCGGTTTCATCCCGACACTCCCTCAATTTCCTACTGGCAATCCTAATACTAGTAGCATTATCCCGATTGTTGCACCAAACTTGCACAATCCTATTGGTGGATAGGGTAGTACGTTTTTGTTTCTTTTTCCCGGACATAACACAGTTACTAAACAACCTACGGTTGGTACACAAATTCCGGGTGGAACTGTCCCTTTGATAGGGGGACCAACCTCACCTTTAGGACAAAACATACCTCCTGCATTGGCCCAGTATTGGAATCAACTTATGCAACACTTTCCTCAAAATGATGGGGGGCAACAAGCTGTCCCTACTACAAGCCAACCATATCCAGGTGTGACTAATCCTATTTGGGGTTCAGGTCAGACTACTCAACCTCAAGTCCCTACTCAAACTCAAGGTCAAAATCCTTGGGGTTACTATCCTATTCAACCACCACAGAACCAACCAGGGTCTTCCCTCTGGGGGAAAACTGCATACGGTCCCACTGGTCTACTGATAGGGTTTCTACCCCAAAGTCACCATTATCCAAAAGTGAATCGACAGTTGCCTTTTCTTGCCACTTTGGATCTGCCAGATTTGTCTAAGATTCTTAATGATCCTATTCGTCACTCTCCCCAATGGCCTGCTATTCCTGCAAAGCTTCCATCAGACATTCCAAAATTTGATGGGAAGGTGGGAGAGGACCCAAATAATCATGTCATGACTTTCCATTTATGGTGCTCATCCAACTCGTTGATGGACGACTCCATTAGACTGCGTCTTTTTCAACGAACTCTTATGGGTGCTGCTGCGAAGTGGTACATTGAATTACCACGAGGTTTCTTTTCGGATTTCAACACCCTTGCAATGGCCTTTCTAACACATTACCAGTTACCGATCCGTTACGATACCAGAACTGAGATTTTAACCTCCTTCAAACAAAGTTCGAGCACTCATATATCTGATCATATTCATGAGTGGCGACGGAGGCGACGTCTCATTAAACTTGAGCTTCCTGATCAGTTATTGGCAGAATGGTTTACCAAGTATTTTGTAAACAAAATTGGTAAAGACATTGCTATGGGCGGTGTTGTCACTGAAGAGCAGGCTATTAGTCATGCTCAGTATCTTGATCTCGTTTATTCGCAAACGGGAACATTGTATGATTTACTACCTGATTTACCTCGTCCTGGTAGCTCCAGCACTTCTGCTACTCTGGCTGCCTTGCATGCAGCTGATGGTGTGATTGGTTCCACTCATAGCCACTCACATTCCGTTTCAACTACAACCCCGAAATCCAATTATTCTAATGTGCAAAGTGCTCCGTCTCCTGCTCCTCCCACCGGTAAAACATCTGAAGTTAACGTTGTTCAATCTACGCCGACCGGTAAGAATAAGTCTAAGAAAGGGAGAGGCAAGAATAAGGAGGGTAAAAACAATAATCCAAATGAGCAAACCAAATCACCTCCTGTTGATGACCGGGATAAGTGCAAACCATGCTACCCTTTCCTTATTTGTGGTGACAATCACTACATGAAGGATTGTCCGAGACGTGCCGAGGTTAATAAGTTCCTTCAAGGAACACCAAAGCCCTCTACACCAGAAGTCTTGTCTTAACCCTTCCCGTCTCAACAACAGGCTTCGTTGGTCATCCACGACCAACCCTCTTCTTCTACACAATCTTATGTTTTGATGTACACTGGTGATTCCACGAAAAACAATGTTGCACTTACCACTAGAGCTAAAGACTATACTCCTTCTAAGGAGAAGGTTGACGACTTACCTCCTGATTTGGTACAGCCCTCTCCACCACATCCACCTATGAACAATCCTCTTCATATTGAACGACCGAGTCTTGATACAGTTTTACGACCTCCGAAAGGTGTCGTTAAGAAGTCGACATTCAATTCTCATGCTCGGGCAACCCAAAACTATAGCATTGTCGAATATCTGGCCCAAGCACCCTCAACGATGTTTGCCCTGGAAGTCCTTCATTATTGTCCTGCACAACGAAGGGCGCTGTTGAAAGCTATAGGTGGCATTGATCCAACAGATACGAATCTGATAGTCTTTAACTTGGACGATCATATTCCAAGGTTACCCCCACAGCTTGCATTTCAAATCCAAGTTGTGGTCTCCGACAAGAGTATTTGCCGAACTGTTATTGATGAGGGTGCCTTTACGTGTGTAATGTCTTTTTCTTGTTGGAAAGACATTGGCTCTCCCCTGTTAAACGAATCCCAAAACACTTTAAGAGCCTTCAACGGCTCGATTTTTAAGCCTTATGGTGTTCTACCATTGTTGCCTGTCACTCTGAAAGGTAAGACCGTTTAGGTGGAAGTGGAAGTTTTCGATACTCCCCTAGATTATAATCTTCTACTTGGTCGTAGYTGGGTCGATTCTATGCGTGATGTCGTGTCAAMCCTTTTCCGTGTCGTACGATTCCCTCACCAAGGAAAAGTGGTTACGGTCGATCAACTTGCCTTTTTTAATGCTGATACTCACGTTGGCAACGTGCCTTTCATCGCTAAAACCCCACCGGGTTACGAGAATGTCGGGGTCGGTCTTTTAAAAGATTCTTCATTAATGGGTACTTTCCCCATACCACCACCACCCGATCTTCCACGCCCGTTTATTGCTTCTATCAATATGATCTCTACTGTGCCTCATCAACTTCCTATGTATGCTGACCCTTGGATAGTCCCTGATCCTGGAGATCATGTTCGTTTCGGCAACGTTATGTCGTTAAGTCCGGTTGAGTCTTCTTATCAAGCCATTCAATCGGAAACCCCTACTACTTCTTCTTTTGACGAGTTGTCTCCTGATCCTTTCCGTGTCATCTTTCCCACTGACGAGATGGTCATGTCCATCATGGAAGATACCCCTTGGGACAATGGGCATCATCATTCCATCTTGTTTATGGAACAACAGACTCTTGAGAATTATCAGCGGATCTCGACTCTGTCGACCATTGTTGTTATATCCACGGTTTCCCAATATACACGCGATGTGTTTGCAGAAGGGAACCTCAGTAACATTTCACCCACGATGCCCATAGATATTTCAGGGAAACCTGGGATAGTCGAGAACGTCATATTGGAGCTTCGTGTTCTCCCGAAGAAATTGTCACTTATACTTCCTTTTTTAAAGCATTTCGTGATATCTTTGCGTGGAGTTACGAAGAGATGTCAGGTATTGACCCTGCTATCGTAGTTCATGAGATTAAGACATACCCCAGAGCTAAACCAGTCTGGCAGCGCCTCCGTCCTATCCATCCACGTAAAGCGACAACCATTAAACTCGAAGTTGAAAAACTTCTTAAAGCCGATTTTATTTATCCCGTGGCATTGGCAGAATGGGTTTCCAACCCAGTACCGATTGATAAAAAGGGTGGTAGTATACGCGTTTGTGTTGATTATCGGGATATCAACAAAGCTTGTCCAAAGGACAATTTTCCAACCCCTTTCGTTGACCAGATCGTCGATGACTATGCCGGCAGTGAAATATTTTCCCTCATGGATGGATTTTCCGGCTATAATCAAATCAATATCACTCCTGAGGACCAACATAAAATGGATTTTACTTGTCCTTGGGTTACTTTCACCTATAGGAAACTCCCCTTCGATCTGAAGAATGCAGGTGCTATGTTCAACGTGCTATGTCTTACGCATTTCACGATATCAAGCATATCGTTCAACCTTATTTGGAAGATTTGCCAGCTCATTCTTTATGACGAGTCGATCACCCTACTCATCTCCGAGCAATTTTCGTTCATTGTCGATTCTATCGCATTCGCCTGAATCCTCACAAATGTGTCTTTTGCGTAGAATCTGGTCGTCTCCAAGGTTTCATTGTTTCACGCCATGGGATCTGGGTAGATCCTATCAAGGTCGAGGAGATTCTTAATCTACCTCCTCCTTCTTCTTTACGCCAGTTACAAAGTTTGCAGGGGAAAGCAAACTTTCTTCGTCGCTTCATCCCGAATTACGTTGAGATTACTCGAGGTTTCACACGTCTTCTAAAGAAAGGATTAGAGTTTGTCTAGGATAAAGTTGCTAACAACACTTTTGAATCTTTAAAGTTGTCCCTCACAAAAGCTCCTCTTCTTTTTCCTCCGGATTATAGTTGAGATTACTTTCTTTATCTAGCTGCGTTCGAGTACACTATCGGCATGGTTCTCGTTCAAGAGGATGATAACCACGATGAACATGTTATCTATTACTTGAGTAGAAGTTTATCATCCACTGAAATCAAGTACCAACATGTTGAGAAGCTGGCCTTGGCTGCTATCCAAGTAGTCCAACCTTTTCGTCATTATATTCTCTCCAAGAAGACTACAGTGATTTCACACTGTAACCCCATGCAACACATATTGACACGTCAATTGCTGGGGGGAAAGTACTCCAAGTGGATTGTTATTCTCCAGGAGTTTGATTTGGAATTCAATCACGCCACGTCGAAGAAATCTCTAGTTTTCGCTGAGTTAATTTGTGATTTTTCCCACAATGCCACGGAAAAGGTAGCAGTCGATTCGTTACCTGACGAGTCACTTTTCCTTATCAGTACCGACGATATTTGGTACGGAGATATCATTATATATCTCCAAACTCAAACTTTCCAGCCTGCTTTGTCCAGTAATGAACGACGTCGTGTACGTTATCAAGCACGTCATTATATTATCCTCGACGATACTATTTACCGTCGAGGCCTTGACTCGGTTTTTCGGCGTTGTTTGACTTTTGAAGAAGCTGAGAAAGCTTTGAATGACTACCATTCCAGAGCATGTGGTGGTCATATGTATGGGTATGCTACTGCCCAGAAGATCTTATGTGCAGGTTACTTTTGGCCTTCCCTATTCACTGACTGCATTACTGTTGTCTAGAAGTGTCATGCCTACCAGACCTATAATCAGAAGATTCGGTCGCATCCTGATCCCTTCATCCTATAGTCTCAGTAGGTCCTTTTGCAAAATGGGGAATTGATTTCATGACATGTCACCCTCACTCGGCCGGGGGGCATGGTTACATTATTGTAGCTGTTGATTATTTCACAAAGTGGGCCGAGGCAATGCCGACATTCGACAATACTGGGAAGACTACAACATTATTCCTTTTCAACCATGTCATCACTCGTTTTGGTGTTCCTCAGGCTATCATTATCGATCAAAATAGTCATTTTAGGAATTATATGATGTCTGAACTTACAGAGAAGTTGGGCCTTCGTCATGATAGCTCAACACCCTATTATCCATAGGCCAATGGCCAGGTCGAAGCCATCAATAAGGTTCTTATAACTGTGATTCGACGGATGATAGGAATCCATAAAACTAGCTGGCACACAATGTTATTTTCGGCATTGTGGGCATATCGGACATCTGTTAAGTCTGCCACAGGATTCACACCTTTTCGATTAGTTTATGGCATGGAAGCCATGAAATCATACTCTAGTGTTCTTTTTGTCGTTTCTTTTTTCTTCCCTAAAACTTCTTACCTTTCCTTATGCTTGTTTTCCATATGTCGGGGTTCTCACTACATTATATTGGCTTTGTTGATGGTACTAGTCGCAATACTCAAAATATAGCATCTGCTACATGGGAAATCTATGCACCTATGGACGAGTTGATATGTCTATGTGGTATTTTCCTGGGTTTTTCAACTAATAACATTGCGGAATATAGTGGGGTCATTGATTTATTGACAGACGTTATTTCAATTGGAATGTTTCATCTAATTGTATGAATTGAATCTCAACTTGTGGTGCTGCAATTAAGTAATGTTTATTCCATCAGAAATCCTACACTATTACATGTATACTTGAGAATTCTCCTCTTGGAACAAAATTTTGATTACATTGAATAAATATCAACACATTCCTATATATCTAAATACATTAACAGATGCATTATCCAATTATGTTTTAGATAGAAATTTGCACAATTTATAAATCCAAACACCTACACATAAAGACAAGTAAGTCGGTATAAGTTTTGTATTATAATGCAAAAATTTACAAAAAGGTGTATCCTGAGATCAAAATGTTGAAGCACATAGCTTCATATACATATGTATCATGGATGTTTCTCATGATAACAAACCACTACCAGTGCTACATGACAGATTAGTCGACCAACAGATGTTGAAATGCCAACAGTATGGAGTTGGTAGCGTCGAGGTAACTCATCCCCAGTAAAGTCAAGGATGTCCATAGTCAATCCCTTTAGGTTGTGTTTGATCTCCTCTAGATCCTCAAATTCTAATCCTCGACCTGCCACTATGCCTATCTCTCCATGTCTTTGGATTCGAGATGATCCTAGAGGCCTGAAATAAGCCACATCTTCAATTTGAAATATTTTGATTATTCTTGGATACATAGCATAAACACATTCATAATTAAAATGAAAAAAACAATATATAATGAAAATTCCATTTTACCTATGTCTCCCCATTGTGAAGGCTCAGGTAGTGCCAAGTCTAGATGATCATGGAAGTCTGTCCCGACATAAGAATAGTCATCAACATAATAAGATGACCTCTCAACCACTAGAAGAAGATAGGACCATATGTAACATTTGGGACGCCACCATGGTGTGCCATCAATTCAACCCATCTCTTCATCCAAGGATCTAATGGAGTGGGAACACCCCAATCCACATGTTGAATGCGAAAAATTGGGACCCTTTCTAGGAAAAAGGACAAGAAAATCAATCCATATCCAAATTGTTTTAGTCGACCGGTCCTACAATTTTTTAATTGTTTCTTCATATTCTTGAGGAGGCCCTCAGACCAGTTGAATAATTAGGGCTCCATGCACTCAATGGCATACTAAAAATGGCTATGCAAGGCCATGTGTGGAGTTTCGCTCTGTTCCACATGAGTAATGGTATAGAGTATTGTCCTCAAAGATAAGTCAATGACGCATTTTATGGAAACTTTCCCACTATGTTTCTGAGAAGTGTTCTGCAACATAGTAATCCATTGGTTCACACCCTCCTCTACTTCCAGAGAGTGACACTCCAGATCCGGGATGAGATAATCCAGTCAAGAAATAGATTTTGTCATAATCTAAAGTGAGTGTATGAACCCCAACATGAAATACTTGTTCATTTACGACCGACATTCAGAATAATTTATCCAATAGACTTAATTGGGCCCTCATGCCCTGCATTTTGAAGAACTTAAGCAGGTTGCACTCTTGAAGTTCCATGACTATGTTGGGATCATTCCCTGTAATACAATCTTCCTCTTCATGCTCTCTTTCTCTCCATTCGAGCATGATGAATTGTTGAATGTATTCCAAGCAACATTTATAGATGATTTAGTTCATTAAAAATAAAAAATTGGGAGTTTCCTTAGTTCTTTCTCTCTTTTTTATTTTTGAGTTACGGTCGTCATAGGTGTCGGGTTTACCACAGTGTGACATTGTTTTACTCCACTAGTGTAACCCCTAAGATGAACCCATATCATCATAGTTTCAAATATGGAGAGCCCACGACGATTTGGAGGTGCTCTCTCCCTTGGATATTTGGCCACAAACTCAAAAAATAACCATCAAAACTGAAAAAAATTGCTATAGAAAGAGAGAGGGAAGGAAGAGCACCAACCTCACGGAGATGGATTTAGAAATCATCCACGGATCGTGTCGGAATCCTCACTTGAATAATGGAGGAAAAAAAGGGTTTGGGAAGTAGTTTTGGTGAAAATACAAGTGGAAAGGTAAAATAAACTTGTTTTTTACTTATTTAACCTATTTTACCATTTTTAACCTAAAATTAAATTAATTTTTACTATTTTTCACTTATGTTAGAACTTAATGAAATTTTCAAAGTGTCAATATTACAGGATATAGGTCTGGAGATTGGAATTTTGATATGGATCAACCCTTTTTTGATCATTTTTACATGTTTTTGCAAAATCATTTGATGTATGTATGCTTTTAAGTTTTTTCAGTAAAAAACATCGAGCCCAATCTTTGTTCTTTCTCACGCTCATAAAACTATGAGAATATAACTGAGTAAACTTTTATCACTTTTTCAAACTCGTAAAGGATATATGAAAAAGGGTTACCCCCATGGAATCCTCTTTAATCTCTTTTCAAATTCCCGAAACATGAAAAAATATCTGAGCAATATTATTCTTTTCACAGTCATAAATGTATTTGAAGAAAATGTCTGATGAGCGGTATATTATCTATCTTTCGGCCTCACCAGACTACTTTATGAAAAAGGACATTTTGGAGTTTTCTGTAAGTGTTTTTCAGACTCTCTTAACATGAAAAACCCATGATTTTTCTTTGTTTGGACTCGTAAAACAAGCATCAAAAGGCCCATATGGGACCAAACCACTCCTTCCTAGGCTTTGTTTAAAATACTCCAAGGGACTCATCCGAAGGATGAGATTACATTTCAAGCATATGTTATCCTCCTCAATCTTGTGTAAAAATAAAGAGGTACTCGCCAGAAATGGTGGGGGGAAATTGGGAAATACATTTATATTTGTATATATGTGTTAGTGGAAGTAAGTCACTCTTGAACATGATACTCTTCATTGTTGTATTTGGGTTGGGAAATCCATTTGTCACTTGTTCGATCATCCACAAGTTTGTATATTGGTGCTCCTTGATTCAATTCCACCAATACAATTGTTGTGTTGTTCATATGTTCAAGAGAATTTCAACCTAAACAAGCCTTCTATCAAGTTGGCCATCTAGAAGTCCTCAAACTCTTACCATGTTGTCCTTCCCTGAATTGGCCCTGAATCACTTTAAACTCTGATCTACTTCAAATATGATACATGTTTCGTGTCATTCATGGGGGATACATTATGACCCTCCTATGATGAGTCTTTTGTTCTCGACTTCAACTCATTTTTGGGGAATTTGTCTTAGAAACTATTTGTTACCTTGGATCCTGCATGCCTTAATGTAAGGTTTCCTCATTTTCGACAGTGGTGTTGTGTCTGTTTCATCTCTTGGGTGAGAAAAACAAGGGCACTTGCATGCCTAGTTGGGCCTGCAAGACAAGAAAGAGGTTAGTGCATGAGTTAAACAAGCCAAGAACATGAAATAAACAAGTAAACAAACTAAAAACAACTTAGGAAATAAAACTAGAATGCATAAGAAACTTTTAGAACCATAAACAATAAACCAATCACCAAGATTATGCCACCAATGGATAACTATATTAGTTGGAAAAACACCATATAGAAATGACGACTTATGAGTCCCCTCTTCCTCCTTGGGAGGGCTCTTGAGTTCCCTAATGGATATCTCTTCTTATAATGGTAGAAAAGAAAGCAAATGATGAAGAAATAAATGCCTAGTCCCTCAAGAGGTGAGTGGAATGGCCTATTCGAATGTTGCTAGAATGCTCCAAGGAGATAAGAGGATTCTCAAGGGAGGATTGAGGCAGCATAACAATACTATAAAAATCTGTATTTCTTAGTGCACCCATGGCCTCCATTTATAGTATTTATTCAAGGCAATATTCAATTATTTCTTAGAGTGAACAAGGGGCCCTTTAGGGCACCCTTTGGTCCTTGACCAACCCCCCATTTTCATTTAGCTCAAATATGAAGGTCAAATCAAATTGGGAGCTAGTCCATAAGTGGTTGAGGGTCTGACAAGAACCATAAATCCATTGTTCATAGGAGTGTGTGAAGGTTCTCATACACAGTTGCACACATGATGCATTGTGTGCTCTACGGGCTTCTTTGGCCCGCACACTGTGCACACACTTCCTTCAGTGAGTTTGTGCATGTCAATTTTTGCCGAATCGTATAGCTTTTTCCTCCTGGAAATGCATTTTGGTGCTACAAATGAACTCATAGTTGTTTTGGATTGTTGTATTTCTATAACCATTTGCATGCAATGTTGCAGATGAAATTTCAGTGATAACAGATGCCCCCTAATATGTGAGGTTAGGAGAATATGTATAGCTGAAATACATCAATGTTTCTTTTACTAAGAGTGCCATTGTAATGAAAAGTGTTGAGAGGAACTGCAAGAGAAATTTGTCGGAGAGACAAGGGAAATTGTGGGACCCAAATCTTTCTCTAGGGAGAGAAAATAAAATCTATATACAAACGAGGTGGGCATGCCCCATGATCACGTCATGTAACTCAAAATGTAATATAGTAACTGAAGTTGTATGCTGATGTAGATAAATACAGTGCCCTCCAAGGTAGTTTGATAACAACATATGTCAATTTTGATGGTGAACATACTATGAAAAGAGGCAAGAACGATTATAATAAGTGTCGATGACTCGTAGGTATTGTTGGACTAACAAATTCAAAGGTCTTCAGTTGGTATAAAACAACTGCAATAGTTGCATAGTAAGACCCACTGTAACATGAGATTTTGTTGAAGTCGAATGTTATGGGGGTCAATGAAATCATAGAGAAATAATGGTTCTATTTGTGTCATCTGAGCCTCCTCATTGTAAAGGTAATGAGAGTCAAGATACTGTCGTCCTTATGGGAATGGTGCTAATGTCGACAGAAAGGGAGACGTGACTCAAAGAAGCAAAGGGCTTCATGAA
Source organism: Picea engelmannii (assembly GCA_009831015.1). Lineage (NCBI taxonomy): Eukaryota > Viridiplantae > Streptophyta > Pinopsida > Pinales > Pinaceae > Picea > Picea engelmannii. The sequence goes on from ML792671.1 coordinate 80,088, forward strand.
ATCCGCAAAGATAAGATCGGGAACTAAAAGTGAAGATGGATGAAGTCATGATGTGGTGAGACTCAATACTTCCCTTGGTTGGGGGTATGTGTGAAGGATGATTGGAAGCAACCATAAAACGATATCTAGTGTCAGGGGATGACTAGACATGTGGTTAAATTGTGCCAGAGGCATTGACAAAGTGGAAAAACTCAGATATCAGGGGTACATGGATTGTGGGATACTTGGGGCTTATGAACGATGTCAGAATGAGAAAAGGGGAGAGGATGCCCCAACCAAGGGAGACATGGGTTGTGTTTCCAGAAAAACAAGGTCATCAAGGGTGATGAAAAATAACTAAGTAAATGCTGGAAATAAGGGATTTTTACAATTACCAAATAAATAAAGAATAATTTGGGATGAGTGTGCAAATACAGAAATGGGTGCCCTAGTGCGAGATGGCTTAGCCTGTGAGTGTTCAAGTTGCATGGAGAAATAGCGGAGGGTGGGGGCCGCATGGGTGGGTTTCTATACGAGTTAAATGAATGGAGGGAAACCTGCAAATGGGAAAACTGATTGTGGATGAAATGGAGGGTTAATGATACTATGAAGGTACATCTAAATAGAACCGAGATGAGATAACCTGGGAGTCCATTGGGAAAGCTAGAAAAATGATGAGAAGAAACACGTGGCTTATTCTTGGAAGTGCATAGTACTATCGGGACTCCCATCCCTAGGGGGTGAAAGAAACATGAGTGTAAAAGTACCAATGGGAACTATGAATGGGACAACTCAAGTGGGGGACAGTGCTACCAGGTGACAACACCAAAATGCAGTAGAGGTAATAGTATTGCAGATCCAGATGTAAGGACCCTAAAGGTGAACGTCGGAGGGTGTGACTGGGAGATGCAATTGGTATTCAGAAGGAGTGATTACATGATAGTTTTGAACATATACTTGAATGGGTTGTGTTGGTTGTGATGACTAAGTACCTGCACACATTAAAACTGAATACCAAACATGAACAATATCTGATGATAAAGAAGATATAACAATTATTTGATAATTTTGAACATGAGCATCCATACCTGGACGTGATGTGAGAAAAATGCTCCCCCGGGGCCGAGGGTATATGCTGACCTAGGGAATGTGACTGTGTATACGGAAGGACCCCGATCTCATGGCTGAAGATGGATTGGGAAACAGAGACTCTAGGCTCTTGTAACTAAATGTGGAAGTTTGGAAAAGGGGACTATATATGGTTAGTGGGCCCATAATTCCACCTCATTTGTACTCTCTCCTATAATGAATTGACGAGAGTATTTGTAGGAGGATGCGGTTGTAGTACTAGACATGCTTGGAGAATAGCGAGTGGTGTGGTTTCTCATGAGAGTTGGATCAGATTGTGTAACTCGAGAAGAGAAGGACATTTATTAGTGGGATGTCCCTCTCTTTCGCATAGTACGCAAGGAGGTTGAATTCGAGGAGGAAGTGGAGTTGTCGGATCTTTCTTCTTATTCTTTCCCCCATCCGTGGTAGTGGTGTTGGTGACTGAGGGTGAGGGTGGTGTGGTTGGAGTTAGTACTAAAATCTGCATCGGGATTTTTTCTGACCGAGGTGGGAGATATGGTTGAGAAACCATCGTGGGTGGGTGTAGATACCATACATGCATGACGGACACCATGTTGGGAAGGGTAAGCATTTCGGCTACCTGCAAATCTTGTACTCTCGATGGGGGGTATAAGAAATGAATTTGAGTGATGGCTTGGGGGATTGTCTCCCAAACTAGGATTTTCCTCTGGGGGAGGGGGAAATTGGGGATAAGTCTTGTAGTAGAGTTCTCAGGTAATATCTGAGGTAAAATTTCTTCATATAGTGGGACGTCGAGGTGTGGAGAGGCCTCAGTGGGAGGAATGATGTCTTCAATGCTAGTTCCATTATAAGATACAACACACACTTGTGTTGAAGGGTGTATGAGAGGTGGTGCTCCATGTCATGCCCCCAGCAAGGATGGGTCCTTCAAAACTCAGGGGCCTATGTCAATGAGTGAATAAGCATCAAAATGAGTGCAGACAAGAGGCAATATGTTATCAATGTTGGAAGAATGGTTCAGCTCGTAATGTGTGATTTGGTTGATGGTGACGATTTTCCCATTGTGGGGGAATATCATCGTTCGAAACAAAAAAGAGGCCACTACCTTCATAGAGTACATGTAGCTACATCAAAACACGATATTCTAATTGAGCAGGGAATTGATAACCTCAATGTCGATGAGGATGGTTTTTCCCCTGAGTTCAACGGGGACATTTTGAAAGAGCCCCTCAGGGTAGAATGGTCGACCATCATAGGCTCTTAATGTGATGGCTGATGGTACTAGCTCAGGGGAGTCTAGTTTTTTCCATACAGTTTTAGACATGATGCATGTGGATGCACATTCATCAATGATACACCAATGAACCGTGATGTTCCAAATCTTGATTGGTATCTAAAAATCTACCAGAGTGGGGAGACTATGTTCTCCACTATCTATATCAAATGTGATGAGTCTAGTATCAGCTAGGTAGACTTCCCCCAAGCAAGAAAGTAAGGATTTTTGTTGAGTTGGATAGGTTTGGAGGACCTCCAATAAAGACATGGTTGCAGGACACTACACCAAGTCATCGACCAGATTGTAATTGTGTGCTTCCCTATCTTAAGGGTTGTTGACATTTCGTCGTAACGAAATGTGAGGGATACAAATGGTAGGTTCAGTATTAGGGCATGGAATCATCAAATATTGTCTGGGTATAGCTGGAGATTCTTTCGAAGTGGTGGGAGTAGATTCAGGGGGTGCTTTGTATTGATGATCACATGTTTGCAGAATAATTTCTTCTTTTCTAGGGAGGGGTATATCGTGATCCACTGGATTTTCAGGGTGGGTGGTCCCTGGGTTTTGATACTGTCCCATTTGTGGTGGGGAAAGATATACCTCATGTTGGGTATTCATCACACCTTGGTGTGGAATAGGGTTTTGCAACATGGTTAGGGGTGGTTGTTTCAAATATTTTTGTGGGGCTATCTAAGGGGTAGGCGACACTGGAGGAGGTGATTTGTTCATGAATTCTTTCATCCATTTAAATTTGGCAATTTTGGGGAAATGGTGGTTATAATTTCCATGCTCACCGCAAAGAGCGCAAGGGAAGTTCATACATAGTTTTTTTTTGTTGTTCCATCCTTGGAGTTTGTTGTTATTGTCCCCTTGGGGGTTCTGGTTTCCCTGATTCTGGTTGTCCACAATAGGTTGGTTTTGTTGGGGGTTATTTCCCCCTTGTCCTAGGTTATTGTTTCGATTTTTCCATTTCTTCTTGGCATTATTCGAGTGATGGTCTAGATTTTCTATATTCAACTATTCAAAAGTATGAATTTGTTGAATGGAAGAGGGTTGAACAAAGTTAACGTCGGTGTGTGGTTTTCCATGTGGAGGAGAAACTAGTTGTGGAGGACTAAGAAATGGTAAATACATATTTTTTGTGGAAATGATCCGTAGAGATCATAGGAACGAGAAGCACTCTCACTAGTGCCCAAGTTATATGCTTAGGTATAAGGGGAACTTGGACATGGTTGAGAATTCAGGCGCATTATGGGTGACAACGAGGGTCCACTAATGGGTGGATGGAGAGCAATAGGGTATGGTTGTTGGTAAAGGGGATGATAGTAATAATATGGCCCTCCATATGGTTTCAGATATTGGGGTGCACCATACATAGGTGGTGGTTGGATGTACGGGTTGTGGTGTGTCGTGGTACCAATCAACCCATCTGCGATGTTAGACATCCCAGGTTTGTCCTGGCCAAATGGTACGGGTCTCGATGCATCAGGTAATATTATGTATAAGTAACCTGACTGAGCATAAATGAGGTCAAACTATTGAGCCTTGTTGATGGATTCCTCTTCGGATTGGGGGAAGGTGGATGCCACATCTTTGGAAAGGATAGAGATGAGTGATTTTAGAAACCAATCAAGACATTGTTTTTTGGTGGTTTCTTCTTTACATAAACTACATCGTCAATTTCATTCATGGATGTGGTCGACAATATGCACAACTGAGGTTTGTTTTCACTCAGATAGAAGTTATAAAGTGGTATCATGACAAACTCGTAGTTGAAAAAAGGCCAAAAAGGCTTTCGCCAAGGATTCAAAAGTCACGTGGGACCCTAAATTTTCATCCACATACCATTTGGTTGATGGACCAATGAGTGTTCATTGAAATAAACTTAAATGTATGTAGTCATCCATGATTTTGTTTGAAGATAACCATAAGTGGAAGGTCATGACATGTTTGGCAGGATCTTCCCCCGATTTTCCTTCAAATTTTGGAATATTTGAAGGTAGCTTGGTAGGCATATTGGGCCATGTGGGGTCATGGAAAATAGGATCATTCATGAGTTTACTCAAATTAGGAATGTTGAGAGATGCCAAGTATGGCATGGAGGGTGTTGGTGGAGGATAGTTCCAGCCATGGCATGAGAAGGTAGTGGAATTGACCCTTGAGGGGGATTTGGTGGGGTCGTACTTCTCCCTTGAGAAGAATCCCCCCCCCCCCACCTCCTTATGAAGGAGAGATAGTGGATGGATGGACTTGGGAATTGGACCCAAGTAAAGTGGAACCAAGAAAAGATGATCCTAAAATAGTGGCACTCACAGGGGTGTGAGATGGTTGAACCGGTGAGTCGACAAGACTAGGAACTCCTCCTAAAACAGGAGGGAGATTATGCAAGAGTCCGTAACAACAGGGATTCAATGGGTCACCTATGATGTCCGACTAGCAAATTGAATGTGTGAAAATGATGATGAGATCAATAAATGAACAAGAGACTTGTACATGGACCTTCACAATATAAATCACATTTGCATGTAATCAAATGAGCATCATACATAAATGATTTGTAAATACACATACATGTGGGTGGGTGGATTTTTTCTGCGTGGGGGAACAAATAAAAAAAATGTTTATGTCCAAAAATACGTATCATCCTTCCTCTTAAATAGAGCTGACCTTTCAAGAGCACTCAACAATGGGGTCAAAAGCCACGATAAGAGGAACTAGTGAAGGATGAAATAATCAATTATAATGAGGGGTAGAGGGTGCATATCCGGAAAGAGCTCGCAATATTTCTCAATAGCCACACAAAATCTGATCAAGGTGCAATTGCAACCCACAATTGCCACCTGGGTATATGTCCTAAATTTGTCCACTAGGTACCTCGGTTAAAGTTCAACATTTAGATTTTCGGCCTCAGAAATGAGTCATGGGTTGGATCCCTTCCAAGAGTTAGGTGACTCAAGGGGGGATGCATAGAACAAATAGACCTCGGCCTTCAACCCTTCATGGGTATCTCCCTGTCGTATGGTGTAGGAACACTTGACTTGGAAAATTTTAAAGTTCCCTATTTGTCAACTTCTAATGTTTGAAACTGTGAGAACTAGATAACGGGGGTTATTTGGATGCCTACCCATGAGATCCTACCTAGACTAAAAAAAATCTTTTGGCACCTTGTGTGGAGGAAAAGTTAGTGATTTTATTTAGAAATTTTTTATATGTGGTGGGATAAGAGATTGGGAGTGTGAACCAATCTCGTTTGAATTAAGTGGGTGTGGATAATTTCTTCAAGAAATAGTGGGATGTTTCAGAATTCGTTTGGAGAAAACCTACTTCAACCTCCATAATTCAAGATGGAAATCATGTGAGTGAGGAGTGACTTTATGTGTGAGCAAGTGATAAAATGTGCCAAATTTTAATATGTTAGGTATGAATTTGCAACATGTGGACTTCCTGTGGTCCTTACAAATCTTTGTTACCTATATTACTAAGTGTCATTGGTACAACATTGCAGAATTTTAAAATCCCTAAAGAACTAGCATGGGGACATATGGGTCTTCACCAATCCTTTAAACTCCCTAATGTTGTTTACACTAAGAAATCTTGAAAAACTATCCTAGAGTGAAAGCATGTGGGCATGTATGGGCCCATTACTTTGATCTTTAAACTCTCCTAGTGATGTAAACTAAGAAAGCAATTTTAAGAAACTATCCTAAGTTTGCAACATGTAGGCATGTATGGGCCCTTACAAATTTCAGATGATTTCAAAAAGAAACTAAGAGGAGCTCTAGGGGGCCTTTGTCCTCTCCTAAATATTTTTTGTTAAAGGGAGATGAAATGTCCCCTTAACCAACTTTCTGATTCTCAAGATCGCTCTATTGTGCGAGAGAAGAGGATACTCAATGATCAAAGTTGATTTTTGGTCCCAATGCAAGTGTTTTTATATGTGATAGCAAATAATATCAACTTAACTTTTAAAAACTAAACAAGCCATCCATGTGGAAACCAAAGAAAAATAGGAGAATATATGGTTCTTTTTACCCCATAAGTGCCTATGTTTATCTAACCTTTCATATGGGAAAGGAGTCTAAGTGGAGTGCATTTACAATTTGCATAAAAGAAAGAATTTGAAATCTAGGGGCCTTCAAATTATCATAACAATCCTTACAATTTTGAAACTCTGGAAAAGTGCGCGGGTTACAGTTCAGACAGAGGCACAATGGGTGGTCAATGCGAAGAGAACAAAAGACTTTTGGGTGCATAGTGTGCATAATGAGAAGAGAACATAAGCATTTTGGGTGCACAGTGCGCGTCTGTGGGCTAAAATACCCGCTCACGTTCTGATACGTGTCAGGGGGGGATTTTGAGTGAAATTCTCCTTCTCCAACTCAAAATATAGATCTTGATAGGTAAGGCTAGGCTAGTTTTGGTACCTGCAAGACAAATGGATCAAAATGAACTGTTCTCTAAGCCCAAATAGGGTGGAAATTAATTCCTTTCCCCAGTATGGTCGCCAATCTGTTTTGTCTGTTTCACCACTTGGGTGAGAAAAGAAAGGGCACTTGCATGCCTAGTTGGGCCTGGTAGACAAGACATATGTTAGTGCATGAGTTCAACAAGCCAATAACATGAAATAAACAAGTAAAAAAACTAAAAACAACAAAGGAAATAAAACTAGAATGCATAAGAAACTTTTAGAACCATAAACAATAAACCAATGACCAAGATTATGCGACCAATGGATAACTATATTAGTTGTCAAAATACCATAGAGAAATGAGGACTTATGAGTCCCCTCTTCCTCCTTTGGAGGCATATTGAGTTCCCTAATGGAGAGCTCTTATTACAATGGTAGAAAAGAACGCAAATGATGAAGAAATCAATGCCTATTCCCCCAAGAGGTGAGTGGAATGGCCTATTGGAATGTTTCTAGAATGATCCAAGGAGAAAAGAGGATTCTCAATGGAGGATTGAGACATCATAACAATACTATGAAAATATTAATTTTTTATTGTACCCATGGCCTCCATTTATAGCATTTCTCAAGACAATATTCAACTAGTTCTTAGTGTGAACAAGGGGCCCTTTAGGGCATCCTTTGGTCCTTGACCAACCCCCCATTTAGATTTAGCTCAGATATGAAGGTCAAATCAAATTGGGAGTTGGTCCATGAGTGGTTGAGGGGACAACAAGAACCATAAATTCATTGTTCATAGGAGTGTGTGGATTTTCTCATACACAGTTGGGCACATGGTGCATTGTGCGCTCTACAGGCTTCTTTGGCCCATGCTTCCTTTAGTGAGTTTGCGTATGTCAATTTTTTCCCAATTGTATATTTTTTGCCTCTTGGAAATTCATTTTGGTGTTGCAGGTGAACTAATAGTTGTTTTGCATTGTTGTATTTCTATAACCATTTGCATGCAATGTTGCGGACAAAATTTCAGTGATAACAAGTGGGTTCACTTTATTATCCTCTGACTAAAAAATTCCATCCATTGTTCAACTTCAACTCATTAATTAACACTCATTGGATTGTACTAGAGTACCTTGGGACTCATTGACATCAATGGTGATTTCCCTCGCACTTGTTAATGGTATCCATTAATGATCGGTAATCAACTGGTTTCTACCATGTTCGCATTCAACACGTGTAATCACATGGATAGATTCGTACTTCGAGATGATGTAAATGAAGACCCTAGATACTCTCACATGAATATAGGTTGTGATGGAGTATTCATAAGTCTGTACTGGTACATAGATCCACCATGTATTTCTCATGGCTATGTCCAAATTTGAGTCTTTATAGCATAGATCCATAGTGTATTTCTCATGGCTATGTTGAATCATAATGACATGGATCCATAGTGTATGATTGGTGGCCATGAATCACTTGAAACTCATGCTTAGGGTCACTTGTATTTTGATTATGTGAATGCCTACCTCAGTAAATGGTATATTATTATGAAGATACTTGTTTCTTGACAAGTTTACGAATTATGTGCTCCTTCTCGACACACACATTATACAAAGTATTTCAGTTGTCACACACCTCCAACTTCATACTTTTGGGGGCATTCTATTACAAATTATTTTCGTCACCATTGTGACCAGTGATGATATGTGTATTTTCGATTATAAGAAAGATCATTTTCCTATTCCTTGAAGGCTATTGAAGAAATAAGACTTTCCTTGAGAGGTGAAATTTCGTGTCCCTTATTGAAAAAACCTATCAAGAGAGATCATCGCACCTGGCTAGTGTTTAGGGTGCGACAATGATAGATCGTCGCTTGTTGCACCACAGTGTCCTACGACATTGTTGCAGGTTGCTCATTTTTAGGGTTTGATGATGTTTAAACGATGGAAAAAGAAGAATTTCTTGAAGGTTCTAGAATGGACTCTTTGAAAGGATGAAGTGACCTCTGATCGGTTTGGATCTCACCCGCTTTTATGATTTAGTGGGATCATACTAATCCCTTCATCCCTTCCCCTTCACTCTATATAAGAAGGGATCTATTATGAGGAAGGCTATGTTGGCTTATGCATGAACAATTCTATTGTAGATTGTGCTTGTGACAACTTTGCTTTATCTTTCCAAGTCAGTTTGTGAATACTCTTCATCAAAAGAATTGGAGAAAAGGTGTGTTTGTGTGTGTTGAGGCAAAGGGCCATTGGAAGGGACCTTGAAACATCAAGGTATAGGTTTTATTCTCCACTTTCATCATTATAATTCAGTAATACATTTTTTCCCTATAAAACTCTCTCCATTTTTATTGTATAACTCCTTGATATTATACATAGGTTTCATTGGAATATATATATTGTCTCTCTCTCTTTGTTTTTTTGTGCTTCTTAACAAGTTCAACATCCTGCAAACTTAAAGACATAGCGAGGAAAATGCTAGCAAGGATCAAACTACATTTAAACGATATGTCATCTATCCCTCATTGAACTAGTTTACATTACAATGAAATATAAGAAGAGGCTTGTATTATGCTATTTTTTGTTATAATTTCTAGTTGAAGTTAGGGAGATTATTTTGTGTCAGGAATTACCAATTTTTCCAGTAAAAAATCCCAAGCTTGTCACAAAACTGTCAATTCTTCCATACCAATATTTACGAGCTTGCTTCAACCCATACATAGCCTTCTTCGACCTACAAACATGAGTCTTTTATTGGACAACTGAGAGGGGGGGTGAATCAATTTGCTAAGAACCAAATATCAATATAGCATAGAAAAAATTCAGAATAAGTAATCAATGCCTTGAAAAAGAGAGAAATTCAAATAATAAGCCTGTTCGAGGGGGCAACCTCCTTATGCCCACATAAATGTACAATTACAATATTATTCAAAATTAAAATGTCTCCTTGGTATATATAGGATACTAGGAGGTATAATTACAACTAATGGCCTAAAGCCCACAGAAATAAAATAACATTACTAATACAATATGCCCCAATTAAGGGGTAATGACCCACTATTTAGGGCTTAACATGCCCCTCCCCTTGAGACAAGTGTTGTACGCAATGCTTGATTAACTCTAGATGATTTTGTGTAAAAGACTCATCTTCCCAAGTGGAATGCAGTGGCAACTGTATTATATTTGAAGGGATGAGAGAGTGCACAAAATTGTGCACACTTGGTCAATCTATCAAAAATCACCATGATGACACTCTTTCCTTCAAACTTCAGTAACCCTGTGATGAAATCCATGGAAACCTCCTCCCAGCACTGACTTGGGATGGCCAATGGTTGTAAAACACCTGGGGTCTTAATTGTTTCAACCTTATTTTGTTGGCAAACCAAACATTCTGCCACAAACCTTTGAACATCATTTTTAAGGCCATCCCAAAAAAATTCCTTCTTGAACCTATGGTAGGTTTTTAAAAATCCTGAGTTCCATCCTACTGGAGAGGTGTGCAATTCAATAGTACCTTTTGTTTGAGTTGGGATTTCTTACATAAATATAAACAATTTTTGTACCATAGTGAATCATTTTTCCATGTAAATGTATCTGATGTACTGGAATCTTGCTGCAACCTTTGAATGAGAGTCCACACTTTTTCGTCATTCTTTCATTCATCCCTTTCTTCTATTATCCAATTGGGTTGGACGATTGAGATAGCACAGAGAAAGGCCTCAACATATTCATCCTTCCTTGAGAGTGCATCTGCCATAACATTTGGCTTCCATTTTTTATAGACGATTTCAAAATCATAACCCAATATCTTGGTTACCCATTTTTGTTGTTCTTCTGAAGATAGTCTTTGTTCCAAGAAGTATTTAAGACTATCATGATCTATTTTGACCTTGAAGTGCCTACCTATTAGGTAAGGACACCATTTCTTCAATGCATGTAGTATTTCCATCATTTCCTTCTCATAAATGGGTTTGTGCAAGTACATTCCATTGAGTGGTCAACTTTCAAAATCCAGGGGCCTTCCTTCTTGCATTAGGACAACACCAATTCCATTTCCTGAGGCATCACATTCCACAATAAAGGTTTTTGTGAAGTCTGGAGTGGTAAAGATAGGAGCTTTACACATCACCTTTTTAATTTGTTCAAAATTTTTAGTTGCCTCCAGAGTCCATGAAAAGGCATCCTTCTTAGTTAGTGCCATTAAAGGTGCTACTATTCTTCCATAGTGTCGGACAAACTTGTGGTAGTAACCAGTTAAGCCCAAAAATCCTCTAAGATTCTTCAATGTTTTGGGAATCAGCCAGTCCATCATGGACTTAATCTTGTTAGGGTCTACCTTGACACCTTCATGAGATACAATATGACCCAAATACTCTACCTCCTTCACTCCAAAGAAACATTTGGATGGTTTGGCATATAGTTGTTTCTCCTTTAGTAGTTGTAGCACCTTCTCAACATGTCACACATGATCCTTCCAATACTTGCTATAGATTAGTATATCATCAAAAAATACTAAGACAAATTTTCAAAGGAAGGGCTTGAAAATGGAATTCATCAGCCCTTGGAATGTGGAAGGTGCATTTGTAAGGCCAAAAGGCATGACCAGAAATTCATAATGGCCTTCAAGAGTTCAGAATGTTGTTTTTGGGATATCTTCTTCCTTCATTGTAATCTGATGATACCCTGAATGAATATCCAACTTTGTGAAATAGATTGCTCCATGTAGTTCATCTAACAATTCATCAATGACGGGAATGGGAAAATTATCTTTAATAGTGATCTTGTTGAGCTCTCTATAATCTAAACACATATGCCATGAGCCATCTTTCTTGAATACCATTACCATCGGTGCAGAGTAAGAACTTTGGCTAGGTCTAATAATGCCAACCTCAATCATTTCTTCAACCATGTGCTCAATTTCACTCTTTTGGGCATAAGGGTATCTATATAGCATTATGTTAGGAGGAACACTCCCAGGAATTAGGTGAATATCATGATCATGATTTCGAGTGGGTAGAAGATCTTTGGGAATATATTCAAATACTTTGGAATGCTTATCAATGATCCCTTGGATATCTAGAGGAATAGATGGCTTAGATGTTGAACATCTAGTGAGCATAGTTGTGCAATAACACCTTGATGCCCCTTTTTCAATAATTTTTTCATGCCATTAGAGATTATCACCTTACCGGGTTTCCCTCTGATACCTCTTAACTCAATTTCTTTTCCTTCCAATGAAAATTTCATGAAAAGTTCTTGAAAATTAAAATCCACTATTCCTAATGATTGTAACCATTGGATTCCTAGTACAACATCAGCACCACCCATGGGTATAGAAACCATTGGACTATTCATTACATATTCCCCCATAGTAAGATTGATTTTATTGCATTTTCCTAAGCAAATGATAGTTCCTCACTCTGCAATCATTACTTGAAACTCTGGTGTTGGATATACAAAGCAATTGAGATCTTTGGCTAATTTATAGTGAATGAAATTACGAGTACTGCTAGAATCCATTAGGACTATTACCTTTTTCTTTTTGATATATCCTTCGATATTGAGGGTTCGAGGAGTGCTAATTCCAGCCAATGCATTACACAATATCATGGGAGTCAACTCTTCAGATGAAATTGATTCTACATTTTCATCTTGAGATGGTTCTTGTTCATGTTCTCTTTCTTATTCCTCTTCACAATCTATGTGGAATAATTTCTTCTCACCACACTTATGTCCCTTAATGTACTTGTTATCACAATTAAAGCATAAACCTTTTTCTTTTCTTTCCTACAATTGTTGAGGTGTCAACCTTGTAGGTTGAAGTGTTTTAGAAGAAGGAGCAKTATTCTCTCTATAGATGTCAGGATTGGTCCTTCTAGTAGCCATAGCCATATTTTTAATTTCAACATTTTTTGCCACCCTAAATGCATTCTCCAATGATTTGGGTTCCCAAAGGCGAACCTCATGTTGAATGTTATCTCTTAAAGTTCCTATGAATACATCAATCAAGTGCTCATATGGAATATATGTTACCTTTATATTCAATCTTTGGAAGTTCTCAATGTGCTCTATAACTTAACCCTTTTGTTTGAAATTTATCAATTGGCTAAAGAAGTTATTGCTCCTTGTATCCTCATAGTGTGCTATCATTTCTTCCATGAAAATTGTCCAAGTGACGATTGATTTGTGAGACCAAAGCCATCTATGCCATACAAATTGATTGGGTTCTAAATATAAAGAATCAATTCATACCTTTTGTGTATGTGGCACATTATGTAGATCAAAGAACTGCTCCATCTGAAGTATCCATGTTATAAGGTCCTTGCCTTCAAACTTCCTCATATCGATTTTAGGAACATGGTTGGTCTTCAACCCAAAGTTAGATTTTCTCCATTCTTGATTCACCTTCCTTGTGTCCTCATCATGAATTTCATGGGATACATTTTCACTTTCAGGTGTCCTCTTTATTACAAAATTTTTCAATCCTTCCATGATCTCCTCTTTTAAACCATCCATATTTTCCTCCAACTTAGCTTCCATCTCTTGTAGTTCATCTTTTGATACTATCTTATTTTGTAAATAATTTATGTCCCTACGCATTTCTTCACCTTCATCAAGAGTCCAAGTAAGATTTTCTGGAGGCTTATTTTGTGTATAAGTTCCCTTTTTGGGTGGCATGTTGGCCAAGTATCACTTTTGAACATTGATTTTGAGGTGGTTTTACTAGACAATCTTTCTTCTACTGTATCTCCAAATTTTCAGCCCTTCTGGGTATGAAACTTTTTTTTTTGTATTTCTCTGATATTTCTTCTCTACAATGCCACAGGTCTGATCAAAATTCAATGTGCCAAGTGGAATTTATAGTAACTTCCCCACAACTTGTTGATTTTTGGCCTTTCCTGGAGATATCACTTGTATAGCATGCCCCGCACAAAACAATTGATATACAATTATGAAAATCCTACCATATATACTACATACTATCCAATATCCAATGAAACTAGTCTCACTCAATTTTGATACTCTAGGAAGAAGTTATGATTGTTTTACCTGGAACACCTTCTTGAGACTAATCAATAGGACTAGTCAGATACCCTATATTCCATAGGCTATATCTACAAATGTAAGATGACCCAGAATATAAACATTTTACTACAGATACCTTACTAATTTATATGAGTATCCTTTGGATTTTAGGGTTTGAAACATTACAGAAACATTTTTATAGTCATAATGTTGCAATGAATCAGTTCAGGATGATTCCAGAACCCTATCTTGTGTAGGCTATAAATCCGAAAGCATAAGGCCTCAGGAGATGAAATTTTAACCCAAAATACCTTGATCCATCTACTAAATATGCTCTGATTCGTTCCTTCTTAAACGTTGTAGAAAACAAGTTATAGTGAAAATTCCAAGGTGTCTCATATGTAGCATTGAAACCCCAAGACCTTGAACTCTGATACCATATGTTAAGAACCAAATATAAATATAGCATAGAAAAACCTCAGACTAAGTACTCAACGCCTTGAAAAAGAGAGAAATTCAGATAATAAGCCTCTTCAAGCGGGCAACCTCCTTATTCCCACATAAATGTACAATTAAAATATGATTCAAAATGAAAATGTCTCCTTGGTATATATAGGAGACTAGGAGGTATAATTACAATTAATGGCCTAAATCCGACATAAATAAAATAACATTACTAATATAATGTGCCCCAATTAACGGGTAATGGGCCACTATTTAGGGCTTAACACAATTGTTACTGCGCTTAAAAAATTATGCCTATTTTAAACTCTTTACAAAACACTCAATGATGATCAAAATAATGCAGGGAGGTAAGAAATATAATATTTAACATCAATCACACACATGAAATATACAAAGACAGATATTTCATGAGGAAACCCATAAAGGGAAAAACCTCTTCTTCTTGATATGATAAGTAATATTTATTTTCTTTACATTATCATTCTTATGAGATCCAAATCCTCCTAAGGATACAACCTCTATTTTACAAGAAGCAACTTGCTAAGAGAACCAACTCTCTGGTTTCTCTAGCACCCACTAGAAGGAAGCACCAACTCCCTAAGCATTCTAGCACCAACTAGATGGAAGCACCAAATTCTAGTCACATGGGCACCAACCTATATAACAAAGAAAAATAGTTCTCCCTTGCACCACCCTACCACCCTAGCTTTTTTCTAGTTGCAACCAAATGGAAGCTACAACTCCCTGTGTTCAAGAAACCACTTGAAACTTTGAGGACATTAGTCCTCCCTAGCACCTCCCTACCACCCTGAAATATAAATCTTTTCTTTCCTTAAATTTGTCACAGTGATACAACATTTATCAATGGCTTACCAGTATCATCATTGTTCTACTAAATGAATCTTCTCTGCCTTCATCAGTGTATTTATGCTTTCCTTTATTGCACTTTCTATTCTTCTACCTTTTATGCTCTATGCACCATGTCCATTCTATGCATTTCAGCTACTACACACCGCTTGATTATACTCATATGAATCAAACTCAACAACAACTATGTCTCTTCTCTGTTCTACGAATATTTAGTATACCAATTACTATGCTAGATCCGCCATGCAACTCATTGTCTTCTTTGGCAATTATACTGAGTCTGCTCATCATCAATGGCTTATCTTGAGATTCTCTACCTTCTTTGGCAGTGCAACTCTTTGTCTTCTCTGTCATAGTTGAGCTTATCCTCTCTATTGTAGTTACAAACTTCGACACTTTTCCATCTGTCAATTGTCTCTATGATCAGTCTTCATTCCACTAGCAGTTACCTCGAGACTCTTCATCTCCTCTGGCGATCACCCTACATTTCCTTGAGTTCTCTAGTAGATATAATCACTCTATTTTGGAAGCTACAACTAGTCAATTATGGCTTCTTTGGCTTCTAATCCCCTTCCTTCACGTGACCATCGGCGGTGACCAAATGCCTACTCAAAAGGCGCTTCCTGATCTCCATTCAGTGAGTGCTAGATTCTTTTCATGATATGAACTTGGGCTATGAACTTCACATGACCATGGGATTCTGGGTGCGTCCATAGGTGGTTTGAGGGAAATCCTCTTTTTTCCCCACAATTCACTATGAGCATCCACGCGTCCTTTCTCCAAATCCATGATTTTGATTGCGACCCACTCATGAAAAATTAAGACCCGAGCATGTTTTGGCCACATAATGGAGCACGACCGTCGATCTCATGATCTTGACGATGCTCCTAAATGGATGGTTCAGATATGTCCTCTCAATTCTATGGACCAGATCTCACCTTCCTAAATCAACGATTGAAATTTACTTCATGATCCGGGATCCAGGAGTTCAAAATCTCAAACCCTGTTGTTGTTGATTAGATATCTTTTGGAGTGGAAGATCTGTTGACATATGTCCTCTTTAATTTTACGATCAGGATCTACTCGAATCAATGGTCCTTGTTCACTTCGAGACTTCAAAACTTCGTCTCTTCATGACTTCGACCCTTCGACACTTCAGCCCTTCGCGACTTCGACCCTTCAACACTTCGGCCCTTCAAAACTTCGGCCTTCGAGACTTCAGAAATATATCCTTTTCATTGGTGGTGAAACTCCCAAATTAAAAATTATGGAGTAACGTCACTTGATGACATGGAATGAGGCTAGTAGCTTCCATGTGTCACTCATATTTTTGATTTTCACGTACTTGAAGTGCCTAATCAACTTGACACTTGTCATTATCTGATTTCTCCACATTTCCTTGCTGACATAGTCTTACTGACGTGTTCTACCACATTTCCATGCTGACATGGTCTGCCACATGTCCTTGAGGACGATATTTGATGATGTAGATCACCCTTATCTAACAGTCATCGTCTGATCTCTAGATCCGATGGTCCTTATTCATTTCGGATTTTTGGGCTTCGGGTTTTTCAAATCTCAAAATTTTCGAAGTGAAACCTCCTTGCATATTTATAACTGAATTGAATGTTGTTTGTTCAATCAGGATATTTGATCGATGGCTCAATATTTATGGGATGCAACTTTTCTAACTTATCCTATCCTTCCACTCGAAATTGATCTGACGGTTGACGGAACTTCGCATTCCGTGGATTTCAAATCTCAAACTCTCTGGAGTGTAACCTCCTCGCATATTTATATCCGAAGTGACTATTTTTCATTCAATCATGAACTTATATTGACGATTCGATATTTTTGCGATGTGGATTTGCTGGCTTATCTTGTCCTTCCACTTAAAAATGATCTGACAGTTGTCGTTTACTCTGGCTCTCCAACTCTCCAGACTTTAGGTTTTTCAAGTCTCAAACTGAAAAATACTTGAAGTGATTTACTCTAGAGTTGAGTATCATGTGCCACCTATCAGTATTGATGATGGACAATTCCTTCTTACTTCAAAACTTTGGGACTTCGACAAGTCTGATATCCTACACTCATCAAAAGATTAACCTTGTTGCATTTATTTTTGGATCCAACAACTGTTGATCCTCGGCACTCAGATCCAATGGATCAGATATGTACTTCTCCTTTGCGCTCCCTCTATTCACTGGACATTGATCTAATGGTAATCAGGTATTCAGGATTGGTGATCCAATGACCACTCTTGTTCTTCCTCATGAGCTTGATTTACATAATGTTTTCTTCTTCTTCTGAACTTATGCTTTCCTTGTTTTCCATCATTGTTTCTTTCCTCATTGCTTCTTTTATTGCCTGTAAACATACCATCATCACTATTGTTATTTACATCAATGAAAAACACACTCTGTCTGTAAAAATGCCAAAAATATCCCCCTTTGGCATTGATGGCAACCCTAAAAGGATGATCTATTATACCTGAACCTCCAACTATAGCATCTGAACCACTCATTTTCTCCCCCTTTGACATCAATGTCAAATAAAACATGATCCCCCTGACAGGATGGACTCTTTTAGGTTATAGTAGGGATGACACCCAACTTTTGACGAAGATATTAAAAAGGTGTCTTGGCTAGGGGTTTAGTAAATATGTCTTCAATTTGTTTTGTGGAAAGAATATAATTCAGTTGAACAACTCTGTTCGTAACCCGCTCTTTGAGAAAATGATACTTTATTGGGATATGTTTCATCTTTTAATGGAGAATAGGATTCTTTGAGACACTAATGGCACTGGTGTTATCACAATGAAGTGGAATTGGATCAGTATAATTTACCTTCAAATCTGCAAGAGTTTGTAACATCCATAAAATCTGAGTGCAGTAAGTAGCAACAACAATGTACTCTACCTCTGTATTTGATAATGAGATAGATCCTTACTTTTTAATAATCCATGATACTAACAAATCACCAAAGAAGAATGAACCTCCATTGATTCTCTTTCTCTCATCCAAATAGTTTTCCCAATCAACATCTGAATATGCAGTTAATTCTAAGTTCTGATTTCTAGGATACTAAAGACCATAAGTCATTGTACCCTTCAAATATTTGAATATCCTCTTGACAATTGATAAATGACTTTGTTTAGGGGAAGAATGATAACAACCTACCATTCCAATAGCTTGCATTATATCAGGACGAGATGCTTTGATATATAGAAGGTTGCCTATCATTGATCGATATGTTCTTTGATCAACATCAGGTGAAATATCATATTTACTAAGCTTGCAACCAACCACCATAGGTGTATTGAAAGGACAGGAATCTTCCATCTGAAACCTCTTTAACATCTCGTTCAAATACTATTATTGAGAGATAAATATCACTGCAGAACTCTGATTGATTTGTAAGCCAAGAAAATATGATAGTTCTGCTATCATGGACATCTAAAACTCAGACTGCGCTGAAATAGAAAACCACTGAACTGAAAGGTCATTAGTGAAACCAAAGAGAATGTCATCTACATAAACCACTACAACTAATAAATCATCACCTTTAGATTTTATATATAGATTACAGTAAACAATACATTTATTGAACCCTTTGTCCTATAGAAATGTGTGTAGTCTATGATATTAGTCTCATGGTGCTTGTTTCAGTACATATAATGCCTTTTTCAACTTAGAGACATAGTTAGGATGATTTGTCAGTGACAATCCTTCAGGTTTCTCCATGTATACTTCTTCTTCTAGGTGTCCATTAAGAAAAGCTGACTTAACATCCATCTGATATACTTTAAAGTTCTTATGACATGCATAGGCCATAACCATTCCGAGGGCTTCCATTCTTGCCACCAGTGCAAACGTTTCATCAAAATCTTGTCCTTCAACTTGTGCATACCCCTTATAGACCAATCTGGATTTATTCTTAACAATTTTTCCTTGTTCATTTATTTTATTCTTAAACACCCATTTGGATCCAATTACATTCTTATCTACAGGTCTAGGAACAAGCTCCCAAGTATTTTTCTTCTCAATCTGATCCAATTCCTCATTCATTGATTTTAACCAATTTTCATCTTCATTGGCTTCATTGAAGTTCTTGGGTCCACCATGGATATGAAGGCTATATGTGATTTCTTTTTCTTTTTTATTATCCTTCTTCTGGTTTGTACACCTTTATATTTCTCATCAATTATCTGACTTGCAGGATGATTCTTTTGAGTAATCCCAGAGGAAGGATTTGATGTTGTCTGCTGATTTGAGTCTGCATGAGTATTTTCATCTTCATCTGAGTCAGAGTCTTCTTGTTCTAATTCTTGGACTTGTTCATCTTCAACTTTGACTATATCCTTTGTTGTTGATTTAGTATTTCTCTCCACTCTTACTAGGACTCCTTCATCAAATTTTATGTCAATACAATCAACCAATTTATGCAGCCTTTTATTATAACATCTGTATCCTTTACTATTTGTAGAATACCCTAATAAGATGCCTTCATCATCCATGTCATCATACTTGCCAAGGATTTCATTATTATTCTTTATGTAACACTTATTCCCAAAGAATTTGAAGTGTTTGATTGTAGCAAGTCTTCCATGCCACAGTTCATAAGGTGTGTTGTCACTGTGTGGTCTAAGATGATATTTGTTAATAATATGGATTGTTGTGTGTATTTCTTCTACCCACTAGTTTTTACCAATGCTTTTCTCATTCATCATTGACCTAGCCATTTGCTAAACTGTTCTATTTTTCCTCTCAACTACTTCATTTTATTGTGGGGTTCTTGGGATTGTGTATTCTCTTTTGATCCCATGTTTATCACATAACTCCTTGAAATCACTTGACATAAATTCTCCTCCTATGTCTGATCTAACAACCTTTAATCTGTTGCTTGTTTGATTCTTAGTTAAAGCCTTAAATATTTTAAATTTCTCAAATGCTTCAGCTTTTTCTTTGAGAAAAGAAACCCAAGTGAGTCTGGAGTAATCATCAATGATCAGCATGAATTAGTTTTCCTTCCCTGTGCCTTCCTATCTTGATGGTCCACATAGATCCATATGAACTAATTGGAGTGTTTTCTCTATTGAAGTAGAGTTCTTGGATTTAAACTGTGTCCTGGTTAGCTTTCCTACTTGACAGGGTTTACACACAGAATCTTGTGAATTTTATATTCTTAGAAGATCTTTTACTGACTCAAGATTTTTGAGCTTGATTAAGTGGTCAAAGTTTACATTTCCAAGTATGCTATTCCATAACCAGATCTCATCATGTTTTCTTAGATGACACTCTTATCTATCTTCTTTCAACACATATACATTATTATTATATGTCCTTATGCCTTTACCCACCACTTGTCCTGAATCTATAGACTTTATCTTACAATCTTTGGATGTGAACACCACTTCACATCATATGTCACACATTTGACTTAAACTGAGAAAATTATGTTTCATCCCATATACAAGCAAGACATCCTGGACTTTTCCTTTTCCATTACTTAAACTCACCATACCTTTACCCTTGATTTTATCTAGTTCATCACTTCCAAAGGTCACATTTCCTATTTTTCCTTTACTTATATACATAAACGTATCCTTGTCTCCATTAATGTGCTTGGATCATCCACTGTCTATATACCAAGGGTCTTTTTGTTTTTGAGTTGAAAGTACTAGACCACAATTTTCACTATCTTTCTTTTTCCATGTGCTGGCTTTTTTTACTAAGGGTTTTATCTTTGTATCTGTTTTGTAATTCTTCATATCGTAGTTTGCATCTTTGTGGCCAAAGTTATGACAGTTATAACATTCAAGATCATTGTTCAATAGGTCAGAGTGATTGGTGCTGCGTTGTCTATTCAATGGATGCTTAGTTCTATGTTGTAAATATTGTTTATTTCCTGAACTCCTCAGTTGCATGTCTCTAAACTTAATTTGAGAATTTGCAATCTTATGACCAAAATTAGAACAGTAAACGAAGTAACCATGAAATAAATTTTGGTACCTGAAGGGTGGCCTTCTTTTTGGAAATTGTTGCTCCATCTTCTAACCTCCTTGGTTTTGATCAGGGATCATCTTGTCTTTATTATATTTTGGTGACAAAGTACTCTCATGGTTTGATTGTCTATTGTGTTGGAACTTGATCATCTTTACTGGCTCTTTTTTTTTGTCTCTTTACTACTTGAACCACTTACATAGCCTAAACCGGTCTTCAACAAAGGGGATCTCTATTTTTTCATAATGTCATTTAGTTCTGCTAAGGCATTAATGCTTGTAAGATTTTGGAGATACAATTCTTTAAACTTCTCCATCTGTTTTCTAGTTTTTACTACCTCTTCTTCCAAGGCTTCATATCTTTCCTTCTTTTCTGATAACTGTTGTTTCAAAATGTCCTCTATCTTCTTTCCCTCTTCTAACTCAACTTTTAGCAGGGCAAAGTCTTCATCGGGTTTTTTACCATTCTTTTCAAACTGCATCGACAACTATTTTTGTTTTCTCTTCTTGAGTCCAAGTATGTCAATCTCTTCTAAAGTACTGATTAGTTCACCTTCCATATCAAACACAACTTCTTCATCATTAACATCACTTCCTATGTTTTTATTATCATAATCCTCTTTGTCCCATAAGCACAAAGTCATTAACCTTATGTTCACAGGAAAAGTCACTATCTGTGTCTTCTGAAGAGTTATCATTGTTTACACATAAACTTTTCATTTTACCAAATCTCCTGGGGTTTGTACTTCTTTTCACTTTCAGAATTCTAATCCTTATTATTGTGTGGACACTTAGATGAAAAGTGACCTATCTTTCCACAGTTAAAACACTTGAAGGGAAATTTTCCTTGATACTTTGCTGATCCTTTATTTAGTCTTCTCACAAATTTTTCTTCAATTTCATCAGGCCCAGATTCATCATTCTTATCTGCTTTAGAAGAAGCTTCTCTAGTGGTGGATTTATCTTTACCTATCCTCATTTCATATGTAGACAACGTTCATAGAATTTGATCAAAAGATAAAGCTTTTAGATCATTAATTTCTTCATTGATATATTATTCATTGGATCAATCCCCATTGATATATTATTATTGATATATTATTCATTGGATCAATCCCCAAGAGAATCATTGCAGATTCAATCAAAGACCACCTGATTCCCTATGTGTCATCAAAGAAGACTCTAAAATAAATGTTTGATGCCTTAAACAGACTATATGAAGGAAAGAACATAAACCGGAAGATGAATCTAAGAACTCATCTCAAGAACACAAGGATGCAAAGAGGAGAATCCATCTAAGAATACTTCTCCAAAATATCAGAATTCAAAGAACAGTTGGAAGAAATTGGAGATACCATAGATGAAGATGAACTCGTAATTACAACCCTCAATGGTCTCACAAGACCTTGGGATTCATTCATCCTAACCATTTGTGCAAGAATGAAGAAACAAAAGTTTGACAGTTTATGGGAAGAATGCATTCAAGAAGAAACAAAAGTAGATAACCGAGAGGCCTTACAAGAGAAATATGAAGATGAAGCCCTAGCTACTCACACTAAAGGAGGAACGAATAAGTCTTCCTTCTAGAAAGAGACTTATAAAGAGTCTCAACCCCCAAACAAATTCATTTATAAATAATCTCATCCAAGGAGATTCCAGAAGAAAGGACAACGAAAGGAAAGAGATTACTCATCTGTACAATGCTACTATTGTGACAAGATGGGACACATTGTGAAATTTTTTCCATCTAGATGAGAAGAATACATGAGGAAAAATAAGAGGCACCATGCCCATGCAGTCAAAGATGAAGAGCCACCCGCAAAGATGATAAGAGATCAGATTAAAGACTGTGTCTTAATATCGGCCCTCTCAGGATTCATAACACCTGGAGAGGACACTTGGCTCACTGATAGTGGTGCCTCCAAGCACATGACAGGTCAAAGAGATATTCTCTCTTGTATTTCAAAAAAGAAGTTTTCTCAAAAAGTGACACTTGGAGATGATTACCAATATCCCATCAAGGGAGTGGGAGAATCAAACTACAAGCTTAATTCAGGGAATTCAATGAAGATGAAGGACGTACTCTATGTACCAGGTTTGAAAAAGAACCTACTCTTCATTTCATCTTTAGAAAAGAAAGGCTTCAGAGTTTCCTTTATAGATGGAGAAGTTCTTATGTTGGCTAAAGGAGAAACCATAAGTTAAGCAATCATCATTGGAAAAAAAGAAAATGGCTTGTATAAGATAAAGGGTCACTTAGAAGCTGCCATGACCCACACCATTGAGAATCCATGTGAACTTTATAATAGAATATTAGCTCATATCAACTACAAGGCACTACCATACATATGCAAAGTTGTCACATGTATACCAAAAATCAAGGTTGACCATGAAGGTGTGTGCAATGGATGTGCACAAGGGAAGAACATCAAGAACCCTTTTCTGAAGAGAGAAAACAAAGTAGAAGGAGTCCTAGAACTCATTCATTTAGATATGTGTGGCACAATGCCATCATCCTCTATTAGTGGAAAATTCAAGGAATTCAAAGCCTTGATAGAGAATATTTTTGAAAGAAAGATCAAGAGACTCAGGTCAGATAATCGAGGAGAATACACCTCAAAAGAGTTTATGAACTTATGCAAAGTTGTTGGGATGAAGAGGGAACTCACTACTCCCTATAATCCTCAACAAAACGATGTAGTTGAAAGGGAGAACAGAACGATAATGGAAGTTGTGAAGACCATGATCCATAATCAAGATCTTCCAATGTGCTTATGGGCAGAAGCAACAATGACAATCGTGTATGTGCAAAATGGTTTGTCCCATAGTGCACTTGGGTTCAAGACCCTGGAAGATATATTCACCAAAAATAAACCTAATGTAAGCCATCCCAAAATATTTGGCTTCCCATTATTTATACATATTCCGAAAGAGAAGAGAAGCAAGATGGAACCCTCAGGAAAGAAGGGAATATTTGTCGGATACTGTGAGGTCTCCAAGGCCTTAAGGATTTATATACCAGGTCACCATCACATTGAGATTAGCAGGGATGTGACCTTCGATGAAGATGAAACACTCAAGAAATTGAGAATATGCAATCTTGAAGAAGTATATGAAGAGGAACCTGTAATCCCTAGAATTGCAGAATTAGTGAGGGAGGTTCCCAGAGTTGCAAAACCAGTAAGGGAAGTCATAACTTTCCTTGATGAGGAAATTCTAGAAGATCATGAAATAGTGTAATATCAAGAACCTCCTCGGATGAAGATCTCCCATAAAATAAATCTTGTTTGGGCAAGAGAGATTATTCAAGATAGAGAGAATTATGGTATTCCCAAAGGAACCATGAGACATGTAAAGAGACCTAAGCCATTCTCCAGTTATATGGCTTTGATGTGTGATCTCCTAGAGAAAGAGCCTACTTTCTTTGAAGAAGCCATTAAGAAGAAATAATGGGAAGATGCCATGATAGAAGAATACCAATCCATAATAAAGAACGATGTATGGGAAATAGTTCCCAGACTGAAGAGTAAGGATGTGGTATCTTCCAAATGGATTTTCAAAATAAAATATGTTGTTGATGGAAGTATTGAGAAGTACAATGAAATATTTTTAGCTTGTGGATTTTTCTCAAAAGGAAGGCATTGACTATGAAGAGACATTCACTCCTATGGCCAGATACACTTTGATCAGAACCAACATAGGCCTTGCAGCTAAGATGAAGTGCATGTTACACTAGATGGACGTAAAGACAACTTTCCTAAATGGTGTCATCAAAGAAGAAGTGTATATAGAGAAACCTCAAGGATTTGAAGTTGAAGACAGGAAGTCTCATTTCTGCAAGCTAAAGAAGGCTCTGTACAGATTGAAGAAAGCTCCTAGAGCTTGGTATGGTCGGATAGACAATTTCATTATGAGCTTGAGCTTTACCAAGATTAAAGCAGATTCTAACCTCTACTTCAAAGTTATGAACAATGAGCCAGTGATATTATTGTTGTATGTGGATGACTTATTCTTAACTAGAGAAGAAAATCTCATCACTGAATGTAAGAAGAGACTCGCTTCAGAATTTGAGATGAAAGACCTTGGCCTAATGCATTATTTCTTAGGTCTTGAGGTATGGAAGAGTCTAGAGAGGATATTCCTTAACCAAGGGAAGTATGCAGTTGAAATCTTGAAGAGATTTGACATGTTCGAGTGTAAGTCCATGAATACACACATGGAAATGAAGCTAAAGCTATTGATTGACACTTCTTCAAAATTGATTGATGCCATGCTGTATAGACAAATTATTGGATCGCTGATGTACCTAACGAACACCAGACCAAATATTTGTTTTGATGTGAACACCTTGAGTCAGTTTCTGGTAGAACCTAGACATGTTCACGTAGTGGTTGCAAAATATGTGATGAGGTACCCTAAGGGTACATTAGATTGTGGTCTCAGTTATGATGGAGATCATGATTTCACATTGAGTGGGTACACTGATTCAGATTGGGTAGGAAGTGTCTATGATAGGAAGAGCACTTCAAGATGTTGTTTTAGTTTGGTATCAACCATGATCTCATGGCAAAGTATGAAGCAATCCATCATTTCTCTCAGCACAGTGAAAGCATAATACATTGTTGCGTGTTCTTCTAGCTGCAAAGCTATATGTCTTCAAAAGTTGTTGACCAGTCTATTTGACCTAGAGATGGAAGCAACCATAATCCTATGTGAGAACAAGAGCTACATAGAGATGATACAGAATCTTGTATTCCATGACAAGTCGAATAACATAGAGATCATGTTGGATAATGTTGTCATTGATGCCAATGGCTTGATTGATTGATGTCATTGATTGATGTCAAGTGATTGATTGATGTCAAAGGATTGATTGTCCTTGATGAGAATGCACAGATGAATATGGATCAATGAGTTGTCATTGATACATGATGAAGATGGATCGATGTGCTTTTATTGGTATATGATGCATTGTTGGAAAAATGTATAGATGAATCACTATTGTCTTATCATGATTGATAAGGTGCACAAACGAATGAACTCCAAAGTGGTCCCCTTATGGTGAAAGCCCTCACAGGAAGACGCTTTATGGATTGAGTTATCCTAGAAGAATGGTTGGAGGACCCATGCTTGTATGAGGAATAATGAGATGAAGATCAAGGAAATTGTTGGTGAAACTATCCTAGATGGATAGTTCTTTTCATACCATTTCTGGTGGTATGTGGAATGTCACATAACTCCTCATGGTTTGAGAGTCCCCCACATGAAGGCCTGAAGCCCCCAAGGTCAAAGAAGTCAAAGTGATCTAAAAGAAGAAATCATTATTTAAATGATAATGTAAAGTGACAAAGACAAGGTGGATTATTTAAATAATAAAGAGAAGTGACAAAATCAAGAAATGATAAAATAAGGTGACAAAATCTAGAAGGAATATTTATGGAAAGTGGTTAACCCTAAAAATAAGGAAAATAGGTTAAGTGACCTAGAAATGGGTTAATATTATTTAAATGATAAATTAAAGTGACAAATTCAAGGTGGATTATTTAAATAATCAAGAGAAGTGACAAAATCAAGAAATGATAAAGTAAGGTGACAAAATCAAGAAGGAATATTTAAATGATTTTATTGGAGAACTTTCTATTTATGGAAAGTGGTTAACCCTAAAATAAGGAAAATAGGTTAAGTGACCTAAAAATGGGTTAAGTGACCTAAAGTATTAAAGTATAAATAATATAGCAATGGTCTCTTGTAGATCATCCTTTTTGTGTATCAATGGAGAGCTTCTTGTGGGAATATATTTTGGAGTATTGATGGAGAGCTTCTTGTGAGAGCTTCTTGAGAATTTTTGGTGTGGAACACTTGAGGATATGAAATATCTATAGGTGAATGAGGTAACCAAGGATATATAAGCCGAAATTCTGAGGAAAGTGAAGAAAAGAAGGCCAAAATGCAAGGAAGGATAAATTCTTTTGATGGTGCTTTCTAAGGTATGTTATTTACAGGTCATCTCACACTTTTCTCTATAAATTTTTTTCTATAATGATTCAGATCATGAAATTTCTATGCAAGTGATAAAACATATCCAAGTATCTGTGGTTAAAAATTAAGCTTGTGGGTCGTTTTATTGTTGGAGTTACACTCCGTGGAAAATAGGGTTTGTGGCTAGTCCTGAAACTAGTCAAAATCAGGTGTTTCGGGTAAAAATATCATAACTTATTCATAATAGATCCAAATTCAGTGAGAAAAAATGTGTTAGTTAGGGTATAGTATGTAGTATGATTTTTAATAGTTTCATATCATTTCATCAAATAGTTTGTGCGGGGAACACTCTACAAGGTTTCTCTCTAGAATAAGCCAGAATTCAGCAAGGTATGCAATTTTTTCTATAACTCTTTTTATAAGAGGTTCCAAGTAGTTAAAATTGTATAAATTTCATAAAACACATTGAAGAACATTTTTTATCAGTTTCATATCTTTATTCAGTACAGGTACAAAGTTACGATTATTTCAAGTTAGGTTTGTTGACTAATCCAAAACTAGTCATGGTTGAGACAAGCAGTTGATGAGTTGGTACATAGATGAGGTGTATAGTTGATGATGTTGGTACATATTGATGAGTAATTGTTGATGAGTAGTTGACACATGATTGGTATATACTTGGTACATGGTTGGATGCACTTGTTTATGGTACAGGTTGATTACAGGTTGTTTGGCACAGGTT
>ML792671.1:140435-155058 GCA_009831015.1 Picea engelmannii
CTCTCTCTCTGATCCCTTTTCCTCCATGTATCTTATTGTCTCACTCTATCTCGCTCCCCCTCTATCCCCTCCTATATCCCTCTTCATATCTCCCTCTTTCTCTCTCTCCCTCTCACTGCCTCCCTCCCTCCCTTTGTCTCTTTCACCCACCCCTCTCTCTTTCTCTCTCTCCCTACCCCTCCCTCTCTCCCCTCCCTCTTTCCCTCTTTTCCTCTCTCCCTCTCTCTCCCCCCCTCTCTCTCCCCCCTTTTGTTTTTTCCCCCTTTGCCTCTCTCTCTCTCTATGTCCCTCCTTTTTTTCCCACTTTCCCTCTCTCCCTCTCTCTCTCCGCCCAGCTATTTCCCCCCCTAGCCTCTCTCTCTCTCTCTCTCTCTTGCCATCTAAATTCACGTGTGTTCTAAAGAGCATGAATGAATTCCCATGCACCCCGATACCACTTTTTCAACCATGAAATCCATGTGAGTGCGCTTACTTTCTAATAATTCAACAATAATTACAAAAATACAAAGTATAAAATAAAATCGTAAAAACAAATACTAAATACAAATAAAAAAATAAATATTCCATATGGATACAAAAACAAAATATAAATACATATAATTTCAATACAAACGCATATATACAAAATATAAATATAAACAAATACAATATACAACAGAGATATACAATATAAATATAATAATAATAATTCATTTTTAAGGTCACGACAAAGCCACACACCTAATTGGTGTATGAGACCCCCTTGTTTATGGGACAAGGGACCCCCTCCGCCGAATGATTTGACTAGTAAAGTCTACATAGGTATACATACCCTACCCCCCTCTGAATTTGAACTTGTGACCTCTTAAAAGGAAACACATGTTCTTAACCATTAGGCCCACTTAGATTGTATAAAATGTAAAAAGGAATTAACACAAATACATAGACATTCAATATAAAAATAAATACAAATATAAACAAATATATGAGTATCAATATAAATATTCCTTATTTAAAAAATACTGACATATAAATACAATTCACATAAACAAAGAAAAACAAATATATAGCCACTTTAAAACTAAACCTACAACCAACATAAATGTATAGCAACTTTAAAACTAAAACTGAGAGACGAAAAGATCAACCAATTAAAAAATTAAAACTAATTTAAAAAAAAAAAAATCTAATTTCTAATTTTATACATAAAAAATTAATTTCTAATTTCACACATGAAAATTAATTTCTTGTATAATCTTGTATCAAAATATAAAGTAAAAAGTAAAAATATATTATAAAAGGAAAACCAAATTATTTATTTAATGAGTTTTTATTATTAATAAAAATATAAAATATATTAAAAAAAACAAATCATTTAATTTCTTGTATAATCTTTAAGTAAAAATATATTATTAAAAAAAAAACAATAATAATTTAGTGAGCTTTCATTATTAACAAAAAAAAATATATATATATTACAATAATTTAACTAGATTTCATTATTAATAGAAATAAAAATATAAAATATATTAAAATCAATCATTTAGTGACTTTTCATTATTAATATGTAGACATCTAACAACCTTCTTTGTTCTTTCTCCCCAACTAAACTAGACAAAGTTGGAGGACAATATGGCTACATGACCAAGAGAGTTGCATATGAGACAAAGTTGAACCTCGCATTTTTTTAATTCTATTTTAATAATGTAATATAAATTATTACAATGTTTCAATATGATGATTCAAGGATGGAGAGGATGAAGATTACAATCATTATAATAATGATTGTGGGATGGAGAAACCTAAATTTCCACTCCTGTTATAAATATGAATTTAGGGAATGAAATTTTACTAAAATAAAATGAAATTTAGGGATTAAAATAAAATGCACAAGACACAATTTATTTCTTTAATTGAAAACTTGTTAGTCTACATACAATGGTATTTATCTGAAGAGTAAATACTATTTAATATCATTATACACAAAAATTGAATGGTTTTTTATTACTTTGAGAATTGGATTTTCCTATCAGAGTAAAGAAAATTTGCATAGAGATTAATCTACTAGATTAACCACACAATAATAACAGACACTCATTAGCTAATCTAATTTTTTCATAAAAAAATTGCATAGGAATTTATCTACAGAGTCCAATTGAGGAGGATGATCTCCATCTGCATCCAAGTGCATTTTTTGTGTCTTTCCTTATGCACATCCCTTTCACATACTTTCATGATCAACATTTAATTTTGGTAGACCTATATCTACCTTGCTTACATATGGTAAGGATTTGTAGCTGATGTGATCTAGTCTTCTATGCCAAAGTTCACAAGGACTCTCAGTAGAGTGAGACAAGGATGCATCTAAGTGACCTTTTAACTTATAAAGGCCACCTTCTTCTATTCCATTAACAATTGCATTTTCTATGGTTTTTCCTTTAAGCCACATAAGAACTTCACCATCTATGCATGCAACCCTGAAACATTTCTTATCTAAATATGAGATAGAAAGTAAATTATTCATCAAACCTAGTACATACAATACATCCTTAATTTTCATCGGGGTCCCTGAATCAAGTTTGTAGGTGGATTCTCCCACTCCTTTGATAGGGTAATGGTAATCATATCCAAGTGTAACTTTCTGGGGAAAGTTCTTTTCTGTAAGGCTAGAGAGAATGTCTCTCTGACCTGTCATGTGCTTAGAGGCACCATTGTCTATGAGCCAAGAATCCTTTCTAGGTGACACAGATCCTGAGAGGGCATAGAATAAAACATGGTCTTCACTATTTTCTTTAATCATATTTGTGGGTAGCTCATCATCTTCAACTCTATGGGCATGGTGTCTTTTTTAATTTATCTTCTTGTATTCTTCCTTTCTGTTAGGACAATTCTTAACAATGTGATGCAGGAGCATCACTCCAAGCCAGCTACACGCTAACTAGCCAACATATCAAGCGCACATTCAATGGGAGAGGAGAGGCACAACCCTCTCACTTTCAAATTTCAAATTTGAATTTAATTGTATTAAATGATTGTAAGGATGGTAGAGCTAAAACCATGCTTGTACGCAAGTTATAGTTAGTTGGCCTCTTAATGTTTTGTAAGGTTGAGATCTAGATCGGATTCGGACTAGACAACCATTCAATATAATTGAATGTAAATTAATGAGAGTTGGTGAGATGGAGGGAAGAGCTCGAGGAGCCCCTTTTGTAAAAAAGGATCTTCTTTCATTTTGTAGTAAGGCAGTTAGGAAGAGGAGAGAGAAAAAATAGAGATAGGAGAGGAGAGCCGAGACTCTGTTGCAGTCCAAGATCGAACACATTGTAATCAGGCATTTCATATTAATACAATCAGAGCAGTTTTTCCTGCATGCTATTATGTGTATGTTGATGAATGTCTTTATGTGTTTATGACATGTTGTAGATGTATGTTAGATGTGAATTTTCAAGGATAGATATCTTTCGCTATCTGTTTAGAGTTCTTTGATTCCAGGTCTGGTTCTTTGTGGCTTCATGCAAGAGGTTGCATGACAGAACACTGCGGGTTCTGTAAGCCAGGGCATAGAGTGCACTTCTGAATTCTGTGGAATTTAGACAAATATGTGCCAGGAGAGTGCACCAGAGGAAGTCATCGAATCAAGGAGGAAGCCTCAAGGTTTATAAACACCTCGAAGGAATAACTGTGCAAAGGAGAGCATAGAGAGGAGAAGCAAAATTGCTAAGAAGGAACTCTATTAGGAGAGCATCAAGTTGGTGCAAGTGTGCATAGAAGGAACTCTATTTCATGTTCAGTGGGAAGACAAAATGTCTGAGGTTTTGTAGAAGCTCTGCCAGGAGGGCATCGAGCAAGTGCAAGGAGTGCACCGAGAAGAACTGTATTTCGAGTTCTGAGATTAGGGAAGTGTCACAAGGAAGACATTCACAGAGTTACTGAATACTCTGTTAAGATCGAAAAGGAGTTCTTGAGTAGAATGTCGTCAAGAGCATACTAGATTTCCTTTTGAGGATACAAAAGGGCGAGTTCCGTAGAGGCTTGGGGAAATGAAGTTCAGAAGAGATAACACAATTGCATGCAAGGACCCTGTAAGGAGTGCAGAGGTCAAGAAAACCCTTTGGAGGGTTCAGAGTTTGAGAAGCTTAGGAGGAGGAATGCTTCTTAGAATATAGGCGGGAGTTAAGATTTCAGGCTCCACAGTAGGAAGCAAAGGTTAAGGCCTTTAAAACTTTATAAATCTTCCAAGGGAAAGGAAGAAGCATGTGCTTAGGATGGAGCAACAATAGTCATTGGATCGGTTCTGGGAGAAAATATCTGGATCATTGAATTTACGTCCATACAGCAGGAGGAGGTCGTGCAAGAGAGTAGCTGAGACGAACGGTGGAGACACTTCGTGGAGAAGTGTCGAGTTTTCGTGAGCTGTCAGATCCGAAAAAGGTGTGTGAAGTTTAACACTCATAACAGCAGAAGGAGGGCACCAAGTTATTGGCCATAAGTCCTTGAGAAGCACAGGCGAATGGTCAAAATTCTCTATGGAGAACTCGCGAAGTAGCAAGGACCCAAGGATAAAAGCAGAGTTGCAAGGTGGTTAGAGTCCAGTGAAACCCATCACATTGGGATCCAAGATCAATGTGAACCATTGATCATGCTTTGTGTAAGCCATTGGATCATATCGCAAACTCGGCGTTCATGAGTTTGGAGGCCAGACCAAATTCTTGGTTTTTCATGAAGTTTCGAGTTGTGAGGAGTAGGGAAGGAGATCCAGAGCATTGGATCCAAACCACAGGAGAAACATTGGATTAGAACCTCTTCATGGTATCACATACTCGGTGTTCATGGTTTGAGAGAGTTCCTTTTCAAATGCAGAAGTCGCGAACGGCGAGCGCCAAAGGCTCGTGCAGACACGTGGCACATCCGTTTGGTGGGGACCATGTAGTTGATAGGTTGCATAATAGCAAGCACCCAAAGAAAAATGGAAACGGGTTACAGGTGGTGGACACACATCTACTAGGAAAGGATTCAACCCATTGTTGACTTATCGTGTCTTAGGGATTCACAAAGGAGGAGCACAAGGGCTCAACACTCCAACCCGTGAGGTTGTGAGTTACGAGGGGTGCTAGAGTTAGGCCCTAGCTAGTGGTCATTTTTAGAGGCATTAGCGAGGAGGAGCCATACCCGTATCATCATCATAGGTATCAGAGGCTTGGAAAAGAGGAGTCGAGGGTCTTTGACTCATGAACTCGCGATATTGCGAGTTGCAAAAGGCGTTTATGCAAAATCCCAGTTGAGGTCACATGGAGGTGTAAGGCTTGTGCCTAGTGTAAAGTTCCATAGGGCAGGTTTTTACGAAGGACATGTGGATCGGATTCATGAGGTTCCAATAGGGATCCGAGAGAGACACTTTGGCTCGAGAAAAATTTAGAACGATATTGTGCAGATATCGGTCCGAGGGTAAGGGGGTCAGGGATCTATGTTAGAGTGGTATCAGAGCTTGTTTCTGTCAGTATATTGCAGGCAGAAGGAAGAGAAAAGGCTGGAAGTGCTCTCAGTTGTAGAGTGACAACAACAGACTTTCCAAGAGGGCAGGTAGAAGGCAGAAGATGCCTATTGAAGGCCAGGATCATGGTCACAGAGAAGACCGCAAGCAATAGAGAAAAGATGAGATGGATAAAGAACTCGCTGAGATAAGGGAGAGAATGGATGAGCTTTCACTGCAGATGCAATAGGATGCAAAGCCGCATTGGATGTATGAAAGGCCCATGAAAATGAAAGTAAAGTGGCTAGTAAAGAAGTTGTTGGCCAAAAGACAACAAAGGTTATTGAGAGGATGGTTGAGGTGTGGTGAAAGCCTCAGAGATGAAGAGGAGATGGTTCATATATGTGAACCAGAGACTGGGAAGAATCTTAGCTATAAGGAGGAAAGATCATTGGAAGATCTCACAGACTACCAAGTGGGGAGAGATGGACTTTCAAATTTCCAGGTGGGCAATAGAAAGATATCAAGTGAAGGTCTCATATGCTACCAGGAGGGCGGTGTTGAAAGTTCAAATTTTCAGGTGGGAAATGAGATGAGATCATTGGAGGATCTCATAGACTGCCAGGAGGGAAGAGAGGAAACCCCATATTGCCAGGTGGGCAAGGGAGAGCAGATGAGACTGTCTGAAAGTCTCATGAACTCAGAGGTGAGTTCGGATCAAGAAGAGGAGCTGACAGAGAAGGAAGATCAGAAGAACGTTTTGATGATTGGAGGGATAAGAGTATTCCTACCAAGTAGCCAAGTGGAGGCCGGTGCACAAGATGAAGGTGCAGTAGAGGAAGAAGGACGACCAACAGAGACTGTCAAAGAGAAATAAGAAATGGAACAAAAGTTAAAACCTGCCCCAGTAGAAGAAGAGCATGTAGATAAGATGCTCACTCCATGGGAGATGGAGCTAGAAATGTCGAAGGATTGGTTGAACCATCCAGAACCAGTAGATGAATTCCGAGAGCAGAAAATCATGCATATGTTAGTAAAGGATCATTTTGAGGAATTGCTCAGAAATTTCAGCCAGGGAGCTGAACAAATGATGACTGTAACGCTGAGGTCTGTAGCAGAAGGTGAAACAAAACTCCAGTCTGGGAAGCAGCTAGAGGAATTTGGATATGCACCAGCAGGAGAACTGGCAAAAGAAAAGCTGTCGGAAGGGGAAGTTGAGAAGAGACTCAGTGAGAAGACTACAGAACTGAATTTTGTAGTAGGGTGGAAAGTTGAGGCCACAAAGGAAGAAACTAGCATGGGAGATCTAGTTGGTCTACCCATTTGCAGAGAATAAATTTAGCCAAGGAGACTACAAAAGGAGAGCCAGCCATGGGAGTAGCTGGACGAGATAATTGAGGAGATTAGAAGGTTGATGATCATATCAGCAAAAGTGGTCAGCAAAGAGAAGCTGAGCAGAAGAGAACCTTCCATAGAAGTAGGGAAGAAATGTAGGAATAACAACGAAGCGATGGAGTAGATGGACACCTCCAAATAACTGTTTGGGATCGAGGGGGATTTCAATAGCCATGCTAGGAATCTCATGAATTTTTCACAGCAGAGGAGTATGATGCAGGAGCATCACTCCAAGCTAGCTACGCGCCAACCAGCCAACACATCAAACATGCATTCAATGGGAGAGGAGAGGTGCAACCCTCGCACACCATGCTTGTACATAGGCTGTAGTTAGTTGGCCTCTTAATGTTTTGTAAGTCTGAGATCTAGATCTGATTTGGACTAGACAACCATTCAATATAATTGAATGTAAATTAATGAGAGTTGGTGAGATGGAGGGAAGAGCTCGAGGAGCCCGATTTTGTAAAAAAAGATCTTCTTTCATTTTGCAGTAAGGAAAATAGGAAGAGGAGAGAAAAAAATAGAGATAGGAGAGGAGAGTCAGGACTCTGTTGTAGTCCGAGTTCGAACACATTGTAATCAGGCATTTCATATTAATATAATCATAGCAGTTTTTCCTGCATGTTATTCTGTGTATGTTGATGAATGTCTTTATGTGTTTATGACAGGATGTAGATGTATGTTAGATGTGCATTTACAGGGATAGATATCTTTCACTATCTATTCAGAGTTCTTTGATTCCAGGTCTGGTTCTTTGTGGCTTCATGCAAGAGGTTGCATGACAGAACACTGCGGGTTCTGTAAGCGAGTGCATAGAGTGCACTTCTAAATTCTACGGAATTTAGACAAAGACATGCTAGGAGGGAACACTATAGGAAGTCATTCACTCAAGGAGGAAGGCTCAAGGTTGATGAACACCTTGAAAGAAGAACTGTGCAGAGGAGAGCACAGAGAGGAGCAACATAATTGCTGAGAATTCTGTAAAGGCTCTTTCAGGAGGGCATTGAGCAAAGGCATAGAGTCACTGAGGATTCTGGAGAACTCTGCCAGGAGGGCATCGAGTTGGTGCAAGTGTGCACAGAAGGAAATCTATTTCGAGTTCAGTGGGAAGACAAAATGTTTGAGGTTCTATAGAATCTCTACCAGGAGGGTATCGAGCCAGTGTAAGGAGTGCACCGAGAAGAACTATCTTTCGAGTTCTGAGATAAGGGAAGTGTCACAAGGAAGACATTCACAGAGTTACTGAATAATATGTTAATCTCAGCAAGGAGTTCTTGAGTAGAAGGTCGTCAGGAGGATACTAGATTTCCCTTTGAGGATACAGAAGGGCGAGTTCCCTAGAGGCTTGGGGAAATAAAGTTTAGAAGAGATAGAACAATTGCGTGCAAGGACCATGCAAGGAGTGTAGACGTAAAGAAAACCCTTTGGAGGGTTCAGAGTTTGAGAAGCTCAGGAGGAGGAATGCTTCTTAGAATACAGGCGGGAGCCAAGATTTCAAGCTCCGCAGCAGGAAGCAAAGGTTAAGGTCTTTGAAACTTTGGAAATCTTCCAAGGGAAAGGAAGAAGTGCATGCTCAGGAGGGAGAAACAGTAGTCGTTGGATCAATACTAGGAGAAAATATATGGATCATTGAATTTACGTCCAGACAACAGGAGGAGGTCGCACAGGAGAGTAGCTGAGATGGACGGTGGAGACACTTCAGGGAGAAGTGTCGAGTTTCCATGAGCCGCCAGATCTGGAAAAGGTGTGTGAGGTTTAACCCTTGTAACAACAGAAGGAGGGCACCAAGTTATTGGCCAGAATTCCTTGAGAAGTAGAGGCGGATGGTCAGAATTCTCTGTGGAGAACTCGCGAAGTCACGAGGACCATAGGATCAAAGAAGAGTTGCAAGGTGGTTAGAGGTCGGTGAAACCCATCACCTTGGGATCCAGGATCAATGTGAACCATTGATCGTTCTCTGCATAAGCCATTGGATCATATCACAAACTCGGGGTTTGTGAGTTTGGAGGCCAGACCAAATTCTTGGTTTTGCGTGAAGTTCCGAGTTGTGAGGAGCAGGGAAGGAGATCCAGACCATTGGATCCAAACCACGGTAGAACCATTGGATCAGAACCTCCATGTGGTATCGCATACTCAAGGTTTGTGGTTTGAGAGAGTTACTTTTCGACTGCATAAGTCACGAAGTGTGAGCGCCAAAGGCTCATATAGACACATGGCAAATCCATTTGGTGGTGACCACGTAGTTGACAGGTGGCGTAACAACAAGCACCCAGAGAAAAGTGGAAACGGGTGATAGGTGGTGGACCCACATCACCTAGGAAAGGAGTCAACCCATTTTTGAATTATCGCATCTCAGGGGTTCGCAAAGGAGGAGCACAAGGGCTCAACACTCCAACCCGTGAAGTTGTGAGTTGCGAGGGGTGCTAGAGTTAGGCCCTAGCCAGTGGTCATTGGTAGAGGCATTAGCGAGGAGGAGCAATACCCATATCATCATCTCAGGTATCGGAGGCTTGGAAAAGAGGAGTTAAGGGTCTTCGACTCGTGAGATCACGAGTTGCAAAAGGTGCTTGCACAAAAGCCCAGTTGAGGTCGCATGGAGGTGTAAGGCTCACGCATGGTGTTAAGTTGTGCAAGGTGGGTTTTTACGAAGGACCTGTGGATCGGATTCGTGAGGTTCCAATAGGGATCCAAGAGATCCGCTTTGGATTGAGAAGAATTTAGAATGATCCTTTGTGGATCTCGGCCTGAGGGAAAGGGGGTCAGGGATCTGCGTCATAATGTGTCCCATATTATCACAATGAAAGCATTGATAAGAGGAGAAATATTTTTCTCTTCTTTGACCTTTCTCAAATTTTTGGAATCTCCTTGGAGGGTGAGATTATTTATTTAAATGGGTGAATCTCTTTGGGGAGTGAGGTTCCTTATGTAGGTGGGTCTCCTTATGGAAGTGAGACCTTTTATTTCATCCTTTAGCATGAACATATAGGGCTTGATTTTCATCCCTTAATAATACTTCTTCTCGGTTAGCTACTCTTGCTTCTTCTCGAACACATTCATCCCAAAGACTATCAAATTGGAGTTTCTCCTTTCTTTTAGAGATACTTTGGATGAAGGAATCTGAAGGTCTTGTGAGACCATTAAGATCTGTCATTATGAGTTCATATTTATGTAGGTTATCTCCAATTGCTTCAGGTTGTTCCTTGAATTGAGAAATCCTAGAGAAATAGTAATGAATTGTTTCTCATTTCTTCATCTT
Organism: Picea engelmannii; assembly: GCA_009831015.1. Taxonomy (NCBI): domain Eukaryota; kingdom Viridiplantae; phylum Streptophyta; class Pinopsida; order Pinales; family Pinaceae; genus Picea; species Picea engelmannii. The sequence goes on from ML792671.1 coordinate 150,536, forward strand.
TGTATTCTTGAGTTGGGTTCTCAAGTTCATCTTCCAATTAATATTATTTCCTTCATACATTATGGTTAGGGCATCAAACATCACATTTGGATTGTTCTTAGAAGCCACTTGAGGGATCAAGTGATCTTTAATGGAGTCTGCAATGATTCDTTTGGCCCTAACCATACCCTTCTTGTACTTTTATTTAGATGCATCTTCTTCAGGTTCTGGTACATTTTCCTTTATGAATTTTGCAAGGTCATTCTCTTCAAGAATGAGTGCAATCCTATACTTCCAAGAAAGAAAGTTTTTCACACCTTATAACTTGTCAACAAGCTCGGTGCTTGATTACATCTTGATCTAGAGCTGGCAGTAAGGCAGATAGGAAGAGGAGAGAAAAAAATAGAGATAGGAGAGGAGAGTCAAGACTCTGTTTCAATCCGAGCTCGAACACATTGTAATCAAGCATTTCATATTAATATAATCAGAGCAGTTTTTCCTGCATGTCATTCTGTGTATGTTGATGAATGTTTTTATGTGTTTATGACATGATGTAAATGTATGTTAGATGTGCATTTACAGGGATAGATAACTTTCACTATCTGTTCAGATTTCTTTGATTCCAGGTCTAGTTCTTTGTGGCTTCATGAAAGAGGTTTTATGACAGAACACTATGGGTTCTGTAAGCAAGTGCATAGAGTGCACTTATGAATTCTATGGAATTTAGACAAAGACATGCCAGGAAGGAACACCAGAGGAAGTCATTAACTCAAGGAGGAAGCCTCAAGGTTGCTGAACACCTTGAAAGAAGAATTGTGCAGAGGAGAGCGCAGAGAGGAGAAGCAGAATTGTTGAGAATTCTGTAAGGGCTCTGTTAGGAGGGCATTGAGCAAAGGCACAGAGTCACTAAGGATTCTCGAAAACTCTACTAGGAGGGCATCTAGTTGGTGCAAGTGTGCACAGAAGGAACTCTATTTCGAGTTCAGTGGGAAGACAAAATATCTGAGGTTCTGTAGAAGCTCTGCCAGGAGGGCATCGAGCCAGTGTAAGGAGTGCACCGAGAAGAAATCTCTTTCATGTTATGAGATAAGGGAAGTGTCACAAGGAAGACATTCACAGAGTTACTGAATACTTTGTTAATCTCAGCAAGGAATGCTTGGGCAGAAGGTCGTCAGGAGGATACTGGATTTCCCTTTGAGGATAAAGAAGGGTGAGTTCCCTAGAGGCTTGGGGAAATAAAGTTAAGAAGAGATAGTACAATTGCATCCAAGGACCATGCAAGGAGTGTAGAGTTCAATAAAACCCTTTGGAGGGTTCATAGTTTGAGAAGCTCAGGAGGAGGAATGCTTCTTAGAATACAAGTGGGAGCCAAGATTTCAAGCTCCGCAGCAAGAAGAAAAGGTTAAGGCCTTTGAAACTTTGGAAATCTTCCAAGCGAAAGGAAGAAGTGCATGATCAGGAGGGAGCAACAATAGTCGTTGAATTAGTACTAGGAGAAAAGATCTCGATCATTGAATTTACGTCCAGACAGCAGGAGGAGGTCGTGTAGGAGAGAAACTGATATGGATGGTGGAGACACTTCGGGGAGAAGTGTTGAGTTGTCATGAGCCGTCGGATCTGAAAAAGGTGTGCGAGGTTTAACCCTCATAACAGTAGAAGGAGGGCACCACGTTATTGGACAGAAGTCCTTGAGAAGCAAAGGCAGATGACCAGAATTATCTGTGGAGAACTCGTGAAGTCACGAGGACCATAGGATCAAAGAAGAGTTGCAAGGTGGTTAGAGGCCAGTAAAACCCATCACCTTGGGATCTAGGATGAATGTGAACCACTGATCGTTCTTTACGTAAGCCGTTGGATCATATCATGAACTCGGGGTTTGTGAGTTTGGAGTCCAGACCAAATTCTTGGTTTTGTGTGAAGTTCTGAGTTGTGAGGAGCAGAGAAGGTTATCCAGACCATTGGATCCAAACCACGGGAGAACTGTTGGATCAGAACCTCCATGTGGTATCGCGTACTCGAGGTTCATGGTTTGAGAGAGTTCCTTTTCGACTGTATAAGTCATGAAGTGCGAGCGTCGAAGGCTGGTGCAGACACGTGGCACATACATTTGGTTGGGACCACGTAGTTGACAGGTGGCGTAACAATAAGCACCCAGAGAAAAGTGGAAATGGGTGACAGGTGGTGGATCCACGTTCCCTGGGAAAGGAGTCAACCCATTTTTGACTTATCGCATCTCGGGGATTCGCAAAGGAGGAGCACAAGGTCTCAACACTCCAACCTGCGAAGTTACGAGTTACAAGCGGTGCTAGAGTTAGGCTCTAGCCAGTGGTCATTGGTAGAGGCGTTAGTGAGGAGGAGCCATGCCCATATCATCATCTCAGGTATCAGAGGCTTGGAAAAGAGGAGTTAAGGGTCTTCGACTCGCGAGATCACGAGTTTCAAAAGGTGCTTGCACAAAATCCCAGTTGAGGTCGCATGGAGGTGTAAGGCTCACGCCTGGTGTTAAGTTGCGTAGGGTGGGTTTTTATGAAGGACTTGTGGATTGGATTCGTGAGGTTCCAATAGGGATCCGAGAGAGCCGCTTTGGATTGAGAAAAATTTAGAATGATCCTATGTGGATCTCGACCAGAGGGAAAGGGGGTTAGGGATCTGCATCATAATGTGTCCCATATTATCATAATGAAAGCATTGATAAGAGGAGAAATATTTTTCTCTTCTTTGACCTTTCTCAAATTTTTGGAATCTCCTTGGAGGGTGAGATTATTTATTTAAATGGGTGAATCTCTTTGGGGAGTGAGATTCCTTATGTAGGTGGGTCTCCTTATGGAAGTGAGACCTTTTATTTCATCCTTTAGCATGAACATCTAGGGCTTGATTTTAATCCCTTAATAATACTTCTTCTCAGTTAGCTACTCTTGCTTCTTCCCGAACACATTCATCCCAAAGACTATCAAATTGGAGTTTCTCCTTTCTTTCAGAGATACTTTAGATGAAGGTTTTGTGAGACCATTAAGAGCTATCATTATGAGTTCATATTTATCTAGGTTATCTCCAATTGCTTCTAGTTGTTCCTTGAATTGAGAAATCCTAGAGAAATAGTAATGAATTGTTTCTCATTTCTTCATCTTTGTATTCTTGAGTTGGGTTCTCAAGTTCATCTTCCAATTAATATTATTTCCTTCATACATTATGGTTAGGGCATCAAACATCACATTTGGATTGTTCTTAGAAGCCACTTGAGGGATCAAGTGATCTTTAATGGAGTCTGCAATGATTCTTTTGGCCCTAACCATACCCTTCTTGTACTTTTATTTAGATGCATCTTCTTCAGGTTCTGGTACATTTTCCTTTATGAATTTTGCAAGGTCATTCTCTTCAAGAATGAGTGCAATCCTATACTTCCAAGAAAGAAAGTTTTTCACACCTTATAACTTGTCAACAAGCTTGGTGCTTGCTTGATCTAGAGCTAGCAAAATGACCAAAAATTGAAATTTATTAGAAATTAAATATGAACTTACCACGAGGTGCACTCGGCTAGGGCGAGTAGGATGGTGTAGTCTATTTTCATAAAATCCAAATTTTATCCCTTGAAATTGAGCATGGGAAAATATGGACCGGTAATTCTAGTACTCGTTTTGGTTTCCTCGTACCATCCAAAACTAGGGTTTCACTTTTCAGAGGCTTTGGACACTGAAACGGTGTGCTCAAGCTACCAAAGAGTTCACTAGGCTAGGGGGCACTTCCCTATGTGGTTTTTAGGATGAAATTCCCTTCCAACAAAAATCCCAAATTTTATTATACGACAACAATGATGTTTTTGGTTACCCATTGAAAGGTTCTCTTCTTAGTTTATTTATGATACCATGTTAAATTTAGAGCTGATATTAAGTTCTTTTCAATTTACTAGACAATAATAGCATTAGAAGGATCACTAAGAGAAACACAATCACAAGGTACACAACATTTTATCTTGGGAAACCCTCATGGGGGAGAAAACCCAACAAAAACTTCCTTAATATAGATTGTCAATACTATGCCAATATAAAAGACCAAAACAATAGAGAATATCCCAGACTAAGCAATGCGCCTCTCTCTCCTTTCTCCTTCCAATTGCAGCTACCTCCAAAAATTGTGCACTAGATGAGTGACTGAGTGAGTGAATGAATGAGGCGCTAGCCTCTCTTACTTACACTAGTTGAGGAGCGCTAGGGTGGTATCTCTTCATTAGACAAGATTGACTTCTCCAACTCGTGGCTAAAACCACTTTAATTAACACTAAGGGTCGACTTCTCAATTAACATCATTTAATTAGGGTTTTACTAATCCACAAAAGGGAATTTGGTCATACATAAGTCCCGACATGATCAATCCACAAAAGGGGATTGATCTATAATATAATAACTCAATAATAAGTAGAATTTCTTCGCAATAACAATATTTCAACACCACTCCCACTCAATTTCTCTACCCTTCTCCTCCCTCCCCACTCTATCTCTCTCCCTCTATCACACCCCAATCTCTCTCTCTCTCTCTTCCCCCCATGC
>ML792671.1:166991-190205 GCA_009831015.1 Picea engelmannii
TCTCTCTCTTTGGCCCTCTATTTTCCTCCCTTTCCCTCTCTCTCTCTCTCTCTCTAAATGCACACATGCTCTAAAGAGCATGAGTGAATTCCCATGCACCCCAATACCACTTTTTCAACCATGAACTTCATGTGAGTACCCTTACTTTCTAATAATTAAACAAAAATTACAAAAACACAAAGTATAAAATAAAATCGTAAAAACAAATACTAAATACTAATAAATAAATAAATATTCCACATGGATTAAAAAACAAAATATAAATACATATAATTTCAATACAAACACACACATATATAAATATATTCAACATAAATACAAATACAATATACAACATAAATACAAAATATAAATATAAACAAATACAATATACAACACAAATATAAAATATAAATATAATTATAAAATACATATAAAGACTAGAGACAAATATAAAATGTAAAAAGGAATTAACACAAATACATAGACATTCAATATAAAAATAAATACAAATAGATCGATATAAATATTCCTTATTTAAAAAAATACTAACATATAAATACAATTTACATAATAGCAACTTTAAAACTAAGTCTACAACAAAGGTAAATGTATAACAACTTTAAAACTAAACTTACAACAAAGATAAATGTATAGCAACTTTAAAACTAAGCCTACAAAGGAGAGACAAAAAGGTCAACCAATGAAAAAATTAGAACTAAATTAAAACTAATTTTAAAACTATTCAAATTATACTATCTAATGACATACTTCTAATTTTAAAAACTATACTATCTAATGACATACTTGCATATAAATAGTTATAGTCTAATCAACTCTCGTTTAAGGTATATTGGATACAAATGGTTACCATTCTTTAAAGTATCGCAATATGCAATTAGAAATTTATAAAATGTCACTATCTCATAATTCTAACTACAGAAAGACCTGAAATGGACGGGTTCAAAAAGTGTTAAGGGGGGTTTATAATAAACTCTTGATAAATTGTCCACCGTTTTTCCATTATCCAAGAATGTAATGTGGTAAGTGCATTTAGTAAGGCTCTACTTAATCGATCGATGATACAGAAATGGGACCCACCAAGCACTTATCAGATTTTGACGATCATATTATATAGATACACGTTGAGTTCTCTTTAGCCTCCTGCGAAATTGGCGTCTCTAGAAAATGGCTATGAATAGCCCACGCGTTAGAAAGCAATCTGGATAGTGTAGGTTCCCAAACCCAACTACCGTTGATGAGGGTATCGTAGAAACTAGTACACACTTCCTATGCAATCAATGGAGGATCGAATTGATTGACTGGAAGTAATGGATTAGATGATTTTCACTTTGATTTCTAATTTCATAAAAAAAAAAAAATATATTGTATAATCTTTTATCATAATATCAAATAAAAAGTAAAAATATATTATATAGAGAAAAATTAATTATTTAGTGAATTTTTATTATTAATAAAAAAATAAAATATATTATTAAGAAAAACAAATCATTTAATTTTTTATAATTTTTTACCTAAAACAAATCATTTAATTTTTGTATAATCTTTTAAATAAATATATTATAATAAAAAAAAATTATTTAATAAATTTTCAACTTTTTATTATAAATAAAAATATAAAATATATTATAACCAATCATTACTTAAATATAAAAGTAAAAATATATTATAAAAATAATAAAATTATTTAATTAGTTTTCAGTTTTCATTATACACAAAAATATAAAATATATTACAACCAATCATTTAATCAGTTTTTATTACTAATATGTAAACATCTAACAACCCTCTTTGTTCTTTCCTTAATAGTTCTCACTTCAAAACTTCATTAATAATCTCCCCAACCAAACTAGAGGTTTCACTCATTCAGTCTCCCCTCGAGCAATCAGTCCTAGGGTTAAAACAGAATAGTGATAGTGTTGGAGGACACTATGGCCAACAGAGTTGCATATCTAGCTGGAGACAAAGTTGAACTCGACATTTTTTTAATTTTATTTTAATAATGTAATATACAATGATGATCTAAGGATGATGATTACAATGATTCATTTTATTTTATTAATTTTATTTTATTTTAATATGATGATCCAAGGATGCAGATTACAATGATTCAATTTAATGAACTAAGAAACCTAATTTTTTAAGCTTGGTATAAATATGAATTTGTATGAATTTAGGGAATGAAATTTTACTATGGGACTAAAATAAAATGTAGAAAACGAAATTTAGTTCCTTATTTGAACACTTGTTGGTCTACATACAATGGTATTTATCTAAAAAGTAAATATCATTGAATATCACTATTGAATATCACTGTAAAAAAAAAAAAACTAAATAAGTTTTTTATCAGTTGGGGAATTGGATTTTATTACCGGAGTAAAGAAAATTTGCATAAAAATTAATTTACTGTATTAACGGTACAATAATTTAGAACAAAAACTGATATTATAGGTTGAAATTTTCATAAAAACACTCATTAGCTAATTTAATTTTTAATTACGCCTAAAAGCGTATACCTATTAGAGATGAACACAATCAATTGAAACGCCACCCGGGGAGATTGAAAGTTGATACTCCCACACTTCATTTCACACCCACGCTAAGAGGAGGTGGGAAGTTGAAAAGGGGAGAGGAGGTTGGAATCCACGGGGCCATAAGCATCCGAGGAGGTGGGAAGTTGAAAAGAGGAGGAGAAGTTGGAATCCAACCTGCCATAAGCATCCGCCCTGGTTAAAAAATGACGGCGCACTGTAAAAAAATTTAATTGGCATCTAATTCCTAGGCTGTCATATCCATCTGCTCAGTAATAATAATTTCTGTTGTTATTTTTTAATCACTAAACGTGACAATTTAGTGGTGAGCAAGTGATTTTTTAATTTTATTTAGTAAATGTGAAAAAATAATCACATAAACGTACCTCTCTTTATAAATGAACGAAAGTTAATTTATCAAAATCTTATCTATTGATTAGAAAAAACAACTAAAAATACAACTTTAAAATTGAAATTTATGATAAAAAGATTAATTAATCCACAGATTCCAATAAAGGGACTCCTATCAACGTAAATATGTAGACATCTAACAACCCTCTTTGTTCTTTGCTTAATAGTTCTCACTTCCAAACGTCATTAATAATCTACCGAACCAAATTAGACCAGGATTAAATGCAGGTTTCACTCATTCAGTCTCCCCCTCGAGCAATCAGTCCGAGGGTTAAAACAGAATAGTGTTGGAGGACACTATGGCTGCATGGCCAACAGAGTTGCATATCTAGCTGGAGACAAAGTTGAACTTGGCATTTTTTTAATTTTACTTTAATAATGTAATATAAATTATTACAATGTTTCAATATGATCCAAGGATGGAGAGGATGCAGATTACAATGATTCAATTTAATGATCCAAGAAACCTAAATTTTCGAGCCTGGTATAAATATGAATTTAGGGAATGAAATTTTACTACAGGACTAAAATAAAATGTAGAAAACCAGAGTTAAATTCGTATCTGAATATTCGTTGGTCTACATACAATGGTATTCGAGCCTGGTATAAATATGAATTTAGGGAATGAAATTTTACTACAGGACTAAAATAAAATGTAGAAAACCAGAGTTAAATTCGTATCTGAATATTCGTTGGTCTACATACAATGGTATTTATCTAAAGAGTAAATACCATTGAATATCACTGTACCCAAAAACTAAATGTTTTTTTATCAGTTGGGGAATTGGATTTTCTTACCAGAATAAAGAAAAATTGTATAAAAATTAATCTACTGTATTAACCGCACAATAATTTAAAACAAAAAACTAATATTATAGGTTGAAATTTTCATAACAGACACTCATTAGCTAATTTAATTTTTAATCTATAATCAAAGGTTATAAAGAAATTGCAAAGGAATTTACCTGTCACGTTGAGGAGGATGATGTCGATCCACATCGAACTGCAGTTTGTGGTATCTTCTAATTAAAAAATCCATCTCTCAAAGCCACACAGAACCATGATAAGCACATAACGCTCCTGGCATACTCATACTGCCAGACCACACCGCCGAGAGAAGGAGGAGGACGCGAATGACTGAACATCATAATCAACTCAACGGTCATGTTCCTCTTCACCGTTGGGTGATGGTGGTGGATGGGAGGTTATCCAGGTGATGGTGGTGGATGGGAGGTTATGGATAAGAAGAAAGCACACTGCCAAAAGATTCGAATCTACAATGCCAAAAGAACTCTCGTTTCAAATTCTACAATGCCAAAAGATTCGAATCTAACGGAGGGATGGGATGGGATTGGATTGTACAATTGCAAAAGATTCCAAACTAATGGAGGGTGTAAAAAGCTTTTAAATTTAGATATCGTTTAAAAAGCACCATTCCATTGTAACGACCACTAGAATAAATGTTTAAATATTTTTGAATAACGATATCATTATTGCCTTTTTTTACTTCCATACGTCCCATTGTGGTTTTACCTATTTCAATAAAGGTTTTTGTGAAATTAGTAGGTATATTAATCAAGGTTTTCTATGCTGGAAATTGATTTTCAAAGTATTCAATGTGAAAAAATTGTTAGCTCTTTAACAATGATCTGGTATTATTTAATTTTAATTTTCTAATTGTTGTATTGCTTTAATTTAATTTTAATTTTCTAATTGTTGTATTGTTTTAGTTAATAACAACTTTTATCATTAATAATGTATTGTTTAGAAAATCATATGATTATGTTTAAATTTAAGTTTAATAATATAATCAAATTTAAGTGTAATAATATAACAAAATATAATCAAATATGATTGTTTTATTATAAAGTTTTCCTACTAATGCCTCCAATCCATACTTGTGGAATAGAATCTTTGCAAAAGGGTGATTAACGGTGAGAATACGAAGGTTAGTTGTTACAAAATTTCCAATGTCGTTTGAGTGTCTGTAAACACATTCGGCTATAAAATTTGTGGGGGCTTCGGGCATTTGTAGAAGAGAACAAGCAGGTGCATCCAGTGATTCGAGGATGATTCAGTGGTTAGCTTAATTGTGAGCATTTGTGGAAAATAAAGAGAAAGATTCAGTCGAATCGGTGTTCAAGTTGTCCATTTTCATTGCGGGACACTCTTTATCGATATATTAAGATCCTTATCAGGTAATTTTCATACTCAGTAGTAAATACTCGACTTAATTTATGTGTGAATAAATTGTATTTAAGCAATTTAATGCATTAGTAAAGAACTAAATCAAAATTTTTAAAGATGGAAGGATTTACACAACACTAAATCATCATTTTGAATGGCTACTGCCAAACAACGAGATCCCTTGCCACTGCCTATGTGTAAAGATAATGTATATTGGACCTAACAATTTGAATTGCAAGACTAATTAATGACCTGAAGTGGCAATAGAACAGGGTGGTGATTATGATATAATTTGTGAGGTTTAAAAGAATTTCCACCCACCCTCAGCAATTAAGATTTAATTACCAATGAAAGCCAATATCGATTGAACGTACCTGCAATTTAACGAAATGGATGTATGTAGCTGTATTTGACATTTTGACTGGAACGTTGTTCGTTTTAATTTACTGCCTGACATGGGTTAGAAGAAAATCCAAGATATTACTGTCAATGGTTACCAAATCATAGTTTGAAACCGACCCCACTCACAAAAGCCATGAGCTTGGATTTAATATCATATAAGGCGTCTATGGTATCCAAATGTGCAAGAACATATTATTTGAAGATCTCTTTCTGATTTCCACAAGTCTTCACATTTGATTCTTGATATCGCTGCTTCACAGTTCTCGGCACATGTAATGATGTCTATCTATTTAACAGCATAAGCATATATACATAGAAATAATACACATAAAAATAGTTGTTTTTCAATGTTTAAAACATAAAAATGATTATTTTGCATTGATAAAATAATAACTTTTGAAATAAAACAATAACTTTTAAAATGAAAATAATATAATTATTAAATATGCTTCCAAAACATGGCTTTTCATAATATCAAAGTTTTCTTTAACTTCATGCAACACACCTGGCACTCGTAGCTTTTACTACGACAAATAAGTCTAATACATGTAAATCCACGTAGAGAAACGTAGGGAGTCTTGTTGCAGCGGAGTATGCCAAAGTCATGCAGATAGGTGGACCATTGCAGCCTAGAAATTAACAGGTAACCCCATGGATGGCTCTTCCTTGCAGCTTTGATATTAGCAGGTAACCTCGATTATATTTTTTTCGGTCATTTCCTGCAATTGATAGCAACAACTATTGCAACGGGAAACTTAGGTGTGTTGCATTTATTTGGTTCGATCAATTAGCAACCGACCGACCGCTACGCAAGGCCAGTGAGCAAGTATTTTGTTGTAAATTGAAAGGTGGTTGTTTTTTGTAGCTTTCGCACTGAAGTACAATCCATGAATCAATACAAGTATCAATGCCATCAATACGAGACAATAGGGAGCATCGTAATTAATGAAATAGGATCTCCGATAGCTGGAGACAAAATATTTGCCTCAGAAAACATGAGTAAATGAGCTCCCAACCCAGTGAAAACCTTTCAAGACCAGAATCAAATTGGGAGGCGTTACTCTTCAAGTAGGTTTACAATGGATGGATTGAGTGACAGTTCCTGAAATGAGTGCCTATATAGGGTGCATCTCTGAGAGGGTGAGACCTGAGTGACCGAAGATAGGGGCAAGATGAGGTCAGGTTTACGACTTATCATCCCACAAACCAACTCTCTAAGTTAGGTCACTTCGTAGCTCGGGTAGTTCTGAAGTCAGATTGGATTGGTGGAGAACACCACTATATTCCAGAACGCCCGCAGTGGGGCTTCGAGTTCAATTCAGCTTTGTTTCCTGTCAACACTCTGGGCCTGATCAATTACCAACCGGTCGATTATGCACTTCTTTCTAAAAGCTGAGGTTGTTCCGGTCGAAACCAAAAACACTCTGAAACGCCCATTTTCTAAAGAAGACTTTGGTTTTGTCGAGGTGCGGAGTGGGAATCATAGTGCTTTGTTTCTACCATCATGCCATGAATTGTTCTGAAGAGAATTATGTTGTCTACGACCTTTTTTTCGTTACCGTCTCCCTGCGCCACCACAGAACCAAACACCCCACAATGAAAAATCCAAAACGAAAAAAAAACAGATAGGGAGAACCACGCCCAATTTCGATCCATTTGGAAAGGTAAGAGAACTTGGGCTCTTCGCAAAGGCTATAAAATACAACAACCAAGTGGTTTGAGTCTTTTCCCACATTCATGCCAAAGAATCTCTCTATTTCAGTCGGTCGAGAGTGTGCATGCGGCCCAATGTAGAGAGGGCGAGGGGAAAGGAAGACTGGGTGGTAAAAACGTCAACAACAACTATTGCAACGAGCGAGGGGAAAAGAAGGCTGGGTGGTTAAAAAATCAACAACAACTACAACATGAGACTTAGGTATGCTATTTATCACAAACATAGAAATCACAAGCAAATAAGACGTTAATTTGTGTTAATTTTTTGTTACAGAGGCAAATAAGCTAATGAATTGATAAAAGTAAAGAGACGTACACAAATTAAACATCTATTTTCCCTTACAAGACGGTAAGAGAATGAATCCGGGAAGAAAGATAATGAAGTCAGGAAGCAAGAGGCGGCTACGAAGCTAGGAAGCAAGAGCCAGACGACTAGCAAGGTAATTTACCATTTTTTTGGTTTCAGTAATTCCTCTGGTATGCAATTCCAATAGAACGTTCCAATGAGATGAGTTGTTTTTTTTGCATAGTATGACAGGATTTGATAGGCTCCATGGCCTCAGGATGGTGGTAACATAGCTTTCGCAGGCTGGTGGTAACATAGCTTTCACAGGCTCGATGGCCTCACACTTGCCTCAGGCTGGTGGTAACATAGCTTTCACAGGCTCGATGGCCTCACACTTGCCTCAGGCTGGTGGTAACATAGCTTTGATAGGCTCGATGGCCTCACACTTTCGGTCTGATGGAAGAAAATAGAAGTTGATCCAGCATGCAAGCTACAGCTGGATAGCGCTCATTTACATAGAACTCATCTACAGCATTTGGAAACGACAACATAGATGTACACCGCAACATAATATAAAGTAAATCCTAAATTACTTTATCACAAAAAAAGGCATAAACAGTAAGCTAACCAAAGTTAGCATTAATTCACTTGAAACTATGTATAACCTAATGCAGCTTAATGCACACTTGAATTGATAAGTTTGAAACCAAATATTTCACCAGGCTTCAAAGTAAAAACTTAAGCTTAAAAATAAAATTTGAGTTGAAAAATTCTATGGTCATTTCAAAACTTTCGTTTATATGGTGACTTAAGCTTAAAAATAAAATTTGAGTTGAAAAATCCTATGGTCATTTCAAAACTTTGGTATATGTCTGGAAAAATCAATAGAGGATTGAAAAACTGGAACTTTGGTTTATATGGTGGATATGCCTGAAAAAATTAATAGAGGATTGAAAAAACTGTTTCTAATAGTCCGTACTACAGGAAGGAATTAATAATTGGAGGGTTGGGACCAACCACTATAAAAGAATTGGCAAGAGAAAACCCATGTATAAGACTTATAAAAATCAAAAAGAAAATAAAAAGACACAACAAAATATAAAAGAATTGGCAAGATAAAACCTATGTATAAGACATATAAAAATCAAAAAGAAAATAAAAAAGACAACAAAATAGGAGAATTGGTCTATAATAATTAAATTAATAAAAATATTATACTTAATATTATAGTTATAAAATTAATTTAATTCTAATTCTAATTATATAGTTTAATAAATATTATATTTTAAAAACTATAATTTAAAAGAAACAATAATATATATATTATCAAATTTTATTTTTTATTCACTTTTATGTAAAGATTATAATTATAGTAATTATTAGAAAAGTTTTTGACATGGTTTCTAGGAAAAACCTTTGGAATAGGTTGGAAGAGATAAAAGTGCTTCTCGAGTTGAGGGCTGCTGCAATAAGGATGTATGAGAAAGTTATTTCTAAGTTTAAAAACACCGAGGATTGATCAAAAGAGAGTAACTGCAATATTGGAGTCAAACAAGGTTGTCCTCTGTCCCCTACCCTTTTTGGCATATACATTGATAAGTTAGAAGAATGCTTGGAAAAAGTAGGTTGTGTCAGCTCTATTCTCATTGGTATAGTCATCAATCTTCTTCTTTATGCCGATGATATCGTTCTTATGGGAAGGAGTCCCCATGATCTTGAAAACCAACTATCAATCCTCAAGGACTTTTGCTCCAATATGGGTATGACTCTTAATATTGATAAGAATAAGGTCATGATTATTAAATCCAATAAGATCCCTTATGATACCTTTGATTATGACAACAACAACTTGGAGGAAGTGACTTCATACAAATATCTTGGAATTTATATTCACCACAAGCTCAATTGGAATTATAGCATTGAGAAAAGGATTATTAGGTGATGGGAAACTTATTATGGGCTTGAAAACAATTGTAAATCAAATGATCTTTGGAGTTGGGATAAGAAGAAACTCCTCTTTGAGACTCTTGTTACACATGTTATTATTTATGGATGTGAAGTCTGGGGTTGTAGCATCTCTTGTGAATCCTAAAGAAATATAGAGCAAATACAAAAGAATTTTATAACCTATAATCTCAAAATTAAAGGAAATACACCCTATCCCATCTTCTTCGTAGAAACAAGCCTCTCCCCCATTGAGAGCATGGCTATGACTAGATACCTAATGTATAAGAACAATTTAAACAACATGGAAGAGAGGAGGCTACCTAAAATTGCTTCAAAATCAAGTCATAACCACGGATGGCATAAAGATGCCCGGTCTTGGCTAAACTATTGGGGAATCATGGAAGAAACTATTTTGCAGAATAAAGATACTATTAAAAAAAAAGTCATATCAAAATTTAAGGAAAAAATATGGCATGATAAAGAGTTAGAGGAAAAAAGAAAATTAAGGTATTATAAAGATGTAATCAACCCTAATTTGCCAAGTGTAAAGAAAAAAATAAGCATTGCTAAGATAAGAACAAATTCTCATGAGCTCCATAGTGAAACTGGGCATTGGTCAATTTATAAAATGCCATGGGATGAAAGAGTGTGTCACCTTTGTGACAAAAAGAAGGTTGAAGATGAAAAACACTTTCTCTTAGATTGTCCAACCTATACCCATATTAGATCTCATTTTCAAAATATTGATCACACTACCAACCTTCCTAACCTCTTAACTCAACAAAAGTATGGTGATCTTGGAAAGCTTCTCTTAATTCTTTTCAAGCACATAAACAAAATTCTAAAGAATCACAAGTAATCACTTACCCTCTTAAGGTACGATAGACCAACTAGGTCTTAATGGACGTTAATCATCATCATCATCATAAAAATATAGTTATAAATATTAAATTTATAATACAAAATTATAATAAAGATGTTAATGTAGAATAAAGAACAAAAATAAAGATGTTATTATTATTATTATTATTATAGTTATATAATTTTAGTAAAATAATAATAATAATAATAATTATTATTATAAGGTTATGGCTAAGACAAATATCAAATTGGTGTATGAGACCTCCTTGTTTATGGGATAAGAGATCTCCTCAATAGAATTGCTTAGGTGTACATACCCTATCCCAAGAATAAAAAAAGATTAAAAAATATAATTATATTAATATTAATACTAAGGTTATATAATTATATAAATATTATAATATAATTATATAAATATTATAATATAATTATATAAATATAGTTAATAATTTTATATAATAGGAATAATAATAATAAAAATATAAATCTTAGAGTTATAATGATAGTTATATAAGAATAATAGGTATAAATATAATTATATAGAGATATAGTTATATAAATATAAATATTAAAGTGATAATATAAAGATTATACTTACAGATTATATGGTTATTAGGATTATATTTATATAATTATAATAATAAGATTAAGGTTATATAATTATATAAATAAATTATAGTATAATTATATAAATATAGTTATTGATTTTATATGGAGATTACAATTAAAGTTTAAAGGTTTTATTATTATTAATATCGATAATAGAATTAGTTTCTGTGGAAGCCATAAGCATGTTCTAGTTTAATGTAAGTCTTGTTTAGTATTGCTAAGGCTTGATTTCCATATCTTTTTAAAAATCAAATGACTAAGGAACAAGATTGTTCCACCATCTAATCCAACCTACCTAGATCTTTCTTATTAAGGGATGAGGTTCAATGTTCATTTATTTACATGCAAGGCATTTTGTTTATAAAATATACTATGCTGTGAGAATATTTTTTTTTTGAAAAAATATTAAACAAAATTAGATATCAGGAAGTGACCACTTGATGTAGACCCCCCTTCTTTCCTAATGGTTGCATGACCTCCTGGTATAGGATAGATCAAGAAACTGAGTCATATCAATTCCTTGGGTCCCTGCTAGACCCCAAAACCTTTTACGTAGGTCCGTTCTTCAAATGCATAGGTCGTATGAGACCCATGAGTTATCTCTTGAGCATTGTTCAACTTCCACGCCAACCGGGTGCTAACTCTTCTCTAGCTAAGCCCTTACCTTCATGTGACCAAGGTTGTGACCAATCGCCTAATCGAAAGGTACGTCATGACTTCGCGTATCAGGTCTTTGTGTGTGAGTCATCTCAACTCTCTCGACCTCTGAAATCCCAACATGATCCTAGTGCATGCTAGCCCCTCTATTCTCCTTCACTGATGCAACCCTTCTCTATGACCACTCGCCTAACTCAAAAGGCATTCACAATTTCTCATATTGGGACTTTACATGCGAGTCACCCCGACTCTCCCGACTTTTGAAATCCCGACAGGATCCTAGTGCTTGTTAGCTCCTCCCTTATCTTCCATTCATATGAACCATCGTTGTAATATGGGGCCAATCCTTTGAGCGCTTCGGGGTTTCGCACTTCGTGTCTCCCGAAAGATTGCTTGCTCATCCTTCTAAAACCCGAACTTGTGAGTTCCTCTTGCCAGATCAACGGTCCAAAATCCACATGATCCAATGGTCCTAATCTCCTTTTCGATCTCACAACTCAGATCATATCGCAAATTCGGATTTTGCGAGTTCCCATGACTCTTACTTCTGATTCCCTGAGTTGCAAACTCCCAACAAGACCAGATCTACGGTCTACAATCTCCCTTTAATCGATGACTATGATGAATTCATGAACTTGGATTTCATGAGTTCTCACGAATCCGCCCTTTGACCTTTCCACTCTGCGAGTCAGTGAAATTATGATCTCCCGCCACATCTCTCTCTGGATCTAACGGTCGAGATCTCTTTGGCTCTCCAGTGCTTCGACTCTTCGGCTCTCCAGCGCTTTGTCTCTTCGTCTCTTCAGCACTTCAGACCTTCAACTCTCTGGAACTTTGTCACTTCGATTCTTCGGGTGTTTCAAACTTCTATGCACTCATTCCCCCCTAGATTTATTTCACCCAAAATCGATAGATTTTCTACCGCACGTCCTCTCAGATGATGGACGGTCCCAAATGACTTCGGGACTTTGAGAATTTTGTGAGTCCTCTCTCCGGTGTGTGCACAACATCAAGACTTTTGCAACCCCCATCTGGATCCAATGGTTGTTTATCCTCTGCGCTTCGATCCAACAGATGGAATCCATTCCTCTCCTTTGCACTTCCTTAGTTCACTGGACTTAGATCTAATGGTCTAGACTCCTTTCCACAACCAATATAACGGTTGTTTTCACTCCTCCTGAGCTTCCACCTTCTCCCAAATTGGAAGACTTTGTAAGTGTTGAAAGCTCTCGGTCTTTGAACTTTTTCCTGTGAACTTGATTCCTTTGGGTCTCACTTACACTCTTGCAAGTGTTATCTCTTCTGAGATTTTGAACTTAGAATAACTCTGTCTCTTATGCACTCTTTGCATTATCCCTTCTGAGCTTGATCTCCTTGAAGGTTTCTATCTCCCTCGCACTCCTTGCATTCCTGGGATTTCGTCAAACTCAGATCTGAAGGATTTTTTGAACAATAAATTATTCTCACCCTTCTAGCATTCTCCTTGCTCGATGCACACCTTCCAGAGCTTCTCGTTACAGAGTATTTAGTAAGTCTATTTCTTTGTGCTTCTTCCACACATTCTTCCCTCTAAGGTATTCAGTAACCTTAAGGTTCCTTTTTGAGTTGTGATCACTCTAGTATGCCCTCCTAACACGTTCTTTTCTGACTCCACTATGTTTAGATGCACACTCCTTGCATTGGCTATAGAACCTCAATTGTTCTTTTGTGCACTCCTTGCACAACCTAAAGAACCCATAATGATATTATAAAACTCAATGAAGATAAAATAAATCTACCTTCCTATTGTAAATGAAACTTATCATACATCCACAACATTTATTCATGAAATACATAAGCACATGAACAACAATATGCAGGAAAAACTGCTTTTCTATTATCTACGTGTGTTTATACAGATGTTTACAAAAACTGGACTGTAACAGAGTCCCAGATCCCTCAAGTCCTCTCTTAGAACTATTCTACCTCCTAAGTCTCCTAAGACATCTCTCTACTCGATATCTCTTTCTCCTGTCTCCTAATTACAAAAGAGGGCTCCATAAGCTTATCCTCTTCACCGCCTTAGTGCTATCATTGTCTTAGTTATGACACCATACTCCTATGTCTACATTCCATAAATGGATGCCCAGACCTGACTATGATCTGGACCTTCCACAGGAAACCATTAAAGGCAACTCTATCCACTACCTATACAAGGCATGGCCTGACATTTATCAACCTTACAACACAAAAATCCATATAGGATTATTTCAAATTTAAAACTGGGAGGGTCCATGCCTCTCCCTTTCTCCATTGTGCGTCCGCGTGTTGGTTTGTTGGCACATTTGTTGAGGTGGAGCGATGCTCCTCCAACAGTTTGACACCAATTTTCACATACCTCAATGTTTTTGGAGTAATAATAAGACATACAAACTTTGTGAAAAATGAATACTTCTTAACCATATTTGATTTTCCCTCCACCAAAAAAAAAATGTGTAAATGGTACACAAATTTCCCTAAACAAAACCCATACCAATAGGTATAAAGTGTTTTCTTTCCATTCATATAAAAACATGCACCTAAATGAGAACTCAACTATTAGGAATAAGATGTTCACATCAATCACATTCATTGTGTATAACAAGTGACATGGAATATCTCAATGCCTCTCCTTTTCCTATTAAAAAGGGGCAAACTACATGTTATCAATGAAAAATAGTCTGAAACATTGCACACAATGGTTGAAGAAAGACATCAATTCCAACAACAATTAGTCCACCCACAACACCAAAATCCATCAAAAAGACAAAAAACTATATACCTGGTTCAAAAATCAAAGTGCCCAAATTCACCAAATGAAGCGTGTGTACTATGCACAGAATGTGTGGGCTAACATAGCCCTAGATGCGCACCATGCATAGCATGCACGAATGTCTACGAGAAAATCCCTGCACTTCTCATGAACGACACATTTATGAATCTTGTCCGACCCCCAACATTATTTGACATTCATATCTGACTGAAATCTAGCTTGGAGGTTGGACAAGGGCTAGGAAGTGCCCTAAAAGGCCCCTTGTTCAAACTATGAACCAATTGTATCTTTCCATGAATGGACATTATAAATATGTTCCATGGGTGTGCTAGAAAAATAAGAAATTCAAGGTATTGTTATGCTGCAAGAATTCTTCTTGGAGAATCCTCTTTTCTCTTGGAATCATTCAAGCACTATAGCAAGGGCCATTCCATTCACCTCTTGAGAGGATTGACATTGTATTTCTTCACCATTGTCATGTTTCATTGTATGAAGAGAATATCTCTCTATTAGGGAACTTAAGAGCCCTCCCAAGGAGGAAGAGGGGATTCGTAATTCCCTACCTTTCTCTATAGTGCTCGCCTATCAATACATTGATCCATTGGTATCTATATCATTGTCATTTTCATGGTTCTAGTTCTTGCAAGTTTTCTAACATTTGTTTCCTTTTATTTTTATTTGTTCTTTCTTTGTTTCATGTGTATTTGGTTATCTAATCAACTCAAAAATCTATGTCTTGTTTAGTTGACTTAACTAGGCAAGTAAGTGATGTGTTTTTGCTCACCCATGTGACAAAACCAACACAACATCCACTATGATACAATTTTTTCCAAGTTATCTGTGGTAAGGAGAACTTACCTAACTTCGAGTGGTTATGGGATGCTTCATTGGAGAGGATATGAGACTACAAGATGTCTCAACTAGTTAAGAGGATGTTTTATACCTACAGCTCATCGGGAAGGTGAGGAGGGGATGAAAGAAATGATCTGGAAAGGGTCAAAATAAGAAATAAGACTCAATATCTTATAACCACTAGAAGAAGTATTTGATCCATATAAAATACTTCAACTACAACAAACATGGCCATTATTATTCTCAGTGTCCTGAGAAGAAGGGAAAGGGTATGCAACAACAATAAGTACAATTTGTAGGAGATTTTAATGGTCCATGTGTGGATGAGTTGACTATTAGTATTGATACAACCTTTTCCATTGTTTTGTGCCTTTCCACAAACACAATTTCAAGTTTTGGATGGTATGTGGATAGTGGAGCTTCGAGACATATGACTTATGATATAAATATCTTCAACATGGTTCAATAGCAAGAGGGAGTAATTATTTTGGAGTTGGGTGGTTATGTGACATATCATGTGAAGGGATTGGGATCCATATCATTACATATGCCTTTAGGTGATTTCATTGATTTAGATCATATCTTGTATGTTCCTAATTTAACGGAGAGTTTATTTTAAATTTCTTGCATGAAATTTACATGTTTCGCTAAGTTTGATAGTCAACAAGTCAACATTAGAGACAATAGCCATGGATATGGTCAAGTTTTGGCCAAAGGAACGAAATAAGATGGCCTTTACTATCTATTCGAAAAAAATTTAGAGCAAGTGTGGCAAGATGCCATGATAGATGAGGGTTTCTCTAGCCTTTATGAGACTCTTACTCTATAGAGTTTCTCTATCCTTGAGGAGACAATTATAAAACCATTTGTGAAATCAATGATTGATTCCTTGATTGTAGTTGATGAGTGTATGCAATAGTACCAAGATAAGGTTTTTATAGAAGGATTTTATCAATGAGAGGTACTTACTCTTACTTTCCTTGGCTTCTCAACGACGTAGTAACTCCAAATCATTCTCCTTAAATTATTCTACCTACAATTATTGTTCTCAATATGGATTTCTCTATCCAATTTAATACCCATGGGTATTCACAATGCACCTTAGTGCAAACCAATTTTCCTCGAAGCATACAAATACTACTTTTTATAATCTAAGTATTGAAATCAACAAACAATCTCCTTATCCATGTTTCTCTTTGCAACAACAATCTACAATTAGCATGTTTCTCCTCATCTTTCAATTCTTAAAATTCTCCTGACCCACAAGGTCCAAAAATCATATACAATATCTAATACCAATCTAATGTGATGAGTAAACATGGTTAACCTAAAATCCATCTAATCTTAAGAGGAGGTTCCAAAGGGAATATATAACAACCCTTATTGTCAATGCTCTGAAAAAGTATCTCATACACATTACACATTAAATCAAATATATTATTATGTCATTGTGGAGGAATTAATTAACCATTACACAACACCTCCTAACAACCGAATGACAAAATCGTCCTCATATAAACTCAAATATCCACATACATGAAAATGAATTCATGTCCATGTAATCCCTCATACCATCTCAAATACTTGCAAGCATTCAAATCCAATGACATGCTTGTCATCTCAAATGCTCACAATGATATAAATGCATCAATGTGGCTATAATCCCACAAACACAACACCCACTCATAATCTAGTTACATAATGAACATCAGATCATCTCAAATATCCCTTGGATCATTTTAAATACCTACAAGCATATGAAGAAGAATATATAATCATAAAAAATATTCCAAGACATCACAAGATAAGTGTATCCAATTATTAGTCTTTCTAACTAGCACCAAGACATAGCACATATTTCGAGGTTCTACTAACATGAAAAATGATAGATCTAAATGCATAGTTGTGCCTATAATCCCTTAGGCACACCACCCACTCACAATCCAATGAGCCCTAAAATCATCTCAAATTATCATAGGCATACAAATCCAACAATATGATTATAATCCCTTAGATCATCTCAAGTACCCACATAGATACAAATGTATTAAAAATGTATTGATGCCCCTATAATCCCTTGAATCATCTCAGATACCGTCACCGACGTTGTACAATCTCTCAAATAATCTCAACACTTAAAGGAGGGAGAGGAAGGCCCATATCAATACCCACATGAATACATCTGAAATGATGTGTTTTTAATCCCTTGGATCATCTCAAATCCTTGCAACATGTTATTATCCATGCAGGCATACAAATCCACTAATGTTCTTATAATCCCTCAAATCATCTCAAATACCCATATGTATACAAATGGCCTACAAATGCATTATATGTCTCTCGTCCCTCAAATTATCTCAAATAATTCCACTAATGTCCCCGTGATTCCTGTAATCATATCATCCCACAAAGGAGGGTTGGAAGGCCAATCTCAAATACCCACAAATCATTTGAATGCATAGATGAAGGATAAAAATGTTACCCCACAACCAATCAACCATTATATTCATTGAGAAGAGGAGCAAGGATCTCTTTAGATACCCTCATTATGATATCTTTGTTTATTGAAACATATACACTACCGTTCAAGAATCCTCACAACCCCTATGAAATAAAAAAAAATTGTAAGCACACAAATAAAAAAAGGGGTAAAAAATGAGAAATCACGCATCCTAACATGAAAAACGATACGATATGACAGTGAGCATGAGGATAAGCTATCATCGTGTTGTGGGCCATATTCAAACTCCTCAAAAATTTGAAATTTTGAGAAATGGTAAGAGACAAGGAGAAATGGATAAAGTGGAAGGTGGGATTCAGGAGATTTCTTGCAAAAGACAATCAAGATTTTGTTGGAGACTAACGGGATTTATCCATTATCTTTTTTGGAGAATGACGCTATTTATAATCAAGGTTTTTTGTATCTGGGAGACTAATAAGATTTATTCGTAAGCTTTTTTGGAGACTAGCAGGATTTAGAATCAAGATTTTTCGCATCAGCTCCTTTTAATTGTCGAGGAGGGGGGAAATTTACATATATGTCTGAATTTCCATTGAACTTGTTTGTTCAAGTCCTCCTCCCATATCGATTACATAGTCTCTTTATATCTGTATCTGTTTTCTTTGGAAGTGCTTCATGTGTGTCTAATAAACTGATTGGTCAGGAAGGTTGTTCATGAAGAATAACCTGATTATGATTATTTCTCATAAATATTACCCTTATTATTGATCCATGTTCATGTGGATAAAGATACGATGGAGTGTGATGAAGAAACAATCCCCAGTGTCGGTTGCATGAAAATGATCAGGCCTAAATCTCAAACAATAAACACCCAAGCCCATGGCAAGTATGTCTTTGCATCCCTTTTTAATATATAGTTATTAGATTCATGTTTTTTCTTCTTCTTTTTATTCATCATTAACATGGTTATTTTGTCTTTCTTTATTATTAACAGACTACAGTCTAATATTCCTTCCTCAATGAGTCCCAATTACCCAAGGTTTTTCTTTCCTTTCCCTCCTCCCTCAATGAGTTTCAGACATGGTTCTCCATCAATACAGAGAAAGAGGTTATTTAGGAATATCCACCCATACCATAAATCCTTAAAGATGACTCTGTCCCATAAATATGGGCAAATGAAAGCACAAAATAGTAGGCACACCCTACACAATAGTTAATTAAGACAAAACAGATGGAAAATCAATCATAGGATCATCCACAAGTTGCAAAGATCCTCGTGATCCTTCGTACTGACCATAAATTTCATCCACCCAGTTGGAGATCGGATCCAAATCAGGCAAGCACGATGCATAGAAACCATGAAATCTCCTTCATTACAACCCATTCCCATTAGTATTATTGGTATTGGCCATTGTTCCAGTACCAACAAAGTAGTTGCCTATTTTCACATTGTAATCTAAAGAAACTTTGAATTCTCCTTTAATTGGGCTTGTGTAGACAATAACTATCAAATTCTTGATTGATACTATGTAATCACAAATAAATATGAATATCAAAAAAATATTAGTATCATTGGGCATTGTTTCAATACCAACAATGCACCCCTCTGTTTTCATATTTTGAATTTAAAGAAACTTGAATGCTCCTTTAATTGATTACTATCAAATAAGCAACTCGAACAAAATGATGACAAACACACAACTATAGATGCGCCTATGGGAGACTATAAAAAAAAAATCGCCTGCAAAGAGGCGTTAGTACTTTGACACTTGATATTCAGAATCCCATAGATCCCCTTTATGTTTACACACATGCATTTTTTGTTTAGTCTCTTATCTAGTATCAAGGTTGATGAACAATTGTCATATCCGAATTTCAAAATATTCAAATTCCAAGTAGGCAAGGAAGAAATATCACATACATATATGGCACATGAAAATTTTCACACTAACAGAAAAGAATGTGATTCCCAAGTTTCCCAAATTCTCCTTAAAATGAAAACTTGAACAGAGAAAAAATTGCTTTCCAAGTTTCCCAAATTCTTCAAAACTAACACTCTAACAAAGAAGAGATTGCCTTTCAAGATTCCCAAATTCCCTTCGAAACTAGGGATTTCAAAATTATGAAATCGTGTGGTAATCAAATGATATCATGTGGGATTTGAAAATTATTCTCATATGTTAGATGCATACCATTCATGTTGATGTAAATCATCAACAATTTACAGGGGAACCATGTACCATCCATGATGATGTAAATCTTCAACTGTTTCAAGGTGGATTCCCTTGAAGTCATCTTATACTCCATTTGGCATCCAAAATTTTCCTCTATTAGGGTTATCCCACCTTAAATTTTTAGGATTGAATTTAAACTAGGGCAGTTCCATATGTATGCAAAGGGCACATAGTAAAATGCACCGAGGTCTTGTTATGATATGCTATATAATAGTCAACCTTGTGTTTTTTCTCAATATTTATTTACCCAGAGGTGCAAATTTTCACTCCTATTTTGTTTTTAATTGATTATCCTATCTTTATGCAACATTACCAAAGATGAAATTTAATACCATGCACTTTGTAATGAACATTATTATTCATATTCACTTATAATATAATATGAAACTTAATACTATTCACTTGTAATGAACATTATTATTCTATTCACTTTATAATGTAGCATCTTTCATGTAATATCGTCAAATTTTAGAATATTAAATTCTAAATGAACTTTGAAATAAATTTATGTTTTTGGAAAATTCAGATTTGGAAATTCTTTGCCATTTATGGCAATCCAAATTCGGAATTTTGATTGTTGTAATTAATTATTTGATGATTGTTGGGAGAAGATTTGACTTGCCCAACTGTCCTCTTTTATTTGACACATGTGTAAGACAAACTTTTAATGAATTAAATGATGGAAGAGAAATGGAACAACTAGGTTAAAAATAGCTAACCATGATTCCATGAGTGGGGAACGGGTTTGAGTTACCTCAAGGATGATTTTTACAAGTGGAAAATGTGGAATTTAACCACTAACAACCCCTAAAAATCATGGATTTGTAAAGCTGTGAATTTCCCGAGGGAAGGAAAGACTTAGGCACAAGGATGCATATAAAAACAACATATGGAGGAGGCAATAGGCTGCTTAGTATGTTGAGGAAATAAACTATTTGTTTTTATGAGCATTGTTAGTGTGAGGCAAAGGAATTTATGATCTGTGGTGGTGACTAAAGCTAAGGAGAATCATTCAGTTTTCCCTTATGGACTCATGGTCAGGCTAAGGGGTGAGAAGGACAAGTGAGCTTGGTTGTTATGTTCTATGTTTGGGTGGAACGTGTTTGTTCCATTTGTATTCCAACATCAAGTTTCAGATATGTATCTTAGTTTGTATTCTTTGTCAATGTTATATTTATGATTATCATTTGTTAGGAATATTATTGACTGTGTATACATGAATGAAATCAATTCTTAAGGGACTGTATGATCATTTTTTCCTATGGCTTATCATAGTTAAATAATAATGGAAATATTGGTTTTTTGAGATATGATGGTGGTATATATATGTGTGTGTGTGTGTGTGTGTGTTCATACATAAATAAAACCATTGGATTATATATATATTGCATTGCTATTCAAATCGGTACATAACAATCACTATAGGGAAATGTTGCAATAAGGAATAAACCTAGATGGTGTGTTTACGAAGTTGATAACATGTAAAGAATAGGTAAAAGAATAAAATTACATATATATTCTTTATATTATCTATAACCACAAAAAGATAGTGATTCAGTAGACTACAAGTTTATTGCAAAAGTAGTTTTCATATTCAAATGAACCTTGTTCAAAGTATTTTACAAAAACAACCTTTTTATTCAAACGATCATGGTTCAAATAGTACAGTTGGAGTACCATAGACCAAAGACTCCACAACCCCTTGATTTTTAAACATAACTCTAAGAAAGTATACACAAAATCTGGTTATAACCGAAGTTAATGCGTGCAAGGACATGGAACTCAAATACCTTCGAGTAAGATGATTCCTCCATCTGACTTCACCAACTTGCACAACCTGCAATGGAAGTAATAGGGGGGTTTAGAAAACTATGCTAACATTTTAATTCTATGGAGATCAAACAATAAGATTAAGTCAAGGACAATACTTAGCTTGAGCCTCGTGAAGAATAAGATCGCCTTTCATTCTTGTGCAACAATCTTCCCATGATCCAAGAGGAGGAGTGGACCCAAAATTGACTAATGGGTGCCCTCGCAAAACAGAAAAGGGTCCCATCATTAATTTCATGTATCCGTGCATAAAATTTTCACTTATAAAATAGACAGAGGCAACAGTAAATAACTAGCATTGAAGTAGACTGTGCATAGATTAATCAACACGAAGCACACATTTATATTTCTCTAAAACCTGTGTGTATTCACATTAAATCAATAAACATTCATAAGAGGCATATAAGATGTGACCTATGTTTTGTTCATAGTGAACCACAAAATTTAAATAACATTACAACAAGGACCCAATACACAGTTTGAAGCTTGGCTGTGGAAAAATGTGCTCGATGATTTTCATAAATGATTTAGTTCTATCAGATGAGATATAAAGTGATCATGGGATAATCCACGATCCTTCCCGACAGATAATTTGTTTTACAACCAGAGGGTACACGCAAGTGTTGTGTTCAAATGAATTAAATTGCTATTATATACACATGAGGCAAATACGAAAAATTTCCACATAGTGTAATATTGTCATATATTTACACAAAGCGTGATTGACGAATTTCCCACAGAGGGATTAATACTGCTAATTATATACAAAGAGGGTTACTATTTATTTACACAGAGCGTAAACTGCGAATTCCCATAGAGCGTTAACACTTCTCTTTATATACACAGAAGGTAAATATGAAACTTTCCCACAAAGAGTTAATATTTCCATGTATTTACAGAGAGAATAAATTATGAATTTCCCACAAAGGGTTAGTACTTCTATTGATATTCACAGAGTGTAAATTATGAATTCCCATAGAGGGTTAACATTGTTATTTATATACACATAAGGTAAATACGAAACTTCCCACGAAGAGTTAGTAATTTCCATATAATTATACATAGTACAAATCATGAAATTTCTTATGGAGCATCAACAACAAACAAGTCTGAATAATGGCAAGCAGTGTAGCAAGTCTTGGGATCTCTGGATGAATCCTAGAGGGTAAGAATAATAGTATTACAATGACGAATAAAAGAAAAATCCAGAGGGTTTAACATTAAAATGATTCAGACCACTATTCGACTGGGAAAGGACCATAATGAGTATAGGTTAGAAGCCTAACATTTTGTTACACATCAAAATTGCTAAGTATCGCATTGTCCCTGTTAATCATCGTAAGTGTCGCATCTTCCCTACAGCTTTCGCAAGTGTCGCAAGTTGACCACTAGTGTCGTAAATGATGTTCGGACATAATGTCGTGATAACGACACTAAGGAAG
>ML792671.1:204614-240590 GCA_009831015.1 Picea engelmannii
AGATCTGTTTTCAAGCTAATGTCAATAGAGTAGGAAGTGGTCGTATCTTGTTTTGTCCACAGACCTCAGCGAGGAGCAAAAGGATTGGAGCGCAACTCGAAGCGTGCAGGGACAAACATCGATTAAAAGGTACTTCTGTTATTCTCCCTTCTCATGCATTAGGCTTAGATAGATTTGAAAGGAATTCAGTGTCCACGTTAAGCATTTTTCTGTCTAGGGTTAAGGTCAAGCTCTAGAGGTCAATCTACTTGTCCGCAGGCAGATTTTCCTACAACACATTCAACCAAGAGGGAAACACAATAACTCTCCAAACCCGAAACCATAAACCTGGTGGAAATCCTTGGTATAAAATGCATACGGGCATAACCGTCAACCCTCAAAAGAGAAAGGAAGCACGAGGTCTGTAAACTAATTGCATTTTCATAAAAAAAAGATTTCATCACGAAATAATTCTCACAGAGGTCATAAATATGGATATCGTTTACTTAATTGGCGCATAGAGAACCCTATGTATGCATTTCCCTTTTTCCATCGCGCACCAGAGCCAAACCTCACCAAACGCACGAGTCGTGTTTAAAACGCAGATACAAAACTCATGTTACAGGACCAAAGGGGGGCAAGAAAAATGAACAAATGTTACCTGAAGGTCCTTGCTAGAGGAGTAAATATAGGCTGGTGCGCACCCCTACCTTTTCCATGTGAATTAAAGGATATGGCGATCTTACATTGGGCATGTTCGCCTAAGTGTCATCCTGGAGGGTATGGGACAAGCTCACCATTAATGAACCAGGCCATAAGTAAATACCTACAGGACCTGACCTATCATCCACCTTAAATGATATTCGAACCACTTAATTGTTGAGTCATGATAAGAGTTGAACCCTAAAACGACAATACTTGGTTAATAATCGGGTAGGGATTACCTATGCTAGGCATAGGTGTATGTTCAATGCGCGGTGGTAAACAATACATTTTGTATAGACATTTGTTTGCTATACTATGTTAAAATCATATGATATGATAATATACATATAACAGTCTATATGTTAAACAATAGATATAATGTTATGGATTGTATTAGTGTTATATGTTAAACTATATATATATGTTAAGGATAGTGTTAGTGTTATAGTATCCATGTGATAGTTTTATATGGTAAACAATATATATACATATGTTGATATGGATAGCGTTAGTGTTATGGTATCCATATGATAGTTTATATGGTAAACAATATATATATATATATATATATATATATATATATATATATATATATATATATATATATATATATATATATATATATTGATATGGATAGTATTAGTATACATACAATAGTCTATATGATAAATGATGTATATCATTATGGTTAGTGTTAATTTTATGGATAGACTTTATGATAGTCTATAGTCTATAGTCCATTACACATTGTATGGTAAATAGCATGACTTGAGAAAGACATGATGATTATTCTAAGGGCTATGATATCCATGGTCACAATTTTCTTTAATACAATTAAGTGTATGATTCTAATCCAATAATGACGATAAATATGCTATGCATATATAAAGGAATAAATATATGTTTAATGGATTATCTCTGTGTCACAATCAAATGTTTGGAGAGTCAAGAAACTTTAATGTCCCCTAACAAAAAAAATAAAAAATTGGGAAATTTCGGGTACATTACATATGGTATCAGAGTTGAAGGTTACAACACTTGGACCTTAGGGCAAGGACAAATTATTTTAAGTTTTTAATTTCTATTGAAGAAAAACTAACAAATATGTTTATTGTTACAAATAGACAAATTTTTGGTCTATTGTGATAATGTCAACACTGAATAAAAATGAAATCATACCTGAAGAGAATCCAAATCAAGGACTTCCTAAAGAACCAGGGCATAAAAACGAAGGAAGTTTAGCCACCCATGTTTTGGAAATAATGAAAAACCTCATCATGGAATTACAAGTGTTTAAAGCAGATAATGAAACATTGAAAAAGGCACAGGAAGACCAGTTAAAAATAAATGAAATGTTGTTGCTCAATATAGTAACCAAGAAGATCCCAAAGGACAGTGACAAGGAGCAAGAAGTCAATAAAAGGTCCTCTAAAAAATCTGGTCATGAAATAGGAAATGATAATAGCTCTTCCGAAGACACACCCATGACACGAAACAAAACAACTATAAGAAGAAAAAGGAAACAAGTAGATCACTTGGAAGGTGAATTCAAGAAAATAAAACCGTCCATCTTTGACGGAGAATCAAGGACGGGTGAATAGGATGAAGCATGGCTACTAGATATAAATAAATACTTCCATATTTACAATTACTCTAGTAATATGAAAGTTAGAATGGCCATTTACAACTTGAAGGTAAAAGAAAGTATCTAGTGGCAAGACCTGAAATTGGCTAAGGGATTGAAAGAGAAACAAATGGAATGGTCAGATTTTAAGAAATATTTCAAGAATCAATATTTGTCATGAAATATATTACAAAAGAAAGACTAAGGAATTCTATGAGCTAAGACTTGGACAAATGACCATGGATGATCTGATAAATAAATTTATATAACTATTGATATTTGTACCATACATCAAGGAGGGAAAAGTAAAGATACAACGATTCTTAATATGTCTACCGCAGTCATACAAAGTAAAAAATGAAATTGAAAATCCCAAGACCTTCAATGAAGTGTTTAGAAAGGATTGAATGTGCTATGATTAGTACAAATAGAGGTATGAAATTACCAAGGCATGGAAGGACAATAAATAAGACATAATGAATCAGTAAAAGAAAGGAATCCAACCAGCCCCTTTCTGGAAAATGGAAAAACATTTCCAAAAGAAGGACTATCATTCCAACACCCAGAGTGCTCAAGGGAGAGGTAGACCAGTTAAATTGGGAGTCAAGAAAGTTGGGGACAACCCCAGAGAACCATTGAAGTGTTGGGAGTGTGGAGAATATCACTTGAGGAGAAAGTGCCCATGCTTAATTTCCACGGCAAGAACAACAGTCCATAACCTACAAGAAGCTTCGACAATAGGAGATATGGGCAGAAGTATGCACAAAATTAATGCAGTTGTGGATGACAGGCAAGCTAATCATCAATCCACTATTGTGGAGGTTGAAGGTAAAATTCATGATAACCGCATTTCCATATTAATTGACCCAGGAGATAGTCTAAGTTATGTTACTCCTGGTTTAATTGAATTAAACAAACTCAAGAAAGTAAAGCATGCTAAGTCTTGGTTAGTACAATTAGCAATAGGTACCAAGAGAAAGGTAACAAATTTTATTCATGAATGTGAACTCAACATAGACGGTCAAAGTACAAATTTAGATATGAACATTTTACCTTTAGGATCTTATGATATAGTCATTGGAATGGATTGGTTAGAGAAACATAAATTAATTTTAAATTGTTACAAAATTCACTTATTTACAGAAATAAAAACATCACAGTTTGGACAATACAAGGGATCGAAAAACCAGTTTTGGTTAGGCAGATATCAACCATGCAGTTTAAGAAATGTATGAACAAAGGTTGCCAAGTTTATGTTGTTCATGTAACTAATATGTTAGAAAAGGAAAACAAACCTAGTTTAGAGGACTTTGCAGTCCTACATGGGTTTATATATGTATTTGTGGATGAAATACCAGAACTACCTCCAAGAAGAGAGATAGATTTCTTTATCGATCTGCTACCTGGATCTGCTTTGATATCTAAGGCACCTTATAGAATGAGTCTACCTGAATTAACAAAACTAAAAATTCATCTACAAGAACTATTAGATAAATATTATATCAAACAAAGTCTCTCACCTTGGGGAGCATCGATTATCTTTGTTAAAAAGAAAAATGGGACCTTGAGATTATGCATTGACTATCGACAACCAAATAAGATGAAAATCAAGAACAAGTATCCTTTACCCAGAATTAACGACCTGTTTGATCAAGTTGGAGGAGAAAGGATCTTCTTGAATTTATATTTAAGGTCTGGTTATCACCAAGTCAGAATAAAATATGAATATATAAATAAAACAACATTTAGAACATGTTACATACACTATGATTTTGCGTACCACTATACAAAGGGTAGTGGACCCCGATAAATATTTTACAGTTTGCATAGCCACAAGAAAAGAAGGCTTGGGAGGTGTCCTAACACAATATGGACATGTCATTTGTTACGAATCATGTAAACTAAAAGAACATGAATGGAATTATGTTACACATGATTTGGACTTAGAAGCCGTAATTCATGTGTTGAAAATGTGGCGACATTATTTAGTGGGGAGAAAGTTTTTTCTACTAACTGACAATAGTTATGTAAATTTTTTATTCAGTCAACCATATCTCAACGCAATTCAAGAGAGATGGATAGCCTTTTTAAGTGAATTTGATTTATAAGTAAGACACATTAAAGGAAAAGAAAACAAAGTTGCATATGCTCTAAGTTGGAGGACTAACGGAATTTATGAGATAAGTGTTAGCAAAGCAGAAAACAACATTGAACAAAGAATAAAATCTGCAAGATGTAATGACGAAAAGTATATCAAAACAACAACAATTACAAGAAAATGCAGAAAAATTGAACTAAACATATCTGAGCTTAGATAAAAATGGATTGCTAAGGTTCAAAAACATGTTGTACGTACCTAATTATGCTTATTTAAAGTAAAAAATTCTTGATGAATTGCACAAAAGGTTGTATTTTGGTCATCCAGGATATGAGAAAATGATAACAACCTTAAGAAAATTGTTTTATTGGCCTAACATGAAGAGTGAAACAACTGAATACTTATCTAAATGCTTAGATTGTCAACATGTAAAGGATGAACATCAACATCTAGTCAGTCTTCTACAACCTCTACCTATACCAGAATGGAAGTGGGAGATTATCTATTTGGACTTCATCATAGGTTTTCCTAAGACTCAAAAGAAAAATGACTCGATTATGATAGTGATTGATAAACTTAGAAAATATGCACATTTTATACCTGTGAAATCTACTTATAAAGCAATTAATATTGTTGAATTTTTTATGAAACAAATATTTAGATTGCATGGAATTACTAAGATG
Source organism: Picea engelmannii (assembly GCA_009831015.1). Classification (NCBI taxonomy): domain Eukaryota; kingdom Viridiplantae; phylum Streptophyta; class Pinopsida; order Pinales; family Pinaceae; genus Picea; species Picea engelmannii. The sequence goes on from ML792671.1 coordinate 209,704, forward strand.
GTGATTGCTGATAGAGATGTCAAATTTACATCAAAGTTTTGGAAGGAATTGTTTGCAGGATTCGATACTAACCTAAATTTCAATAGAAGCTACCATCCACAAACAAATGGGTAAAGTGAATGAATGAATCACATTGTGGAAGATATGTTACAAATGTTCATGAGAATGAAACCTACTAAGTGGGAGGAGTACCTACACTTAGCTGAATTTTCTTACAATAATGGCTATCAGACATCAACCAAGATGAGTCCCTTTGAAGCATTATACGGAAGGAAATGCACAACTCCAATTAGCTGGGATAATTCCATTGAAAGGCTTATGATGGGACCAAAAATTCTATAGGAAATAGATAAAATAGTAAAAAGGGTACAAAAGAATTTAAAGGAGGCCCAAGACCAACAGAAAAGCTATGCAGATTTAAAAAGGAGACACCGGGAATTTCAAATTGGGGACCATGTATATCTGAAAGTCAAAGAAAGGAGGAGCTCTCTAAAGCTAGGAAATTGTTCAAAGTTGGCACCCAAGTTTTTTCGTCCCTTTGATATTTTAACTCGAATTGGACTCATGGTGTACCAATTAGCACTTCCTGCAAACTTAAAATCTCATAATATTTTTCATGTTTCTTTATTAAAAAAGTATATTCATGATCCTACTCACATCATTGATTGGAACATGGTGTAGGTGGAACCAAAAGGCGAGTTCCAAGAGAAACCTCTATGCATTTTGGATAGGAAAGAAACAGTATTATGGAACATATCCATCACCCAGGTAAAAGTGAAATGGAAGCACTTTATCCCTGAGGAGACCACTTGGGAATTGGAGGAAGATTTGCAGAAATATTATCCAAGCCTATTCTGAGAGAGGAATGAACACTGAGGATAGTGTTGTGCTTAAGGGGGAGAGGATGTAATATCCTCAAATTTTAGAATATTAAATTCTAAGTGAAATTTGAAATAAATTTCCGTTTTTAGAAAATTCAGATTTGGAAATTATTTACCATTTATGGAAAATCCGAATTTGTAGTTTTGATTGTTCTAATTAATTATTTGATGACTGTTGGGAAAATATTTGAATTTCCCAATTGTCCTCTTTTTTTTGAAAGATAAATGGAACAACCAGGTTAAAAATAGTTGACCATGACTCCATGAGTGGGGAACATGTTTGAGTTACTTCAAGGCTGGTCTTTACAAGGAAAAGAAAGACCTAGGCACAAATATGCATATAAAAACAACATATGGAGGAGGCAGGAGGTTGCTTAGTATGTTGAGGAAATAAACCATTTGTTGTTATAAGCATTGTTAGTGTGAGGAAAATGAATTTATGATCTGTGGATGGTGACTAAAGCTAAGGAGGATCATTCAGTTTTCCCTTATGGACTCATGGTCAAGCTAGGGGGTGAGAAGGACAAGTGAACTTGGTTGTTCTGTTCTATGGTTGGGTGGAATGTGGTTGTTCAATTTGTATTCCAACATCATGTTTCGGATATGTATCTCATCTTGTATTCGTTTTCAATGTTACATTTATCATTATCATTTGTTAGGAATATGATTGACTGTGTATACATGAATGAAATCAATTCTTAAGGGACTGTATGATCATGTTTTCCTATGGCTTATCATAGTTAAATAATAATTGAAATATTGGTTGTTTAAGATATGATGGTGGTATACATATATCTAACCATATACATATTTATATATATGCTCATACATAAAGAAATCCATTGGATTATATATATATTTTTCATTGCTATTCAAATCGGTACACAACAATTACTATAGAGAAATGGTGCAATAAGGAATAAAATTAGGTGGTGTGTTTACCAAGTTTTTAACATGTAAAGAATAGGTAAAAGAATAACAATCCATATATATTCTTTATATTATCTATCACCAAAGAAAGATAGTGATTTAGTAGACTACAAGTGTATTGTAAAAGTAGTTGTCATATTCAAATGAACCTTGTTCAAAGTATTTTACAAAAACAACCTTTGTATTCAATCGATCATGGTTCAAATATTATAGTTGGAGTACCATAGACCAAATACTCCACAACCCCTTGTTTTTTAAAGAGAATTTTAAGAAAGTTACACAGAATTTGGTTATAACTAGAGTCAATGCACACAAGGTCATGAAACTCGAATACCTTTCGAGTAAGATGATTCCTTCATCCAACTTCACCAACTTCCACAACCTGTAAAGGAAGTAATAGGGGTTTTAGTAAACTGTGCTAACATTTTAATTCTATGGAGATCAAACAATAAGAATAAGTCAAGGACTATACTTAGCTTGAGTCCAACGAAGAATCAGACCACCTTTCGTTCTTGTGAAACAATCTTCCCATGATCCAGGAGCAGGAGGAGTGGACCGAAAATCAATTGATTGGTACCCTCACAAAAAATAAAAGGGTCCCATCTTTAATTTCATGTATCGTTGCATAAAATTTTCACTTATAAAACAGAGAGAGGCAACATAAAATAACTAGCATCGAAATAGACTCTGCATAGATTAATCAACAAGAAGCACACATTTATATTTCTCCAAGCCCTTTGTGTATTCACATTAAATCAATAAACATTCATAAGAGGCGCATAGGATGTGACCGGTGTTTTGTTCACAATGAACCACAAAATTTTAATAACATTACAACAAGGACCCAATACATAATTTGAAGCTTGACTATGAAAAAAAATGCTTGACCCTTTTCATAAACGATCTAGTTCTATCAGATGAGAGATCAAGTGGTCGTGGGATAATCTACGATCCTTACCGAGAGAGAATTTTTTTTACAACCAGAGGGTACAATAAAGTGTTGTGTTCAAATGAATTACATTGATATTATATACACATAAGGTAAATACGAAAAATTTCCATAGAGTGTAATATTGTCATATATTTACACAGAGCGTAACTGGCGAATTTACCACAAAGGGATTAATACTACTAATTATATACACAGAGTGTAAACTACGAATTCCCACAGAGGGTTACTTGTTATTTACACAGAGCGTAAAATACGAATTCCCATAGAGGGTTACTATTTATGTACACAGAGTGTAAATTACAAATTTCCATGAAGGGTTAACACTGCTATTTATATACACATAAGGTAAATACAAAACTTTCCCATAGAGAGTTAATATTGCCATGTATTTACATAGAATGTAAATTATGAATTTCCCACAGAGGGTTAATACTTCTATTGATACACACAGAGCATAAATTACGAATTTCCAGAGAGGGTTAACACTGTTATTTATATACACCAAAGGTAAATACTAAACTTCCCACAGAGAGTTAGTAATTTCCATATAATTATACAGAGTACAAATTATGAAATTTCTTAGGGAGCGTCAACAAGAGACAAGTCTAAATAAGGGCAAGCAGTGTAGCAAGTATTGGGATCTATGGATGAGTCCTAGAGGGTAAGAATAACAGTATTACAACGACGAATAAAATAAAAACACAGAGGGTTTAACATTAAAACAATTTGGGCCACGGTTTGCCTAATAAAGGACCATAATGAGTATAGGTTAGAAGCCTAACAGTCAACCAAGCGGGAAACATAATAACTCTCCAAACCTGAAACCATAAACCTGGTGGAAATCTTGGGTAGAAAATGCATACGAGCATAACCATCAACCCTCAATAGAGAAAGGAAACACGAGGCCTATAAAATAATTACATTTGCATAAAACAGAGAATTCATCATGAAATAATTCTCACAGATGTCATAAACAACAAAATCGTTTACTTAATTGGTGCATAGAGAACCCCAGGTATGCATTTCCCTTTCCCATCATGCACTAGAGTCGAACCTCACCAAATGCACCAATTGTGTTTCAAGCGCAGAGACAAAAATCATGTTACATGACCATAGGGGGGCAAGAACAATAAACATATGTTACCTCGAGGTCCTCACTAGAGGAGTAAATATAGGATGGTATGCACCCCTACCTCTACCATGTGAAGTCAAGGAGATGGCGAGCTTGTATTGAGCGTGTTCGACTAAGTGTCAGCCTCGAGGGTATGGGACAAGCTCACCATTAATGAACCAGGCTAGAAGTAAATGCCTACAGGACCCGACCTGTAATCCACCTTAGAAAATATTCAAACCACTTAATTTTAAAGTCATGATAAGAGTGGAACCCTAGAACAACAAGACTTAGTTAATAATTGGATATGGATTACCTATGTTAGGTATAGGTGTATGTTCAATGCGTGGTGGTAAACAATACGTTTTGTATAGACATTAGTTCGCTATACTATGCTAAAAGCATACATTGTGATAATATCCATATAGCAGTCTATATGTTAAATGATAGATATAATGTTATGGATAATATTAGTGTTATATGTTAAACTATATATATATGTTATGGATATTGTTAGTGTTATAGTATCCATGTGATAGTTTTATATGGTAAACAATATATATACATATGTTGATATGGATATAGTTAGTGGTATGGTATCAATATGATATTTTATATGGTAAACGACATATATATATATATATATATATATATATATATAGTTTAACATATAACACTAATATTATCCATAACATTATATCTATTATTTAACATATATACTGTTATATGGATATTATCACAATGTATGCTTTTAGCATAGTATAGCGAACTAATGTCTATACAAACGTATTGTTTACCACCATGCATTGAACATACACCTATACCTAACATAGGTAATCCATATCCAATATATATATATATATATATTGATATGGATAGTATTAGTATCCATACGATAGTCTATATGGTAAAAGATGTATATCATTATGGTTAGTGTTAATGTTATGTATAGACTATATGATAGTCTATAGTCTATAGTCCATTACGTGTTGTATGGTGGATAACATGACTTGACAAAGAGATGGTGGTTATTCTAAGGGCCATGATAGCCCTGGTCACAATTTTCTTTAATACAATTAAGTGTATGATTCTAATCCAATCACGTCGATAAATCTGTTATGCATATATAAAGGAATAAAGATATATTTAATGGATTATCTATGTATCACAATCAAATGTTTGGAGATTCAAGAAACTTTAATGTCCCCTAACAAAAAGAAAAATTATTTGGGAAACTTGGGGTACATTACATTTCACTTATATGTATATATATTATTTTATTTTAATATACTTTAAATTTTAAATATGAACATTAACTACTTTACTGTTCAATACAAATTGTTTTGCACGATGAAAGCTTCTTTGCTACGAGTTGGGTGGTGATGCCACATATCATGTGAAGCGATTGGGTTCCATATATTTCCATATGCCTTTATGTGGTGTTGTTGAGTTAGATCTTATCTTCTATGTTCTTGATTTAATGAAGAGTTTGTTTTGAATTTCTTGCATGGAATGAAGTTGACATTAGAGACAATAGCCATGGATCTAGTGAATTTTTGGCCAAAGGAATGAAAGAATTTGGCCTTTACAAGATATTTGAAAATATAATTGAGAAAGTGTGGCAAGATGCCATGATGGATGAGGGTTTCTCTAGACTTGATGATACTCTTACTCTAGAGAGTCTCTCTAGTCTCAAGGAGACAATTAAATAACTATTTGTGGAATCAGTGATTGATTCCTTAATTGTAGTTGGTGAGAGTATGTAAGAGTACCAATATAAGGTTCTTATAGAAGGATTCTCTCAATAAGAGGTAATTACTATTACTCTCCTTGGCTTCTCAAAAACATACTAACTACAAATCATTCTTCCTTCTACCTGCAATCATTTTTCTCAATGTGGATTTCTCTATCCAATTTAATACCCATGGGTATTCACAATGCACATTAGCCAATTCTTATGAGAGCATACCAATATAGCTTCCTCTAATCTAACTCTTGACATTCACAAGTGAAATCCTTTCTCATGTTTCTCTTCGCAACAACAATATACAATTGGCATGTTTCTCCTCCTCTTTCAATTTTTCAAATTCCCTTGAACCACAAGATCCAAAAAACATATACAAACTCTAATACCAATCTAATTTGATGAGTAAACCAGGGTAACCCAAAATATGTGTAATCTTAAGAGGAATTTCCAAAGGGCATATATAAAAACCCTATTGTCAATGTTTTGAACAACTAACTCATACACATTACACATTAAATCAAATAGATTATTATCTCATTGTGGATCCATTTAGCCATTACTCAACATCCACATACAATGAAATGAAAAAATGATCCTGAGATCATCTCAAATACTCATATACATGAAAATTGACGTCCTTGCAATCCATCATACCATCTCAAATACTTCCAAGCATACAAATGCATCAACATACTGGTCATCTCAAATACTCAAAATGATATAAATGCATATGTGTGCCTATAATGCCTCAAGCACAACACTCACTCACAATCTAGTTATGAAATGATTCTCAGATAATCTCAAATACCTATAAGCATGTAATCCCTTGGATAATTTGAAATAAATGCATGCATACAAATGAAAAGCTTCTCATTAGGTTAAAATTATCTAATTGGCATAACATAAAGAATGATATTATGACTTTTATTATGTTAGTTATGTTAAATTATGATCTTGATTTCTTATGCGGATTAATTCTTTTATTTTCTTCAATACTTTGATTCCAACTTAATACACTTCAAAAATTTCAAATCATAATCGAATAGAAATAATTATGTAAATAAGTAAACTTGCATATCAACAACACATATACCCTTAGGAAACCCTATACAGGAAGAAAAACCCCAACAAACAATATTCCTTTATTGCAATAATAATGTAAGATCTCTTACAAATATCCACCATGAATGTACTTATCTCAAAGAGCTTGCCAAGATGACTCTGACCTTACAAAGAATTACAAGACCTTGCTGAAATACACCTTTGATATGCTGCCTCTTTATCACTGATGTGATCCTCTATTACTTCACCCTCAACCTACATATGAAAACTTTGCTTCAAAATTGTGTTGCAAAACTGTCTTGCAAAAACTATGTTGAGGAGATGGTTCGACCTCTTCTTATATAGGCTGAAGAATGGAAGAGGATAAGCTCAAAATAGTAACCCGATTGCATGCATTAGGCATCACTCAGCTTCATACTTTAGTTCAAACTTAGAACTAGACTTGAGATTGGTTACAACTTAGCATTACACTTTAGTTCGAACTTTAGAACTAGACTTGAGATTGGTTATAACTCAACATTACACTTTAGTTCGAACTTAGAACTAGACTTGATACTGACATTCTTTAGTTTGAACTTAGAACTAGACTTAAGGCTTTAGTTGCAACTCAACATTACACTTTAGTTCTAAGATAGAACTATACTCAAGACTTTAGTTGCAACTCAACATTACACTTTAGTTCTAGACTCAATACTTTAGTTGCAACTCATCATTACTAAAAATAGAACTAGACTCAAGACTTTAGTTGCAACTCAACATTACACTTTAGTTCTAACATAGAACTAGACTCAAGACTTTAGTTACAATTCAACATTACACTTTAGTTCTAACATAGAAATAGACTCAAGACTATAGTTACAACTCTTCACAAGGCAATTCAAAATTCTCTTCATGGTGGATAATGTTTACACGTCCCAATGAACTAGATCAATACAATTACATCATTTGCAATATTAAGAATATAGTTTTCTTCTATCTCATAGGAATTTTACATTCAACCTAACGTTTTCTAGATACCTTGAATTTTTCTCATGGCTCACAAGGTTTGACTAGAATCACAAAGGTTGTATGTTCCCTCTAACTTTTGCACTAGTCTATCTATTCTCACAGAGGTTGTATGTTCCCCCTGAGTTTTGCATTAGACTGTCTATGCTCCTAGAGGTTGTACATTCCCCTAACTTTTTCATTAGACTCATGTAGAATCTCATTCGTCTTGACTTTTGGTTTGACTCACAGAGGTTGTCCGTTCCCCCTGGGTTTTGTCAATACGTCACAAGACTAGTTGATTCTCCAAATATCCTTGGCTAGCCTTAGGGTGACCCATATGGCCTCTCATTGAAGAATGACTATTGATTATGCCAAATTTAACACTCCCTCTCAACGAGGGAGTCATTCTTAGCCACACCAAGCTTGTCTCTCAGTTGCACAAACTTTCTAGAGGTCAAAGGCTTGGTCAGGATATCAACTACCTTCTCACCCGTGGTTATGTACTGTAACTTTTATAGTTTTTCTCTGGACCAAGTATTGGATGTAGTCGTACCTGTTATGCCTCAAAATTACTCACTTTTATAGTGTCGCAAGTGTCGTCATTACAAGTGTTGTAAGTGTCTCATCTTCTCCGCAAGTGTCGCCTCTTGACTACAAGTGTTGCAAGTGTCACAAACATCATACTGCCATATTGCATATGTCATGCCTCTAATGACATCACAAAAACATTTAAGACACCCCAAAGACTAGTTTTGAAGAAGATAAGTCACTTGACAGGGAGTACAAACCTTTTACCATCGAAAAAACACTCAAAAATTGAATTTTGGAGAGGAGCGCTCCCCTACCCACTGTCGGAGAGTGATAACACTCCCTAAGCCTCTTTGGGGGAGTGCTTGAGTGCCCTGTGCACCCTTTTGGGGGAGCACTACCATTTTTTTAGCAAATTATGGGTTTGTTGAGGCAAATAAGGGAAGAATCCCTCAATTCCTGAAGGTAGTTGGATTCGAATAGATGGTCAAGGCATGATATTAGGGGAGATCCTCAATTGAAGGAGAAGAATCCTCAACTCATCCCAAATATCTCTCAAGTGGTTGGACCTGTCCAAGGTTATATAAGAAGATCTTCTCATGGTGAAAGGTACAATGGATATTGAGAATTATACCTAAGTTATGATCTCATAAGAAGGTATTAACATGGAAAATATTGGATATGTGAAACTTATGATCTCATGAGTGAGATTCCACCAAAGAAGTCAGTGGATATTACTTGAGCAAAGGGGTTGGACAAGGAGAACTGGAAGAAGTTGTTGCACCTTCATTCAAAGGATTGTAAGTACTTTTACTTGTTCTCATTAATAATCAATGCTTGGCCTGTTTCTTTCAAGTTGATGCTTGTTCGACAATAGTTTGTCTGTAGTAGATGGATCTATGCTTGAGATAATCTCAATAGAGTAGGAAGTCTTTTTTACCTTTGCATGTTTTGTAGGACCTATCAGGGAGCTCAGGATCGAAGCTCAGCCAGGACTTTACAAGGACAAACGTTGCTAATAAGGTACACATCTTTCTCCTTCTCTTTTATTTATTAGCTTGGTTAGATATAAAAGGAAGTCAATGTCCATGTTAAGAACTTTTTTGTCTTGGCCTTAGGAGTCTAGAGACCAAGAGGGAATTCACTTGTCTGCAGAGGGATTCACCTACAATAGAAATTGGCGACTCCACTGGGGAGTATACTCTGATTTTTGTTTCCATTCCCAGATCTTGTTTTGGCCTTTTCCCACTGATTTGATCTTCTCCATATTGTATCTTTTTTTATTATATTGGTTTGATTTCCTCTTTATGTCATCATGATCACCCTGATTGACTGAATTTTCTTGAATTTGTTAGTTTCTGAGAACTTTTTTGAGCTTTTGTAGAAGAGAACACCCCTTCCCTTGTTAGCAGAATGCCAACACTCCCTGTTGGTATTAAACAAAGTGTTGGAGCACCAAAGGGCTATCCCATTTTTAGTGAAAAAGCCTCTAGTTTTTCAATTTTTGGGTTCAGATTTTTCCTTTTGCATTTGCTCAGGATCTCATACTCTCAATCCATATTGGTATTGGCCTTCAACACCCTGTTTTCTAAGGATTCATCCCCTTTTGTTTGGATTTTTTGACATTTGTCCTTACTTTGCAATTTGTCCTTCACGATTTGGAGTCGATTTGTCGTTTTCTTCTCGTTTATCTGAGTGAGTGAAAATTTTGTAAGGAGTTTCAAAGGTCTCTTGTAATTTTCTTTCTAATATTTGAGTCATCTTGTCCAAGATCTTTCTCCTTCCTTTTGATGTTTTGTCTTTCTATTTCTTGTTTGATCACAATAAGGGTGTCGTTTGGTTTATGTGAAGTTTGCTTCGAGATTGCTTAAATCTCACAACTCTTGAAGTCTGATTAGCATAAGAAGCTTTAAATCTACTGGTTATCAGTCACATACAAACATTTTAGCATTGCATTGGATTCCTTATTGAGGACTATTGCATGAGGTAATTTCATCTTGGTGTTTGACAATGAAAGGAAAATCCTTCTCCTTCCCTTAATTAGACATTCATTGAAAGAAAATATTGCTTATCATTTCTTATGCATGTTTTGGGAATTGAGTCATAACATCATTAGTCATCACTCTCATACACCTTTGAGTAAACAACAACCACTAAAATCAACGCTTAACTAAAATTTATCATACTTTTTACATATTTGTTAGCAAACCTACATTAGGTTAAGGTGTAGGGCTTTGGAATAGGCTGAAAGGATAACTTTCCAAATCTATCAAACAAACTTATCATATTACAATAGAGAGAGAAAATCAAATTGTTGTATAGGATTTTTGGGATCCACCTCTCACACAAGGGTTACGCACGAGGTTGCATTCGGGAAAGTTACGGATATTATCCCTCCATGGTTCAACTGTTTGTAGTGGTCAGATCGTATATTGGGGGTCACTTGAGGGTATACCCATAATTATGTGTGGGCGCCTCTCGAGTTGATTTTGGACTTGTTATCCTACCCATATGTTCGGATCAGAATGTTGACTGTACCCACGCAGGGGCTGACTGCGAGTTGGTGACCTTAGTAGCCATAACCTTTAGGGTCTCACACAAGGTGATGGTGAAGGGAAGTCTCATTGTACCTAGAACAGATGTTGGTCAAACTCAATCCGGTTCCTTGGAGGGTAAATCCACAATTACTGCATGGAAGCTTGCACCAAGGTGTAAGCCTATCAAGCAGGTTTCCAACGTAACTGATCCACCCGCTCTATCCCTGCCTCTTCCTATTTTGATCTCGCGACGTTGGATTTCATCACCAACTAGTGGTTTCATGATGGGAAGGTTTTGTTTGATTGTTTACTTCTTAGATTCATAGCATGTGTTGGTTGTGTTACTTAGTGGACCTTAGGTCGATTCAGTGTTAATGTCATAAAATCCTGAGAGTACCAATGGAGGAACCCCTTTTCCTGGGGAACCTTATACCTTTCCTTCTTTTGGAAACTTTGGTCCTCTATACATTGCCACACAGAGTCTTCTAGGACTCACCATCAAATTACTGGTTTGGTTGTTCCCCACTCCGTTGATCTCGAATCCTCCCAATTTTTCAACTGCACCTAATACTTTAGATGTCATTACACCACCCAGACATCAAGCCCATGTCGACGTTTCACCTTCTTTTCCCATTAAGTCTCATTCCACCTCTCTTTCTTCACCTAGTGAAAGCTCTAAAGCAAGTAGCCAGGTTGATCAAAAGAAGAAGAAACGGAAAGAGAAGAAGAAGAAGAGTCTGAAAAGGACCAAGGCCCCAACAACATCAGATGTTGGATATAAGAAACCAGTTACTGTTAATAGTACTAGGAGTGTTGATGAGGTCAACAAGATTAAAATGAAAAATATGAAACCCAAATTCCCTTGCAGTCTTTGTAAGGGTGACCACTTTATAAGGGATTACCATGGTATTCCCAAGGTCTTAGAAATGTGGTCCTCCATGTCATCGGCCTCTATTAGACATCTTGGTGATGCCCCGTCAACTAGTGATGTTCAGGTTGGTAAGAAGAAGACAACTATGAAATTACCTTGTATGTTATGCAAAGGTGATCATTATTCTCACCTTTGACCTCACATGGATGAGGCTTCTTCTCTTTTGGAAAAAATTATCCTTCCAAAAGATTACCATAATCTTTCCCCCAACCCATCGCTAGTTGATGGACTGGTCAATCTGATTCCATCCCCGGTCAGTCCAGTTGATCAGGTGGTCAGTCTAGTTTCCTCCTCGATTGAACCAAAAACCCATGTAGTTGATCCAGTTCTGTCATCGATCAACCCTAATCTTCATAAAAAGAGTGTAACCCAATTATTCGATCCATTTTCATCCTCAGTCGAGTCCACTCTCCCGTTAGAGAGTGACACCAAAGAAGTCGATCCGTTTCCACCCATTGACCCCATTATCTCCTTCAATAATGAAACCTAAGTGGTCAATCTAGTTCTGTCATCGATCGATCCCAATCCTCCTTTGACGACTGCCAAAGTGGTTGATCCAGTCCCTTCCTCGGTCAGTCCCACCCTTCATCCGAAGAGTTCTAAAGTGATTTCTCCAGTTACATCATCTGTAAATCCCACTCTTCCTCTGAAGAGTGCCCAAATGGTTGATCTGATCCCATCATCGATCGATCCTACTCTCCCTCTACAGAGTAAACATGATACTTCCCACATTTTTCTCGTTGATACAGAATCTACCATGCTGGGGGGAATCCCTCCTTCTCCCACAAAACCCCCTCTAAGCAACGAGGCAATTCTTTTTATTGGGGTGAACTAACTAGACCTCATCCTCCCTCTCACATTCCTTTCCAGATTACAATACAGGTTTGTGGTCAGGACATTCCTCAAACACTGATAGATGAACATGAGTCCGTTAGTATTTTGTCCTCTGTTTCTTGGCATGCTTTGGGTTGTCCTCATCTTGTGTCGGTTACACAGAATTTGTTATATTTTAACGGAAGAACTAGTCAACCTTTAGGGACCCTTTCTTAGTTTCCAGTAACTTTGGGAGGGAAAAATATCTTTATTGATGTCATGGTAGTCTGAGACCCCTTGGATTTCGCTTTACTCCTTGGGAAGGATTATGTCTATTCCATGAAAGTTATTGTGTCCACTATTTTTTGTGTGATATCTTTCCTACACAATGGAAGAATGGTGACTATTGATCAACTTTTGTTCATTGGTCCTGATTGGATTACCTCCCTAAATGGTTCTTATATGAAGACAATATTGCACCTCCCACATGTCAATTATGTGGCATTGTCTCCCATGACTTCAACTTCTGATGATTTGGATCTGGCAGTTGACATTGTGATCTCTTCGGCAAGGCTATTGGAGCCTGATCTCCTTACCCATGTCGTGGCCCTCAAACTATGTTCCTTCTAGAGTGATTTTCTTCCATCCAATGAAGATCTCTTGGAAGCCATGATCGATTTTTGTCCCTTGACATGGTGTCCTTCCAATGCGTTATTCTCTTGGAAGCCATGATCAAGGAGAGTCCATGAGCATAGTTTCTCTTCTCTGTGGAAATCTCGTTAAAAAATGAAACATAGGTCACGAGCATAGTTTCTCTTATCTGTGGAAAGCTCGTTAAAAAATGAAATAGGGGTCACGAGCACAGTTTTCATCTCTGTAGCAAGGTCGTTAAAAAATGAAACATAATATTTGAGCATAGTTTTCCTCTCTGTAGCAAGCTCGTTAAAAAATGAAACAATAATCTAGGGATTGAACCCAGAGCTCTGATTATAGTTCTTTTTATGTGTCAAGCTCATTAAAAAATGAAATGGTCACCTCTTTTAAAACTTCATTTCATCCACCCTTATCCTTTTTCTCCATCTAGTAGAGAAATTGGTGACAAACTCAAATTCGGTGAATGAATTGAAGCTTGGAGGGCATGTCTCTAGCTTTCGATGATCATTCTAGAGGTAAGACACAAGATTTCAAGCTTGGGGCATACCGATTTTAGTCTTTGTTCTTTCTCGCGCTCGTAAATACATGAGAATGCAACCAGGTAAACTTTCATCTCTTTTTCGGACCTGCATGGATAAATGAAAAATGAACCCCTTGGAGTCATCTTTGAGCTCTTTTCAGACTCTCTAAACATGAAAATATTGTTGAGTGATATTGCTTCCTTTCCCACTCGTTAAAAGGTTTGAAATGGCATCTTTCGAGTGATAATTTATCTCTTTTTAGGCCTCACGAGACTAACATTATGAAAAAGGACAACATTGGAGTCATGTTTAAGTTGTTTTCAGACTCTCTAAATATGAAAAACCACCAAGTTTACCTTCTCTGGACTCATTAAACAATCATACATTGAAGGGCCCATACGGGACCGAACCCTTACTTCTTCCAGCTCATTAAACAAAGGAAGAGGGACTTACCGAAGTTGAGTTATATTGAGCATGTGTTACCCTCCTCGAGCTCATTAAATTAAAAAGAGGTACTTGTCTATCTGGATGGGGGAAAAATTGAAGGAAGTAATCCAAGTGGTTTTTTAGAACACTACCAGTAACTCTTACGGTTTCCCTTAAACACGACACTTTGTCTTTGCACGTATTTTAATCTGTTGAACCTCTACACTGAGCCAATCCTATGAGTTTATTTTACTCCTTTGGGTCACCTGACGAAAGTCACAACATCCACTGCATTATCAAGTTTTGGTCCATGTCACATTTATGCTGATGTGCCTCAGTGTTCAAGGGAAGTATCTTCCTCGAGAGTCAACCATCACAAATATCTGGTTTCAATACTCATATTAGTCCATGTTAATTTAATATACCAATTACATCTCTATGTCAGTTTCGTGTCGTTGATGGAGGATACATCAAGGCCCTCCTTCGATAAGTCTATTCCTGTCGACTTCAACACATTATCCAAGAGCTAGACTTAGAAACCAGTTAGTACCTTGGGACCTACATGCCTCAATGGCATGCCTCCTCATTTCCGATAATGGTTTTACATCATTGAATCATGATCATATGATTCCATGAATGTTCAACTTCATCTCATCTATTTACACTCGTTGGAATGTACTAAAGTACCTTGGGATTCATTGACATCAATGGTGATCTCCCTCACGCTTGTTAACGATTTACATCATTGACCGGTAATCAAGTGGTTTCTGCCATGTTTGACATCAGGACATCTATTCACATGGTTAGATTTGTACTACATTGGGATTGATAAGAAGAATGTGGGTTGATTCATCACTCTTATATGTACTTTTCCTAGGTTGTGAAGGAGGTCTTTTGAACTAGGACACATATACTGTTACATAGATCCACTTTGTATTGGTCATGGTTATGTCTTGTCATCTCATACATCCACTGTGTATTCTTCCTGGCTACGATCAGTTCAAGTCATAGGATTATAGATCCACATTGTTTCTACAATGGCTATACCATTTTGTTAATATAATTATGGATCCACAGTGTATTTTATGGCATCCATACCTAAAAAGTCTTTATCACTCAATCATAAATATGCCTACCTTGGGTTTTGAAACATGTCATAATATTTGTTTGATGGTTATTTGTAGATTTTTCTAGTTTCTCTGCATCCATACCCTTGCTCGAAAAAGTCTACAAAGTAATTTAGTCATCATTGTCTTCTAACTTTGTACTTTGGGGGGAAATCTGTTATGCCTCAAAATTACTCACTTCGATAGTGTCGCAAGTCTCATCATTAAAAGTGTTGTAAGTGTCACATATTGTCCACAAGTGTCGCATCTTGACTACAAGTGTTGCAAGTGTCACAAAAAACATACTTCCATCTTGCATATGTCATTCCTCTAACGACATCACAAAGACACTTAAGACACCCCAAAGACTATTTTTGAAGAAGAGAAGTCACTTGATAGGGAGTACAAACCTTTTTCCATGGAAAAAACACTCAAAAATGGAATTTTGGAGAGGAGGGCTCCCCTACTCATTGTCAGGGAGTGTTAGTGCTCCCTGAGCCTTTTGCAGGAGTTCTTGAACACCCTGTGCACCCTTTTGGGGGAGCACTACCCTTTTTTTAGCAAATTATGGGTTTGTTGAGGGAAATAAGGGAAGAATCCCTCAATTCCTGAAGGTAGTTGGATTCGAATAGATGGTCAAGGCATGATCTTAGGGGAGATCCTCAACTGAAGGAGAAGAATCCTCAACTCATCCCAAATATCTCTCAAGTGATTGGACCTCTCTAAGGTTATATAAGGAGACCTTCTCATGGTGAAAGGTACAATGGAGATTGAGAATTATACCTAAATTATGATCTCATAAGAAGGCATTGACATGGAAAAGATTGGAGATGTGAAACTTATGATCTCATGAGTGGGATGTCATCAAAGAAATTAGTGGATATTACTTGAGCAAAGGGGTTGGACAAGAAAAACTAGAAGAATTTGTTGCACCTTCATTCAAAGGATTGTAAGTACTTTTACTTGTTCTCATTAATAATCAATGCTTGTCATGTTTCTTTCAAACTCATGGTTGTTCCACATTAGTTTGTTTGTAGTAGATGGATCTATGTTTGAGCTAATATCAGTAGAGTAGGAAGTCTTTTGTACCTTTGTTTGTTTTGCAGAACTTATCAGGGAGCTCAGGATCGAATCTCAACCATGAATTTCCAAGGACAAACGTTGCTAATAAGGTACATATCTTTCTCCCTATATTTCATTTATTAGCTTGGTTAGATCTAAAAATAAGTCAGTGTCCATGATAAGCACTTTTTTATCTTGGCTTTAGGAGTCTAGAGACTAAGAGGGAATCCACTTGTTCATAGGGGGATTCACCTACAACAATTTTTACACATTATTTTCATCATCCCTATGACTGTTAATGATGT
Organism: Picea engelmannii; assembly: GCA_009831015.1. Lineage (NCBI taxonomy): Eukaryota > Viridiplantae > Streptophyta > Pinopsida > Pinales > Pinaceae > Picea > Picea engelmannii. The sequence goes on from ML792671.1 coordinate 226,257, forward strand.
AAAGCTATATGTTTCCTTCAGAGGGGTCAGTGGCCTGAGTTCCTGAAGAGAGAAGGGAGAAGAACTTTTCCTGAGAAAAGAAGTTGCTTTTTCCCTTGTAAAAACCCTGTAAAAAAGGAAGTTCACAGGTTGCCTATGTATTAGGGTGCGAAAATGTCTAATTCTCATAGGCTACATCATAGCTAGGGTGTGAACAGTTCGCAGGTTTCACTATAAGCAGGGTGTCAGAATGCTTACACGTGGGAAAAAATTAGCGTTTTCTCGAATCTTCTAGAAGGAGAAAATTCTATGGTGAGGTGGCATCCGAAAGGTTTGGATATTACTCGATTTCATGATTTAGTGGGATCATCCTAACCTCCTCACCTTATCCCCTTCAACTTATAAAAGGAGAGGATCTCTCATGGAGAAGGGGTTCTTGAGATTGTAGCTTTGGTTGGCTTGGAATTATCAGCTTGGTTGGAGTGGATTTGAGATTTGCTTTGTCAAGATAGATTGTGAGTAGCTATTAGATCCATGGTCTCGGAATCCTTGGAGCAAGAAGTGTGTGGGGAATGAAGGACACTTGGAAGGGACCTTATGACATCAAGGCCATGGTTGTAATCTCTCTTTCACATTTAATATGATACAGTAATATGATTCTTTCCTATAAAGCTTGTTGTGTTTTATTGTATGATTCCTTGATCACATACATAGGTTTATATTGAGTTTATTCTATTGCTATCACTTTGGTTGGTTGCATTCTTTTGCATGATCTTAATTGTAAGAGCGTTGGAATGGAGCTAGGATGGCGATGGCGAGAGGAAGTGACATTTAAACGGTATGTCAACCATCCCTCTTTAGTTAGTAAATTCAATATCTAAAACTTAAGGAAATCGTCATGTTCTGGTGTGTTTTGTTCTAGATCCAGGTGGATCTAGGGAGATCAGTTAGTGTCTGCACCTACTGATTTGTCCGATAAGAACAGTACCTCATGTCAATATGTTTTGACCTGTCATGAAATACCGAGTTCTCTGTCAATTTTATGCAACTTTGATTATCATAGTGAAAAACCATCATCTAGAGGTTGTCACCAAACAACCCAGAGACCAATTTTCTGAGCCATACTGCTTCCTTGCTAGCATCACTTGTTGCAATGTACTCAGCCTCTTTTGTACTATGTGTAATGGATGTGTACTTTCAGCTTGAACAAGAGATCATAGTGGATCCTAAACTGAAGCAATATTTGGATGTACTTTTCCAATCCACTGGGCTTCCTACCTAGTTAACATCTACATACCCATGCAGAAATAAACCACCACTGGACCTATATCTCAAACCATAAGTAATGGTCCCTCTGAGATATCTCAAGATGTGCTTGTTGCCACCCAGTGTCTCTGTCTCGGTTCAATCATGAACTAACTCATTTCAATCACTACATAACATATATTTGGCCTAGTGTGGATCATGTACATCAATGATCCAATCAGCTACCTATACATGGTGGGATTCACCAAATCTGAACCTTTATTAGAATCATGCATCTTCTTCAGGTTGGTAACCATAGGAGTAGACATGGATTTGAAATCCATCATACCAAACCTGTTTAGTACATCCATTGCATATTTTTCTTGTGCCAGAAATATCTCGCCCTAGATTTTCCACACTTCCAATCCTAGGAAGTAATGCATCAAGCCTAAGTATTTCATCTTGAATTCTAAGGTTAACTCCCTCTTATACCAGGCTATTAGCCCTTCATTTCCTATTAGAAAGAGATCATCAACATACATGATTAGTATAACAGGTTGGTTACCTCTTACCTTGAAGTATAGATTTGCATCAACATCACTTTTCTAAAAGCCCAATCGTTTAAGAAAACCATTAATCATGTCATACCAAACTCTGGGAGCCTGCTTAAGACAATACAAGGCTTTCCTTAGATTCCATACATGAGTTCCTTTGTTATGCAGTATAAAACCATATGGTTGTTCCATAAAGACCTCCTTTTGAATATTTCCATTCAAGAATGTTGTTTTTACATCCATCTAATGTAGTTTCCAACCAAGTACAGAAGCTAAAGAAAGAATAGCTCGAATGGAGGTATACCTGGCTACAGGAACAAAAGTATCTTCGTAGTCTATTCCTTCTTTCTGAGTGAAGCCTTTGGCTATAAATATTGCTTTGAACTTTTCCACACTTCCATCAGCTGCATGTTTGATCTTATAGATCCATTTGGAAGAAACCACTGAGTCTTTTAGCCTTGGCATAATGTCCCAGACATTGTTCTTTATAATAGACCTGTATTCCTCAAGCATGGAATCTTTCCATACTTGTAATTTATCTACTTCTTCAAATGAAGAAGATTCAGAATCACTAATGTTGATCATCAGTGCAACATAGCCTCCAAGCCTATGAGGCCTCTTCCTTTCCCTGAAAGTTCCTTTGGGAGCAGCTATCCCTTCTGTTTCCTGCACTATTTCTTTAAGCCAGCTTGGCTTCCTTTTGGCTAGAGGTTCTTCAAGAGTTCTTTCTAACACTTTAGTGGGTTCTAGGGATTCATTACTTTACCCTTCATGAGGTTACTCCCTTTGATCATCTGACTCTTTATTTCTAGAAGAGGGTGAAGTTGGCTGAACTGCTTCTAAATCCTACTAAAGCTCTCTAGATTTCTTAAATGCGGCTTCCTCATGGAAAGTCACATCTCTTCTTACCTCTATTTTTCTATGACCTGGTACATAAATCTTGTAAGATTTGGAGTTCTCACTGTACCCCACATAAATCCCTTTCTTTCCTGAGGGTTCCATGTTTGTCCTCTTTTCCTTAGGGACATGAATATACACAGGACATCCAAATATCCTTAGATTCCTTACTTCAGGTTTGATCCATGAGAAGACTTCTTCAGGAGTCTTGTCCTTTAAAATAACTTGTGGACACCTGTTCTAAATATACACGATAGTGGAGGTAGCTTATGCCCATAAATAATTTGGAATATCCTGATCAAACATCATTTATTTTGCTGCCTCACAAAAGTCTTGTTTTTCCTCTCAGCAACACCATTTTTTTGAGGGTTATATGGCACGGTCAACTATCTCTTGATTCCTATTGACTTGCAGAAATCCTCAAACTGAAGAGATTCAAAATCTCCTCCATTGTTTTTTCTAAGGATTATGATGTGTTTCCCTATATTCTTTTCAATAAAGTCTTTATACTCTTTGAATTTATCAAATGTGTCACTTTTAGCTTTAAGAAAATATATCCAACATTTTCTTGAGTAATCATCAATAAAAATGACATAATAGAAACAACCAATGAGTGAGGGAGATGGAATGGGACCACATACATTAGAATGAACCAGATATAAAATACCCTAAGCTCTATTGTCACTACTAGGAAATTATTTCTTTATATTTTTACCTAGCATGCATCCCTTACAAATTTCATTTTTACTAATAGAAATAGAGGGAATGCCACATACCATGTTCTGTAGATATGGAATAGCTTTGTAATGAATATGTCCAAGTTTTATGTGCCACAACTCATTGGATCTAGTCGCATCATGAGTCAATGCCTGAACTGGGTGTCCTGACATGCCGTATAGTCCTCCATTGTGAGTTCCGATGGGTTTTGTTGTACTTAAGTGTCTACCTTTAGCCCATAGTAGTTCCTTCCTGTTCTTGAAGATCACCCAATATCCCTTGTCCTCAAGGGTTGCAAGTGATAGTAGATTCTTCTTGAGCCCTAGAACATATAATACTTCATCAACCTGAAGTCTAGCCCCAGACTCCAATATGAAGGAGATAGAGCCTACTCCCTCTATCTTGTAACATTTTTCATCCCCAGGCTCGACCTGCTTTACAAAATATTTTGTCTCGAAATATGAGAGGATCTCCTTGTACCCTGTCATGTGATTTGATGCACCACTATCTACTAACCAAGTTTTCGGCCCCATGGAAACTGAACTGGATAAGGCAGAAACCAAATAATATTGTTTCCTATTTTCTTTCTCATTAGAAGGACTTTTCTTATTTCTTTTGGATTCATCATCCTCAACAGTTGAGGCATGACATTTCCCTTTCCTAGGACATTTATTTCTAAACCAACAATATTTAGCAAAATGACCCAACTTATTACAACTAAAGCATTTAATCTTAGAGTATCAATATTCTTGCCTTTGAATGTACCTTTGATGTTTGGCTTCCATTGAGAGCCTTTCTGGAAAGTGCCTTTCTTCTTTCCCTTGAATCTTGATGCTAAAGTTGAGTGTTGTTCTTTCGTTGGCTCACTCCTAGTAGTTGTGAGACTCTCCTCCTGGAGGAAATCATGCCATAACCTCTCAAACATGGGTTGAATCTCTCTCCCACTTACACTAGATAAGAAGGTCTCTCATGAAGAAGGAAGACCTTAAAAAATGGCCTGCACTAAATCATCATCGTCCACTGTCACCCATGTGACCAAAATCTTATCTCTGATCTGAGCTATCGTGGAACAAAAAGATGCCACTGATTCACCTTTCTCCATCTTCAAATACTTAATCTTGTGCTTAAGTGTCCTCTTCTAACTTGGAGCATGTTTCTCATACAAATTCACCAAGGTATCCATACAGTCCTTGGCAGTCATCAACGAAGTCATTGCAGGCATTATACTATCTTTGAATGAGTCAAAGATGATTCGCTTGGCCTTTGCTTGACTCTTCTTGAAAGTTGTTCTTCCTGCATTATTCGTTGGTTCCTCCACCACTATGGTCACTTACTTCTCAATATCATTCTCTTGCAAGATATTTGTTATACGAAGCTTCCACACATTAAAGTTGGTAGCTCCTTTGAGCCTATCTTCGACCTTGACTGAAATGGAGGATGCCATGGTCCTCACATTGGAAACTTAATCAAGCTCACTTGGATCTGTGTGTACCTTCTTCTACACTTCAACATGTTTAACACACCCTAAGATATGATACCATGTTAAATTATGAGCTTGATTTCTTATGTGGATTAATTCTTTTGTTTTCTTCAATACTTTGATTCCAACTTAATACACTTCAACAATTTCAAATCATAATCAAATTGTAGAAATTATGTAGATAAGTAAACATGCATATTAACAACACATATGCCCTAGGGAAACCCTGTACAGGGAGAAAAACCCCAACAAACAATATTCCTTTATTGCATTAATAATGTAAGATCTCTTACAAATATCCACCATGAATGTACTTATCTCAAAGATCTTTCCAAGATGACTCTGACCTGACAAAGACTTACAAGAACTTGCTGAAATACACCTTTGATATGCTGCCTCTTTATCACTGATGTGCTCCTCTATTACTTCACCCTCAACCTGCATATGAAAACTTTGTTTCAAAATTGTTTTGCAAAACTGTCTTGCAAAAACTATGTTGAGGAGAGGGTTCGACCTCTTCTTATATAGGTGGAAGAGGGGAAGAGGAGATCATCGAAATAGTAACCTGATTGCATGCATTAGTCATATCTTGGCTTCATAATTTAGTTCGAACTTATAACTAGACTTGAGATTGGTTACAAATCAACATTACACTTTAGTTCAAACTTTAGAACTAGACTTGAGATTGGTTATAACTCAGTATTACACTTTAGTTCTAACTTAGAACTAGACTTGAGACTAACATGCTTTAGTTCAAACTTAGAACTAGACTTAAGAATTTAGTTGCAACTCAACATTACACTTTAGTTATAAACTCAAGACTTTAGTTGCAACTCAACATTACACTTTAGTTATAAACTCAAGACTTTAGTTGCAACTCAACATTACACTTTAGTTCTAGACTCAAGACTTTAGTTGCAACTCAACATTACTAAAAATAGAACTAGACTCAAGACTTTAGTTGCAACTCAACATTACTAAAAATAGAACTAGACTCAAGACTTTAGTTGCAACTCAACATTACTAAAAATAGAACTAGACTCAAGACTTTAGTTGCAACTCAACATTACACTTTAGTTCTAACATAGAACTAGACTCAAGACTTTAGTTGCAACTCAACATTACACTTTATCTCTAACATAGAACTAGACTCAAGACTTTAGTTACAACTCAACATTACACTTTAGTTCTAACATAGAACTAGACTCTAGACTTCAGTTACAACTCTTGACAAGGAAATTTGAAATTCTCTTCATGGTGGATAATGTTTACACGTGCCAATGCACTAGATCAGTGCAATTACATCATTTGCAATATTAGGAATATCGTTTGTTTCTAGCTCATAGGAATTTTACATTCAACCTAACTTTTGCTAGATACCTTGAATTTCGCTCATGGCTCACAAGGTTTGACTAGGCTCACAGAGGTTGTATGTTCCCCCTAAAGTTTGCACTAGTCTTTCACTTCTCACAGAGGTTGTACGTTCCCCCTGACTTTTGCGCTAGACTGTCTATGCTCACAAAGGCTATATGTTCCCCCTGACTTTTGCATTAGAATCACATAGCATCTTATTCATCCTGACTTTTGGTTTGACTCACATAGGTTGTCCATTCCTGTTGGCTTTTGTCAATACCTCACGAGACTGGTTGATTCTCCAAATCTGCCTGGCTAGCCTCAGGGTGACCCATATGGCCTCTCATTGGAGAATGACTGTCGATGTTGCCAAATTTAACAAGTTACAGGGGGATACTACCTCTATGGACACCCTCATTGGCATAAGGATCATGGTATTTTGGGGCTTATATGTTGTGAATGAACAACCCTCACAAGAAATTTGGGATGGTAGTGAAGGAGACTTTATAATCATAAAACATATTTCAAGACACGACAATATATGTGTATCGAACTATTAGTCTTTTGAACTAGGACCAACACATAGTACATATTTCAATGTTCTACTAACATGACAAATAATAAGCATAAATGCATATATGTGCTTATAATCCCTTAGGCATAACACCCACTCACAATCCAATGAATCCTCAAATCATCTCAAATACTCCTAGGTATACAAATCCACCAAGATTCTTATAACCCCTTAGATCATCTCAAGTACCCACATCGACACGGATGGCTTACAAATGTATTGATGTCCCTATAATCCCTTGAATCATCTCAAATACCGACACTGACTCTATATAATACCTCAAATCATCTCAGCTGTAACGATCCCTCCTGACCATCCTAAAGTCGGGGTACGCCATTCCAAAGAAACCACTCATGCTCTAATGTCAGTCGGTAACATTCACAACCACCAGGTCAGAAACATGCTACTCTAGGGAACACTTTCTTTCTCATATTGCGGAACATATAGTAGCATACCTAGTAGTCAACTAAGCAATGCCACCTAAATTTACTCTTTAGACTGCATGCAACTAAAACATATACATACAGCACACTCACAGAATCTTTACATCTAAACATGACAAACAATTACTTTCTGTAACATATGAATTTTATATTAAAATAACAGTAATTACTAATATGCATCATTTACAGGAAATTACCCATAAACACACAAGCAATCATAGCCACATATGTAACATAGGAATGTAAATAACAAAACAACATATCCATATATCACACAATTGGTACTTATCTTAGAAAGATTGTCACCAACTTCTTACAGACCATCCACGAATCTCCTAGCCATAGATTGCACTGTTCATCACTCTCAATAGTGAATCACCCCCGAGTTGGGACTGAACTCCACCCAGGGTAAAGGGATTCCTATCCAAGTTAAGGCTCATGGACAATGGGAAAGACTCTATCTCAGGTTCTCACTCAACTAACAACCTACGACTTCTCATTCCCCACATGCGTGTTCCACCCAAGGAAGTGTGCCCCTTATCTGCTCAACAGTCCTTCGGTTGGCCCACTTCCCTTCCAGGGATTCAACAACAGGTTGGACCGAAAGTATCAGAGCATTGTAACTGCAGATTATCACCTACGAAAATCAATCCCCAACAATTCTCTCGCCCAAAGAACTGCTCACGAGCCTGACGACCCACTTCTCCAATCTCACTCCAAGCTAACCAGGTACACTAACCAAAAAGGATGAGGAAATAGGCTTCCGAAAGGTGACATGGTTGTCTCAAGGATAATGGAATGTATGAGTGAAAATGGTCATGGAGTCATTGACTGGATAACTGAGTGTGTTTCTTTCGAATCACTGTGAACTCTCTGTCAAAAGAAATCCCCTTCTGCTTGTTGGTTTCCCCCCTTTTCCCATTCGTAACCCTCTCCGTGAAAAATCTCTTACGATATGAATGCATGTACCCAACTTGACACTTGTCACATCGAAAGTTATTTTTGTCCACTTGTCCCCAACTTTAGAACTTAGAATAACTAATTATCCATACTTTATGTTTTAGGAAATATTAATATAATATTCCCTTGACTTTTGGCCCTCCCTTTCCCTAACTGGTGAAGTTCAGTCCCCCATCTCTTTTATCGTAGTCGGTCTGCGCGCAATGATGTATTTTATATTAATCACGAGTCAAGTAAAAAGTAGGCACTCTAACCTTTAACATTTAGGCACATTGGCTTAATTCCAAGACATAAGCATTCTGGCTTATAATACTGGCTCACCAACCTATAACGCATATTATATACACAAAGGTTCGCTGACCTTAATATTGCGCGCACTTAGGAACTACGCGTTGTATCCTCTATCTTTAAGATTGCGCGCACCTTAGTTTTTGCACGCGATATTCAAAAATGTGTACATTACATCCATTTACTATGCAATATATGTGCACACCATGCCATGAAAGGTGTATTACAAAAATGATGTCTAAACAACTCACTAGCTTAAATATACTTGGATTATATTTACATTTGGGTTCCGCCGAGAAATATTACATCAGCCCACAAAGAAGAGTGGGAATGCCCATCTCAAATACCCACAAATCATCAGAGTGCATAAATAAAGGAGGAAAATGCTACCCCTCAACCAATCACCTGCTATGTTAGTTAATGAAAGGATCAAGGAACTCTTTGGACAACATCATTATCATTAACATACAATTGTTTATTGAATCTTATAAACTACTATTCACTAATCCTCGCAGTGTTAAATAAGAAATTTCTTAATTATAAAACCTTTTCGAAAGAACTACAAAATAAATTTCCCTACAATTATTATTGCTATATGTAAGAACATAAATAAAACAAATGAGCAATCAAGCATCCTAGCATGACAAATGATACCAGATGAGGGTGAGCGTGAGCCCGAGCTATCATTGTCTTGTGGGTCATATTCAAACTCTGACAAATGATACCAGATGAGGGTGAGCGTGAGCCCGAGCTATCATTGTCTTGTGGGTCATATTCAAACTCACGAGAACTGGGTAAAGTGGAAAGTGGGATTCGGGAGATTTCTTGCAAAAGCGGATGCAGATTTTGTTGGAGACTGACTGTATTTATCCGTTAGCTTTTTTGGAAGGGAATCAATATTTTTTGTGTCCACTCCTTTAACGGTCGAGGAGGGGCGGAATTTATATATACGTCTAAATTTACATCTCACATGTTTGTTCACATCCTCCTCCACAGAGTCTCTCTGTATTTGTTTTCTTTGGAGGCGCTTCCTGTGTGTCTATGTTTGTCCGTCTGTGTGTGGTTGTTTATCTGTTTGTCGGTCTCTAGATTGTCTTTATGTGTGTTCTATCTTTTGAATTTGAATGGATATTAAGGAGGTTGTATGTGTGTTCTATAATTTGAATTTGTATGTTTGTCTGTCTCTTTATTGTTTGTATGTGTGTTCTATGATTGGGAAGGTTGCATGTTATTTGAATTTGAATGGATATTAAGGAATAAATGATTGAAGGACGGACGTTGCATCAGGGAAGCCCATGCCAATGACATGTATGTCTTTCTGTATGTATGCCCTCTTAATAGATAGTTTGCTCATCTTTATTTATTAGTAAGAGAGTTTACTCTCAATCTTTCTGTATGCCGTTTTTGCTATGATTATTTCCTCATCTTTCTGCATGTCGTTCTTGTTATGATTATTGCTCATAAAGATTCCCTGATTATTGATCCATGGTCATGTGGATAAAGATGCGGTGGAGTGGAATGAACAGACAAGCCCTAAGATGGGTCGGCGAGATGCAGATGACCCAGCCAAGATCTCAAACAATGAACGCACAGGTCCATGGCAGGTATGTCTCTGTATCCCTTTTTATTATATGGTTATTGGATTTGTGTTTTTCTTGTTTTTACTCGTCATTAGCAGAGTGAAGGGTTTTTTGGTCTGTCTTTATCATTAACAGAGTGCACTCTAGTCTTTCTTCCTCAACGAGTCTCGATCAACCGTGTTTTATCTTGCCTTTCCCTCCTCCCTCAATGAGTTTGACTCATGGTTTCTTTCACAATTGTTCCTAACTCGGACCGCGACCTATTTGTCTTTTGGCCAACTCCAATGACCACTTTATGATGATCTAACTCCCTCGTGACAATTCCTTTGTTAGCTCAGGATTTTTATTGGAGTCAATGGCCGACTCCCTCGTGACAATTCCTTCATTAGCGATAGTTGAAAACCTGCAAATTTTCATCTATTAGGGTTATCCCACCTTCTTCCTCTGCAAGAATGTAGAGTGGATTTAAACGTTCACAACTTCTTCGTTCCACCTGTATGCATGCAAAAGGCACAAACTAAACTGCACCCAGGATTGAATGTATACAAAACACATGCATTGTAAATAGATTCATGTGCTTTGTATTGGAAATTTTAATTACGTGTTTGTAGATATGACTCATGTCCTAGACTTAGCATGTGATTTAAGTGATCTTACATGTTTTATTTTCGAACCTGCCATATGGCATTTGTTGCACATTTGGCTGAGTCATAGGAACAAGCTCTATCTCATAATTGATTACATTTGGAATCACATCATCATTCCAAGGCTCATGGTATAACAATTGCGTTGGGCATGATATGATAAGCTAATGAAATTCCTTCGAAATATTTTCAAACTTAAAAACATTGATAACTCCATCGAATCATTAAAATTTTAATATGATTAATATGTATTTGGTGCATGATTCATCATTTGATTTGATTGACTATGACTTTTGATGGTATTGTATTGCCAAATGGCATGTGAAGCTCCATTCTGGGCAAGGGCAGCCTTCAATACTTCTCCATAACCAGCAATCAATTTGCTAATCAAAGTCGAGACAGAATTTGGATTAATTCATTTTCATTTTGATTTGGAGATTTCAAACTCTTAGGGTTTTGTTGATCACCAGATAGTAGTTTCAGTTTCGTCTTTGCTTCTGCATCTTGCTTCCATCTTCAAATGAAATGTAAACCCTATGTTTGATATTTTGGGATCCTTTTCATTGTTGCATTGATTTATGAGAGTTCTAAGATTCGACCCAAGGATGAATGGTCTCCTTTCAATGGGTTTAAAATTCATAAGTAAACCTCCTAGCAACGAATTCAGAATGGTTGGATTTCTTAATATTCTCCTTTTACAACCACAATTTACAGGAAGATTGGAATCTTGCCCAAAATTTTAATGGTCAAAATACGATGGGGATTTTCGAAATCACAGGGGTTTTCATTATGTGTGAGGGTTTAATGCGATGGTCTCTGCATGCACAGTTTCACCACGAATTTTCGCCATGAGAACTGTCCTGAGTTTCATTGTGAGTTTTTCAACGAGTCTAATCTCCATATGTGAAGAAAATAGAACCAGAATTTGTTGAAACCAATAAAAATAAAAATTGGTATTCTCTTTTCCAGAAGAACGACTGTTACGTTTTATTGAGAATTTTTCATGGCCATAACCTACAACTTTCCAGAGTTCTTTTTTTGTGCTTAGTTTCAATGGGGAAATCTGCAATTTCGGTATTTCAAATTTCAGAGGTATGTTTTTATTTCTCTTTATTTACATTCTTATCTATGTTCATGTATGCAGAGTAAAACCTTCAATTTGACATTTTTACACTCTGTGTTTGGCTTTGTTATGAACAGGAAATTTGATCTTATATAAAAACACTTTTATTTTCATGGGTTTTATTTCCATAATCGAATTTTCTTGTTTCCGAATTTTAGAGGACGTAAGGCTGAAAATTCTTTTTATCTTTCCGGTGGCTTTATTCAAATTTTGATTGAATTTCATTTAGATCAGACAAGGAATTTCTGGAATATTTGTGTTCATAAAAAGATATTTTATGAAATCCAAGAGCCATTAGGGTTTTGAATTCTCAAATTTCTATTGGGGAAAATAATAGTAATATTCCTCATTCTCAAATCTCTATTGGGAAAATAGTAGTAATATTCCTCATTCTCAAATCTCCCTAGCAAACCCTGCCTGTTTACCTAGAAAGGGCAGCTTTCACTCTTATTTTATTTTTAATTGATTATCCTATCTTTATGCAACAATATCAAAGATGAAAGTTAATACTATGCACTTTGTAATGAAGCAGTTAATAATACCCATGTGACATCTTTCACTTATATGAATATAAGTTATTCTATTTTAGTATACTTGAAAAATTATTTTCATCTAAATAATATTAATTAATATTTTCATAATATTAATTACTTTACTGTTAAATACAAATTGTTTTGCACGATGAAAGATTCTTTGCTACTACTGCACATCAATTTCATTTCAATGGAATGAACTTAACGCAAGTATTCAATAGAGAGGCAATTTAGGCGAATTAGGGACATCGATCAGAGTAAGTTTGTTGGTTCGGCTGGAACAAAGTAGGTAGTTGGTATTTCTGGTATATATTCCTTCAACATTTTAATTACTGGCTTCACAATTACTGTTGTTAATGCTACAACAAGTGGTATTTTTGTTTTTGTTTTATAATAAATATAATATTGAAAATAATTATTTATAAATAAGTAAATATGAAAATGAAAATTGAAAATATCTATGCATGAATAAGTGTGAATTTTTTATTAAATACTTTTCAATATATAATTTTGGATTAAATATTTTTCAATATATATTTTTGTTTGTATTGGTTTAATCTATTTTAATTAATTTTTTTTTCTCTATAATTTTTGAATTTGATATATTTCAGATACTGTTTTATGTATGTGTGTTTTGCAAAGGTATTATAAACTTGTATGTTTTGATATTTATTTATTCATGATAATATAGTTTAGTTTTAGAATTTCATATTTTATTCTCTTATATATATTATAATTTTTTTAAACTTGTATATTTTGATATTTATTTATTAATGGTAATATAGTTTAGTTTTGGAATGCCCTTTATTAAGATATTTTATTAGTTTAGTTTTGGAATGCTTTTTATTAAGATATTTTATTCTCTTATATATGTTATAATTTTTTTAATTAATTAAAGCAGGATATGCAAAACTGAGATTATTAATTATGTATAATTTTAAAAAATATCAATTAAAAAAAATCATTATCATATTTTTTATATTTTTTTAGTATTTAAAATAATATTTAAATTCTTTTAATATTTAAATAAAAATGTATTTATTATATTTGTTATTTGTTTTGTTTTTTTTATTTATGTATCCAACATCCTTAAAACAATGTTTCAATATTATAATGTTATTTGAAGTAGTTTTAAGTAATATATAATTGTAATTGTATAGTCTATTATTTTTCATATGAAAGTATTTACTCTCTCTCATTATTTCATATGATAAATATGTAAGTTTGGATAAGATTTAGACAATATGAGACTTTTGTAGAGGTAAAGACTAACATATATATAATATATATAATATAAATTATTATTTTGAGGGTTACAATATTATAATGTTATTTGAAGTAGTTTTAAGTGAGATATAATGGTAATTGTATACTCTATTATTTTTCATATGAAAGTATTTACTCTCTCACTATCTCATATGATAAATATGATATGATAAATATGTAAGTTTCGATAAGATTTTAGATAGTATAAGACTTTTGTAGAGGCAAAGACTAACATATATAAAATATTTATAATATAAATTATTATTTTGAGAGTGAGTATTAAATTAGTTCAAATTCTCTAGAGGGTCAGTACTTGATTATCTTAAAGTAGTTTCATACAACTTTATATCGTATGCATTTTCACATATTCATTTGTACTCATTTGTTTCTACATAAATTAGCTTCATAATTTTTCCAATACATAAATAAATTTCATCATATATTTCATCATAAATAAATTTCGTCATATATTTCATTATGTTTTTACTATGTAAAATACATTTTTAAATAGTCATGTTTTCATCATTTTACTTTGTTTTTTTTTTCTTATTCATTTTTTTAATGTTTACTTTTCTTCAATTTCAATTAAAATTTATAGAAGGTGAGACAAATAAAGAGGGGGAGGGGATGGATAGAAGGAGAGATGCGTGGGGGGAGGAGAGAACTTAGAAGCGTGTACACACACACACACACACAGA
>ML792671.1:275265-304952 GCA_009831015.1 Picea engelmannii
GTGGGGGGAGGAGAGAATGGGGTGTGGAGGGAGGTAGGGAGACAGAGGGGGAGAGGAAGAAATAAAGAGGGATAAGGGAGGGAGAAGGGCGTAGGGAGAAAGGGGGAGTGAGATGAGGGAAGGAGAGAGAGAGAGGGAGGGAGGGAGAAACAAAGATGGGGGGAGACAGGGATGGAGAGGGGTGATTGAGGGAAGGGAGAGAGAGAGAGAGAGGCATGTTAAGGTTTAAGCTATTATTAAGTTTCTTTTCAATTCAGTAGATAACCATAGCATAGATAGGATCACTGAGAGAAACAAAATCACAAGATACACCAACATTGATCCTAGGAAACCCTCATCGAGGAGAAAACCCAGCAAAAATTTTCTTAAAATAGATAGCCAATAAAATGCCAATACAATAAACCAAACACTAGAGAATATCCTCTACTGAGCAATGCACCTCTCTCTCTCTCTTCCTTCTTTCGACAAATGGAAACTATAGCTTCCTTCAAACTTCTGCATTGAGTGAGGGAATGAGTGAGTGACCAAATAACGCATTGGATTCCTTTATTTATACAAACTGGCAGGAGTTGGAAATGTGTCTCTTCACTGGGCAGGGCCGACTTGTCTTCTTAGTGGTTAAAAGCACTTTAATTAGCCTAGGGGATGAATTCTCAATTTTCATAATATATTTATGGTTTGACCAATCCACAAAAGGGGATTGATCTAATGAATAATAACTCAATAATAAATAGAATACTCTTTGAAATTACAATATTTCAACACTCTCCCTTAATAAGAAGGGTATTCTACAACATCATCAGGAGAGAGAGAGAGGGAAGCAACATCAACAACATCAGGAAAACTGATTGGCATATCTATAAATCATCAGATTTTTTTCTGATCATCAATATGTTGATTCACAGTAGGGATATGGAATGGTATCATCATCATCTTCATCAACATGGATTAGTATAACACTAATACATCATCATCAATAAAAACACAAGGCTGATACAACATCAACAATAACAATATCACAACATAAATGCTAGAGAATCATCAACAACAACATCACAACATGAAGGCTGGAGAATCATCAACAACAACAACATTACAACATGAAGGCTGGAGTATCATCAACATCAACACTAGGTTGGAAATCTTCATCACGAAGTTGGCATCTCATCAACATCAGCAGGAGGCTAGAAATATTCAGCATGAGGCTAGCATCACAACAATATCAACATGAGTGTTGTGAGTGGGAAATCCACCCATGGACTAGAACTTAGGGTTTTATCATGCATGCAGAAAAGACCTAAATATTCTTAATTTTTACCATCATCCCAGAACTAATCCCCATTATTCTTAAGAAAATACACAGTTAAGAAGATCAAGTGAACATACCTTATTTTTGGTGTTTGGTATCGATCCTTCTTCATGCTTGGTCACTCTTTGACTGCAACTCTCCTCCCAAGGCTGACCTGCATTCACAAAAGAAAACAAAGAACTCCACATGCATTTTATCTATGGATTAATGGGTTAGAGATTCAATCAACATGTACGCAATAAACAATGAAAACCTCATATGGTGGGACGGGAAAAGTACTTCTTTATTATTAACTTCACTAAAGTAACTTACAATGATGAAGTCGGCCATTGCTCCACAAATTTGGTCCGAGGATTCTCTTTTACTATGCACCAACTGCTAACACACTTGTTTCTCTTCTTCGTTGAAATCACAAAATGGTTGCAGAATGTTGGGCAAAGGGGAATACGAATTCAGGCAGAGTTTCTTTACTATGATTTTCCTCCCTTCAAATGGGACCCCTACACCTTCTTTTATAGGCTAGAAGGAGATAGGTATTTAGTCAAATGACTGGTCATGCATGGTCGAAAGGTTTAGTTAACTTACCCAAAACTGTGTGTTTCGTAAAAAAAATTCCATTTTTCGTTCTTTTGTAGGTACACGTGGGTTGTAGTGGGTCAGCTAGAGTGTACACGCAGGCTGTAGTGGAGCAAGGTGCATGGGCCTTTAAAAAGGGTGTTTTTAAGAAGAGTTGTTTAGTACTGGCCTGGAAAAGAAGGCATATGAGATGGAATGATGTCCGGTAAGTATGTCTGGTGAAAATTAGGGTTATAACAGATGCCCCCTAATGTGTCAGGTCAGAAGAGCATCTGATGGATGAAATGCATTATCAATATTTATCAACGTACCAAACCAGTGAGCCCAGGGACCAGAATTCGGGAGGTGCCATCTAAAATAACAATTGTCTCACCGAGACAAGCATACCCATGCTTAGAATGTAATAAAATTATGGCTACCAATCAAATAAACTATATATCCATGTCATATAACTATATAAAGTGTAGCCATGAGCAATACACAATGGATCTACATCTCGAAATCAAAAATATATACATGTGTAGTATCTATCTTCTAGATGTTGATAAGTCCTGATAGCTGGAGATGATTTCTTTAGAGCTCGAGCATCAAATTCAAAATTCTCAAAAATTGGGTAGGAGTGTAATATGAGTGTACGACTTCATTACCTAGAGGTCTTCGAGGACTCGTTGGGCATAGACTAGAGAATATTGATGATTAGACTGAAGGCTTCATTGATTTCAAACAAAGACTTGATTGGACTTTCGGGATGGTCGGGCTTGAGAGTAAGAGATAAAATGTAGAGGGGCCAACTCGGGCTTGGTTAAAACTTCCCTTGGACAATAGCATGACAAATGATGAGACTCATGCAGCATGGCATTGACATAAGTTCATGATGCTGGAGGCAACACAAACTCTCCATATGTTTGGAAGAATAACCAAATGGAGGAGGACACAACTCTATGTAGAGAGAATAGATTCCTAAGGTCATATTAAATCCCAGAGATTGAAGAATAAAAAGAAGCATTTGCTTTGTCCAAGGGTGACTCATTGTGCTACCAATAAAAAGAAAATACTTTTCCCTTCCCCTTTTTGGGGTATATTTGATTTTTTTGTCTTTTTTCAATAATTATGGAAAAAGAATAAAAGAATGCTACGTTACAAAGGAGGATTGAGTGTCACAAACATACTATTTCAAAATTTATGGAACACAGGGATGCTTAGGGAAAAGGGACATATGCAGGAAAAGGACACTCGAGAAAAATCTTCTAGGGGCCAAAGGTGTCAAGACGCAAAGGAAAAATTCTACAGGGCTTGCATATAAGGCATTCTTCAGATGGTTTAGTTGAGCACAACATGGAGTCGACATTAGTCCAAAGACACAGGTATGCAAACGTGGTTAACAAAACACACAATGGTAACGTCCTTTGATGTAACTTTAACGAGCCCAGAGAAGGTAAGCTCAGTGGTTTTTCCTATTTAGAGAGTCTGAAAAAATGTAAAAGGAGACTCCACGGGGGTACCTTTTTCCATAATAGTCTAGTCGGCTCAAAAAAGGGGTAAACTAACACCGACCAGATGTCTATTCAAAACTATTTTAACGAGTGTGATAAAGACAAGGTCACTCGACATTTTTTTCATTTTTAAGGAGTCTGGAAAAATATTAACTATGGACTCCGTCAGGAATGTTCTTCTGGACCATTTTAATGAGTGTGAAAGAATAATGTCACTCGACGATCTTTTCAATTTTAGGGAGTTTGAAAAGAGCTTAACTATGGACTCCGCGGGGGTTCCTTTTTCGTAAATTTAGTCCCTCAAGCCTGAAAATGGTTAAAATTATACCTGAGAGTACTCTTGTAGAGAACCGAGGCTTCTAGAGTATACCTTTGTTCGTACAGTTGACCATCCATATTGAAAAAGGGGTAAACTACCGTCGGACAGACGTGACTTAAAATTTCAGTTTAGCGAGCATGAAGGTCAACAAGATCGCTCGACAATCTTTTCACATTTAGAGGGTCTGAAAAGGGCTTAAAAGAAGACCCGTTATATTTTGGGAGTCCTGAGGGTGAGGGAAAGAGTGATAAGGAATCATGCAAATGAGGCTCAAACTTATAATCAGGAAAAACTAATAAGTACTCTCGAACCTATAGTTATTAGTGACAACGTGGACACCAAAATGCAACCAGGATCTTCCTAGGGAATCCATGTTAGGGTAGGCTCTACCACTAAATTACGACACTTCTAAAGAAGCAATTATGGTTTCTTGTCGCAATTCGGTGGGATCAATCCTATGGAAAAGTGGAAAAGACAACAATATGTAGGAAGTAGAGGTGGAATCCTAACTTAAATACAATGAGTTGAAAAAATGACTTTTTACCAAGGGACCTTCAAAACGACCCAAATCTCCAAAAAGTTTCCAAATGCCCAAAGTAACACTTATCTTGACAATCCAAAGAAAACTCCTGAACCATGCTAAATGATTTTTAGCTTATAAAAAATGATGAAAGGGTCTAAAAAATGACAAAAAGAGGCCAAAAAGTCTATAAATAGAAGTTGGTAGCTAATTATCACTATTGTTAAATGATAAATTGACTGTGGAGCCAGAAACACCCATTGGTTAAGAGAGTTGATTCCAGGAGATTCAGTGGATGGAATGAGCTTCCGATTGGATCAAGTAAGTGATTACTACCCCCTCTTGAAATTTAATTATTTCTTTCATTTAAATTCATTTTTTGGAGGGGCATCGACCTTTTAAAAGGTTGGCCCTAATTCCACATAGGTTGTCTTATGACAACCCAAGTGTACACGCGGGAAGAGGAAAAAATGCACACGTGTACATGCTACTGACAGCATTACATCCCATGTGGATCCTTCATTTAATGTGAAAAAATTAGAAAAGCAAGTGTTAACCCTCTTGAACTTGGTTTTTGCAGGATGTATGTTCATTGGAGGGAAATAGAGCATGAGGATATTAGTGCATTGGTTGGAGTAGACCCTAATGTTGTTGCTACATTAATGCATTGCGAGCACAACCTAGGCTATTGAATGCCTTGGTTTATTATTGGCATCCCAATGCAGAGGCCTTTATGCTGGAGGGGCAGTCAGTGGTTCCAACGACAAAGGATATATACTTTCTGACTAGCCTCTCCAAGAGAGGGGAACCAGACAATTTTCATACTTTTCACTCCGGGCCTCACAACATATCAAAGTTGATTAGACTCCATTGTGAGGCGGGTACAGACAGAATGAGCTCAAAAGTACCCATAAGAAATATCTCAGACTTATCATTACAAGTGATAGTGTTTCTCATTGGGTGGATTACTAGGTATGCGACTTTGCATCAAGATTCCTATGCACAAATGAATTGTGTAGTTCAGTGCTTAAATGCACAAATTTTTGACTGGAGCACCACATTACTGGATTGTATGAAGAGGCATCTAACATATTTTCGGTTGCGGAATCAGAGGAACTTTGGGTTTGGAATGATTCTTTGCTCTTTATTCTTTGAAAGAGTTCCCAGTTTCATCCCTTGAGAGGTGGTACAAGGAAACTAGGCCTCTCTTCCTGTGTTATGCATATGGGCGGTGCTGCTACCATGACAGAGGAGGGGAAGGACTATTGAGGCCTTTGATGAAAACTTTTTTGCTTGGTTGTCATGAAAGATCCCGGTCATAGAGGATTACCCCTATGCTGGGATTGACTTCTCAAGAGATCTTGAGATATCAGTACCTCTTGGCGAGGAGCGAGGAAAGATGGGTAAGATTTCATTTTTGTTGTTTATATATATATATATATATATATATATATATATATATATTATACCATATCATTTGACAGATATGTGTCTATTATGTGCAGATGTGGGGCCAGTGTGACCAGAGGATTATGCGAGGAACAAGCAACATCCTCGGACAGAGACCGCACCTGCCACCACAGGGGGGGCAACAACGATAGGAGATCTTTCAGACGATGAGGCTTAGAGAGTTACAAGACAAGTGGAGAGAAATCTTACCTCACTCACTCGCACATTCCCCATGGCAGAGATTGAGGATATGCCACCATCTATGCAACCTCACATAGTGGCGGCACCACAGACGTGGGTATGGATCTTTCGGCGTTTGGAAAACATCATTGATCATTACAATAGGGCCCACAGGCCCCATCCTTAGTTAGGCTAGACTTTTCACGTGTCGAGGGCACTACTTGTATATTTTTTGAGGGCATAAGCCTTATGACTCGTTACTGGTCATATGTTTGAGGTGCTTGCGCCCACGCATGTACTGTGATATTTTTTATATTATATATGGATTTTTGCGTCTTTTTTATGTCTTATGGAATAATTTTTCTTTGAAAATGTATTTACATGTGCATGTGTGTGTCTTTCTTATATGTGTGCAAGATGCCAATCTAAAATTTGATTAGCTAGAGTATCTGTGACTTGATTTAATCTCCTAGGAACATGAAAATATGTAATATAATCAGAGCTTAGTTCTAAGAGATGTACCCCAAGGAACCGTCGGTGCAAAGTAGGATCATGAACACGGAAAACTCTATTTAACTGAGACACAAATAGCTGAGCATCTAAATAGACCCAGAGGTGAGAGATACCAAGTGAAAAAGCATCACAAAGAAACTCAATAATTGCACTGTATTCGACGACATTGTTTGTGGTGTCGCCTAAACATATACCTCTTGAAGATAGTAACTGGTCCTGAGGTGTAAAAATCACCCAAGTTGTAGAGGAAACCCTCCGAGTGTGTTGGCTAGTGTCATCTGCGAATCTAACGAACACCTCTGATTCAATTGACATATGTCATAGTGACAAAAGATAACATCAAAAATGACATGTCCATAAAACCAATACAAACCAAAAATTAATAGTACGAAGACTATACATATGTTACAAAAGGTTACCCAAGGTGACCTGCCTATGAGTAATACTTCTTCAGGTAGAGCCCATTTCTAGGTTCTGCCAAAGCATTTCCCTCAAAATATACCAGATGATAAGCACCCTTTTTTAGAACCTCTTTTACGATGAAAGGTCTAAACCACATGGGTTTGAACTTGCCCACCCCCAGGGGGTCCTTATCTTGGTCATAAACCAGGACAAGGTTGCCTTCTGAGAAAATCCAAGAATGAATAGACCGATCATACTAACACTTGAATTTTTGTTTGTGAGCTTCATTAGCTAAGGCCACATCATGATGTTGTTCATTGAGCTACTCAAGATATAATAAACGCTCTTCAAGTGGTGAAGTGTCTGGCAATAAATGTATTGTCAACTTCAAATATGGGATCTGAAATTCTATGGGCAAGAATTTTTCCATCCCGTAAATGAGTTCAAAAGGTGAGAAACCATTTGTAGTCTTAAGAGACGATCGATGGGCCCATAATGTCGAGTATAACATCAAATTCCAATTTGATTTGGCTGAATTGATCGTTTGTTGTAGGATGGTCTTAAGAGATTTATTGATAGCTTCCACTTGACCATTCTCTTGAGGGTAGTAGGGTGACAAATGTTCTTGCCTCAACCAAAGATTTGATGTTAACTTGGTCATCATTGTGTTCTGAAAGTGACTTCCATGTTCAGTGACAATCTCTCTTGGGACACTGAATCATGCTATAATTTGGTTAAACAAAAAGAGGACAGAAGTCTCACCCTCATCTTTGAATGTTGGCTTTGCTTCGACCCACTTGGTGAAGTAGTCTACTTCTATGATCATATAATGGTGGCCCCTTGCTGAAGGATGGTTGTAGGTAGTGTAATCAATCCCCCACTTGGTGAAGGGGCCAATGGTGATGACAGGAAACATGGGAGAGGGATGTGCCCTCATCTTCCGTGAGAATATTTGACATGGGTGGAACTTCTTGACTGATGCGATACAATGTTTGATTAGTGTCATCCATAAGTAACCGACTAGTAAAATATTTTGGGTTGTTTCCAACCCAGACAAATGACTGCCACATGCTCTAGTATGGAAATAGTTAAGCACAATTTTCGCTTCTTCATGAGTGAGGCACCAGTGAAGGATTCAATATACACCTCGACGATACAGAGTATTTTCGAGTATGAGATAATTCTTGGCTTGATGGAATATATGACAATGCTCATCATGAGAAGCAAAGGCAGGGCACTTCAAAGTCTGAATATAGACAACTATATCTCCATACCAGGGGTCCGAAGATGCTATAAAAAACATGTCTCCTTGAATAGGCAACTCTTCATGCATAACATCACCTAACTCAACTGGAAGTTCCGAGATGAGTTCCGCAAAGACTAGTGACTTTTTTTTCTTCGCCGAAATGAAATCTAAATCAAATTTGTGGAGGACAACTATCCATCTACTGATCTTTCCACCGATTACCCGACATGTCAACAAGTATTGAAACAGATTCACAACAACAATGACGGTGGTCTTGCAAAACAAAACATAATGATAGAATCATTAGATAGCATGGACTGCTGCCAACACAAGTTTTTCGATATGAGAATAATTGAGTTCCAATCCAACCAGGCCTCAACTTAGTTAATAAATCACATATTCTGAGAGAAAATCATCCTCCTGAACTAAGACCATGTTGATGGTTGACTCTACTACAACCAAGTATAATAAGAAATCTTTGTTATGATTGGGTGGCTGAAGTAGAGGGGCATTTGTGAGAGCATGCTTTAATGCTGTGAAGGAGCATTGAGTGATGTCATCCCAATGAAAAGGAACTTCTTTCTTCAATAAGCGCATAAATCCCTTTGTGATCTTGACATAGTTTGCGATGAAACGCCGCAAAAAGTTCACTTTTCCCTGTAGACACTGAAGTTGAAGGATTGTACGTGGGGGAGGCAACTAAACTATTGCCTCAACCTTGAGAGGATTGACCATGATCCTTGTTGTTGAAACTATGAAACCTAGCAGACAGATTGACATCACACAAAAACTTCATTTGTTGGGATTCAAGCGAATCTGAAAGTAGTGACATCGCACAAAGATAAGTCGAAGGTGTGTGGAATGATCATCTCTCTTACGAGATCGTGATTCTAAATCATCTAAGTAGGCCTCAACAATATGTTTTAGATCGTGGAAAGAAAAAGACATGGCCTACTGAAAGTTAGCTCCAACATTTTTCAGACCAAAAGGCATCTTACGATACGCAAATGTACCCCATGGACAAATGAATGTTGTTTTGTGTTGGTCTTCAGGTTTGATTTGTATATGATTATATCCTGAAAAACCATTCATGAAAGAAAAGGCCTCACAACATGTGCATTCATTGACTATCTGGTCAATACATGTTATGGGGAAATTATCTTTTGGATAGGATTTGTTCAAATCATGGAAGTCCATGCATATGGAAATCGTACCTTGTTTTTTGTTAACTAACACAGGTTTTGACACCCATTGGGTCAAATGTATGGGGTAGGTAAAACCTGCCTTGAGTAGTTTCTCTACTTCAACCTTAATAGTTGATGCTTTCTTAGAATTAATCAGACGAAGCTTCTACCGAAGCGGCTTAGTGTAAGGATAAGTCATGATTTTGTGTTCAACAATTTTTGGATCGATTCTTGGATTTCTTCGTAAGACCAAGCAAAAACATTGCGAAATTATTTAAATAAATCCATGTAGATTTGAATCTCTTCGAGGGAGCAGTCAGCTCTGACGAAAACATTATCCACGATGCCAAGAGTTCTGGATATGTTTATAGGTATAGTTTCGGCGATGGTTGCCATATTTCCCTCGGCATAAAAAACATGTGTAGCCAAAGGATTAATAAGACAAGAACTATCTCCAGTCATAGTCGAGGTGAATTCCCCTGCTTCAATTCTGCTTAACTCTAGGAGGAAGTAAGATCTGTGATGGAGATCATCCCAGGGTTTGTCCAGACTAGTCATTCCATCAATGATTGCTTCGTCTGAGGGAAATACTAAGTCTAAAGAATCTGTATCAGCAAGGGAACCTTGAGCCCAAATAGGCTCTAGAATTGAATCTAACTCTTGTGTGGGAGTTGGATCGGGGTTGGCAGAAGCTTGCTGGACTAAAGAGTACCCCACTTCTGTCGAGGACAAGGGAATCGACATACCATGGTGCCCTATCCTTTCTATCGTGGCCGATGGGGAAGGAAGAATCCATGGATCGTTAAAGTAAGTCGTGCAAAACGACGAAACTTGGAAAATCTCAACCTTATGGTGTTCAGATATGAACTTAACATTGCCTTGAGGAGGTGGGTAATTGAAAGTGCCCATCAAAGGTGGACACAAACCAACCCCTATGTTGATGACGTTGGGTTGAGGGTTATTAATCATTGGAACTGCGGATGTTGCATATGAAGGATCAAGATGGGAGAAGGACAACTGATCAATGGTCATGATCTGACCCTCATGTAGAAACAACAAGACCCAAAAAAATGTAGCGACTACTGCTTGCATGACATAGGTCCAACTGCTCCCTAACAAGATATTGTAATCGAGAGATGCATTGGCCACTTCAACCTCAACATACACAGTTTTCCCTCCTAACTGCATGGGAAAAGAGGGGATAATGCCATGTGGTCAGAACGAACGATCATCGAAAGTGGTAAGAAGAGTAGGTGATGGAGAAAAAACAGGCTAGCCAATGGCCTTCCAACACACCAAAGACATTATGCATGTTGAGGTGCCCTCATCAACTACCATGCAGAAAATGTTCCAAGTAAAAGTTTTCATGGTGTAAGCCACGACTATCTGGAATGCTACATGGTAAGGGAGATGAGGTTTCAATTCGGTTGTATCAAGCATGATTGTACCCAGATTACAAGTCTCGGGAGATCCTAAAGTGGCTAATAGAGACTTTCTCTGGGAAGGGAAGCTTTGGAGGACTTCCAAAGTAAAAAATTGCTCAAGGGGTTTGAGACAAATCCTCCAGCACAGAGTAGTTATGGGCGGCCCTTGCAGTCGACTTGTGAGAAGCCTTCTTAAATGCACCTTTTGGGATGTGTGTCATGGTTTTGCCCAATGTCTTCTCGATATGGAAGGAAGAGATGGGGTTTCATCTTCTTTACCTTTATCAGAGGTGCTTGGCTTGCAATAGTCATGTTCTTTAGTCGATATATAGGCATCACCTTTCATCATATACACATTCGTGGATGCAGGATTGTTTGAATACAGAGGAGGTCCTTGGCTTTCCCCTTCCATGCTTATATAGGCTTGAGTTAGATTTTGGCCATGTTGAAATGGGTTTGTTAACACATCAAGTTGCTTCTGTGACAATAAAGTTTGGGCCTCTGCAAGCCGAGGGCATTGGTGAGTCAGGTGGTCTTCTACACACAGATTACACGGATACCTTGACTTCATTTTTTTGGTGTTTCCCTCACCAATATTATTAGTGGGTTTCTTATCCCCCTTACTCTTCTTATGTTGTTTCTTCTTTCCATCAGGATGTTGGGTGGCCTTTGGATTTGTCGATTGCACACTATGTACATCCTACATTTGGGTAGGGGGAGCAGCCATAATAGTAGCCTGGTTGGTCGTTGTATGTTGGATACACAATTGTTGCAAGTGTTTCATCAATTGTTCAGTGGGCTTTGTTTGTGATGAACCAACAATACCATCGGCATGTGGTCTAACTTTCTGTCTAGTTTTATCGAGTATTGTTCATGGTGCATCTGGAAAGATCTCGTATAGTAAACCAGACTCAGAATAGATAAGCTCAAGATGTTGAGCTCTCATGATTGTATCTTCTTCGGAAAACACTCTCGACGTTGCGATATCTTTGGATAATTGTGGGACCAAAGACTTAAGGAACCACTCAAGAAGGAATGCTGGTGGGACTGGCACCTTAATCAAGCCCTTTCATCATCTCCACTCTTGGATGTGGTCGGAGATATGGTCCACTTTTGTCTGTTTGAAATTGGCCAGCAATTTTGTGCCAGTGTCGTATCTCACAGGTAATTGGAAATGGTTTAGGAAAGCCATTGCCAATTCTCCGAAGGAAGAGTATCTTGAGTGGTCGAGCTCAATATACCATTTCACAGCACTCCCAATGAGAGTACGTTGAAACAATCACAACTGTACGGAGTCATCTTTCAACGAATTAGATGAGCACCAAAGGTGAAAAGTAGTCACATGATCTCCTGGATCTTCATTAGGCTTGGCTTCAAACTTTGGTATGTCCTAAGGAAACTTCATCGGCATAGAGGACCAATGCAGATCGCGACAGATAGGGTCATTCAACAACCTTGTTAAGTTTGGTAAATGGAAGGTTGCCAAGAAAAGTAGTTTGGGTTGTTGGTGATACCCATGGAAAAAGGGGCGTGGAGTTTGACTGGCACCAAGTTTCCAAGAAACATTGGGTTTTTGGCTTGAGTTCTGGTAAAACCCATGGCCATGACCAACGTATGGGTTTTGCGTTTGAGGAGACATCATCGGTGGATTCCCGAAATAGGACGTAGACAGTTGGGCGTGCATTACATTCAAAGGACTTTGGGAAGGGTTACCCCATGTCGATCCCATGGGCATAGGTACTGCACCTTGCCTAGGGTTCCATTGGTTGTGAAAAGAGTTTCCCTCGATCGACATTCCTGACGAGGGAACTAATCCCTGCCAAGAATTCCAAGGTCCCGAGGTGGAAGAAGTTCCTGGGTGTGCCCCCTGTGTAGGAATAGTACCCTACATAGGATTAGGTTGTCCGTAACTGGGGTTTCCCCCAGTTGGAAAATAAACTGATGAGAAAGCGTTGTTACCAAATTCCCCAGACAAAGAAAATGATGTCGAACCTACCAGCATATTATGAGAAGGTGGTCCTCAACTCCCTTCTCCAAATGAACTATGGTGTGCATTCGACCAGGCAGATTGCTAGTGGGCACCGCCAAGCAAAGGGGATGAAGGAGGTATATGAACTCCTCTATGAGGGAAATAATTAAAGGGAGCGGCAGTTAACCCCATGGCTCCTTGTAGAGGAGTGTTAGAGCTCCCTGCCCCCAGACCTAAAGTTTTTAAAGTGGAGTAGGAGAGTACATGGATTGTACTTGAGCTAGGCATCCCGTATGAGAACATAGGGCCTGTCGCACTCTGTGTGGAAGGAGTATTGGACGCCACCAAAGACGGGATCAAACCACTGCTCGAGGTAGAGGCAGTCGAGACCATGGTGGGTTGGACCGGAGACGGTGGGTTCAGAGGTGGAACAGCCCCTGTGGTGACAACCATAGTGGGAATAGAGGAATTCCAATAAGAAGTGGCAGCATTTGTTTCCATTGCTGCGTGAGACACTGTCTGGCACTCGTAAGGATAAATCTATACAATGATGGGT
This sequence comes from Picea engelmannii, assembly GCA_009831015.1. Classification (NCBI taxonomy): domain Eukaryota; kingdom Viridiplantae; phylum Streptophyta; class Pinopsida; order Pinales; family Pinaceae; genus Picea; species Picea engelmannii. The sequence continues at coordinate 288,406 of ML792671.1, forward strand.
GCCTAAATATCATTAGTTGGGGTTTTGTATGGACCAATAGATTTCACTCCAAATTCTGAAATGGTTGGTTCCTCCGAATGTTGGTTGGGCATAGTTTCCTATGACCCGGTCGCTTCAAAAGACCCTTGTTGGTCTATTTTCTTCCTTAGCAGTGGCGGGGGTGTTTCCAGTGTGACCGGTGGCAGGCCAAGAAGCCTTTGTGACCAACAGAGCTCATGATCCTCCATTGTGTGAGAAGATAAAAGAAACACTATGGATTTATATTCGTTCAAAAACAATACACACTAGAGAAAGTCCCTATGATATAAAACAAGCAATGCCTAAACTATTTGGAAGAACAATTACAACAACCAACACTAAAGAAACTTACCGGTGCAAGTGCAACTTGAACACAGAAGCGCCCTCTGGGTATACTCTACAAAGTGTGGCTGACTTTAGGTCCTAGGTACTACAATCTACCCTCGTAGTCACCTATGTAATTCCCTAAAATAAAAGCGTGAACATTCACCAGGCGAGTGCAGTTGACAGTCGGGTGGACGACAATGAATAGGGTATCAAGCCAAAAACCTGTCAAGGGTATCAAAAGAAAGTGGTCTGGAAGACAACCGAGGACCTCGAATGGATTCGAGACCCACGAAGCTCCGTGGAAAATGGAATCGACGGAATCCCAAAACAAGCCCTCTATATGCGTTCCCCACTACACTTGGTCTTATTTTGGAGGGGTTGTCTATGCTACCTTTCTGCACGTGACCTCATTTTTATCCCGTATGTTAGAGGGGGGTCCCTGATAAATTTTACGATACTGGACTTTTAACACTCCCTAGCACAGACTCTTATATATGTTTTGCAGCCTTGAAGAGTTTCCTCTCCAACCTAAATCAAGGCTCTAGCCTAGACTAGTTGATGGACGCTACAAACATAAAGTCTAGTTGATTTTAATTATTCGTTAATTTTATGGCTTGTATTAAGTCAAAGGTTATGAAAGTGAAACTAGTGATGTTTCGAGAGATGAAAGAAAAAATAAACAAACAACTGGAAACAAAAGAACTTCTTCTTGACAAAATTATCAATCAACTTTTCAAACAAAAAACAATTTTTTTTAAGATCTTTGAACAATAGACTCAAAATAGGATTTCGCTCGACTACGAGCTACTTACTGTCCTACGAAAACAACCTAGAACTTATGAAAACAAAACTTTTCCTGGTTATTTATGCAAACCAACAACTGCTTAACCAAATCAAGAAATAAAAGAGTTTATTTATTTATTTATTTAATGCTCGTAAAGAAAAAAAGGAAAAATGATGACAAGTAAAGACCAAGAAAAATTTTCGCCTAATCATAGATTGCAAAGAGTTACTGACAATAACACACAAACTGATGAAATCAGACTCTCACACTTGTCTAAAAACCCTATGAAAGAATATTTTTTAAGGAAAACTTTTTAATGAAAAAGAAAGTTATTGTTGTGATCAAACCTAAGTTGTCGAATTCTATGACAGAGACCAAGCACCCTGAGAGGTATAACTTTTGACAAGGAAAAATATGATTGCCTCTCCTTGAACAAATTTTTTTTCAACAGGCACGTAGTAGACAGTTCAACAACTACCGTGTGCACGCGAGCTGTAAAAGGTCAGGGCAAGTGTACACATGTGCATACGTTATGCAGGCTGCGTGTACCTCTAAAACTCTTCAGAAATGAAAAGACAAGCAATCAAGCACTGGCTGAGACTACTGGTATTGAGAACAAGAATCTCTTGAACACTCTGAAACTCACTTTGTCAGAAAAGAAAATAATTCCCGAAAAATTTCATAGAAGAAAACCAATCTGAGGTGGTACCTAAGCTACAGACTGCAAAAACAGAGACTAGAATGACTTTTCATAAAACCCCTAAGAAGGATCACTTCTGAGAGGGAAGAGGATGACTGCCTCTTTAATAAATAAAAATTGAACTTAGCCACACTACTATCACTTCATCGGCTAGAGTGTCCACACGGACTGTGTAAAGTTTGGGTGCATGTACACACATTCAGGCCTTATACAGGCCACGTGTACGTTTGTGACTTCCCAAAATGAAAATGAAGCCAAGAAAATAAAGAAGGGAATACTGGTATGGAAGACCAAAATCCCTACTAGCTGGTGACGCATGCCCTCCCTCAACCCGTAGTTCGAAAGGTCCACGTCAACATAGGATCTTTCCTTTCACACGGCCCGAAGAACTCTAATCAGCTCTTCTATTTCCCTATCAGGAAATCTACAACCACAACAATCCTCGTGGGATCCCCTCTTTGCACTTAGGATATTGGAATTTGTGCTTTTCTGAATCCGTAGGTCGAGCGTTGGTCTCCCGAATCCCCAAAACCTGACAACAGTCATTGCTGAATTTTACCATTTCCCTTTCAGGGTTTTCCCTATCGTGATTTCGGCACTCGCAATGTTGAACAAATTATTTTACCAATCCCCAAATCTCGATTTTCCGAAACTTTGATACACGTGCGAGTCTGACTTTTCAACGCTTCACCAATCCTGTCGGGATTTCGGACTTCGTAGTATCGCGAATCCTGGTGAAATTGTTTCGAGACTTCTCACCATGAAACTCCGAAATAGTGTGTCAACAGTCCACCTCACTCACTCCTGTGGCCCCACACTATTCTCTTAGCCGTCGGGATATCAGGTTTCATGATTTCATGATTCTCGTTTCAATGTTTACGGGACTTCCACCTACGAAACACCGATATGGGATTCCACGTGTAGATCCCACGGCCCTTATGGCTTGGATCAACGGTCCTGCCCCTCCTAAGCTTAGAACCCTTCGACACTTCCACCGTAACTCCCATGCTCCTCCGCGAGATCTGACGGCTCACAGAAATTCGCAAATCCTCCTCAGAGAATTCTAACCGTCCGTTCTTTCTCTAAGAACCTCTGCACAACTGACTAAGTTGCTCCTCTTCATGGAACTCGCCCTCCTGCATAAAAACTTACGACGCCTCTTGAAAACTTCAAGGTACTTGACCTTTTTCCTACTTCCAATGAACTTTTGAAGACTTCAGACCCTTCTGAACTATCTTCAATTCCGAGTCTTGAAGAATACTCTTGCGCACACTCCATGCAGAAATCTTCAGACACTTCCAAGTGCTGAAATTCCTTTGACCCTATGCACACCTGCAGCAGCAGTCTCAAATATACCTTGCTCAGATTCACAATTCTGAGACTTCACTCGGCCTGTGCACTCCTTGCACATCTCCTGTGCCCAACCGCACTTTTGAATGAACGAGAACAAAATCTTAACTACCTGAGTCCTTTGCCAACACACTCCTTGTGGACACTTCAACTGCACTCCTTGCAGGAAATCTGGCTCAGATAGAGAAACAATTGAAACTCATTCCCTTACTCTTTCCTCTCATATTTCAAACATTCAACAAGAAATCATTCATACATAGCATAAAATCAAATGTATAACAAGAAGCAAACATTCATGAGCATATCATTCAACATGAATACACAGAAAACAAACATGAAACCATGAATTTTAATCAACCTTTTTTCTATTAATTCAAATGTCTGTACATGGGTGTTCTTACATAACTCTCTACTTCTCCTCTATGCTCTTCTCTTCCTCTGATGTTATAATACACAAGGAGGGTGTCTATATCCCGTTTCCCTATTGCACTCTAAAACTATCTAATCTAGAATTGAATTCTACCTACTTGCATTAACTACTTTAAATGCATTCTATCTACTAAGGACAAGAGAGAATCGCTCAAGGTATGTTTACATTATACAAGTGCGCTTCATTAAATTTCCACATTTATGTTCGTGCATCAACTCTAAGAGAAATTCAAAATTTGTGCTGGCTTGTCCAATTGTCCTTTGCTTCCACGCTGGCTCGCTTGATGTTGGAGATGCTCCTGCATCATTCTCCCTTGCTTGAAACTTTTCATGGGCTCCTATCCATGAGTTCACGCATGGTCTGTCCAAGCTTCTAGATATATGTTTCATTCTCCCAGCTGGCATCTTCAACTGGATAATTATTCCATTTGACTAGATACTCAAAGTATTCCTTCCGCCTGGTCTTCTTACTCACTGTTTTATCCAGTATATGCTCCATCTGCGACTTTTCTGCAACTGGCATCTGCTTTGTCCACTGGATCACTGGGTGATCATTTCCAATCCCTTCTTCCTCAGCTCTATATGGGTACAAATCCGAGATATTGAATATTAGAGAGATTCCAATCCCATCGGGTAATTCAATCTCATAAGCATTCATCCCAAATTTCTTCAAGACCTTACATGGCTCGATTTTCTTCATCTTCATCTTATTTTATGTTCCTCTTGGGAACCTTTCTCTTCTCAAATGTGCCAGAATCAAATTACCAACCTCATACTGAAGTTGTCTCTTGTGTTGATCTGCTCTGCGCTTATATTCCTGACTTGAATTTTGCAATCGCTCCTTCACCTGGCTATGAAGTTCCTTCATCGCCTCTGCAAATTCTTCTGCACTAGTGATCCTAGTCCCAGTCTATTCTGAACCCATCAGTTCAGAAAATCCTCTCAGTTGCATGCCATAGACAATCTGAAATGGACTATGTCCTGTGCTTATATTAACTGAGTCATTATAAGCAAACTCTTCCTGTGGTGATATGTTGTCCCACTGGCTGTGGTGTTCTATTACCAAGCTTCTCAGCAAGTCTCCCAGACTTATGTTTACCACTTTTGTCTATCCATTCGTCTGAGGATGATAAGCCGAACTGAACGACAAGTTAGTTCCCATCTTCTTCCATAAGGTCCTCCAAAAATTCCCTATGAATTTTGTATCTCGATCCGAAACTATGCTTCTTGGTAAGCCATGAAGTCGAATGACTTCTTTGAAAAACAGATTCGCAATGTGAGTTGCGTCACTGGTTTTCTGACATGGAATGAAGTGTGCAATCTTGGAAAATCTATCCACCACCACAAAGATTGAATCACAACCTCTTTGTGTTCTTGGAAACCCCAATATGAAATCCATTCTAATCGCATCCCACGGCCTCTCTGGTATAGGAAATGGTTGATAAAACCCTACATTCTTCTTCCTCCCCTTCGAATGCTGGAAAATTCGACATCTGTCCATGAATCTCTTGACGTATGCTCGCATTCCCGGCCAAAAATATGACTCATTCAACTTTGCGAACGTCTTGTCATGGCCAAAATGCCCTGCTAATCCTCCACTGTGTTTCTCCTTCAGCAAGTTCTCCCTCATGGAGCATTTCGGAACACACAGTTGATTACCTCTAAATAGCAATCCCTCCTGGATCATGTATTCTACCCACTGGCTTCTATCTCTGAGAATTGGATTCTCAGCTACTTCATACACTTCCTTAAAATCTGGATCATCAGCGTACATGTCCCTGAGATCATCAAAACCCAACGTTTTGACTTTGAACTCCTGCAACATCAAACGCTTCCTGCTCAAAGCATCAACCACTTTGTTAGCAGTACCAGAAATATGTTTAATCAAAAAAGTGAAATTCTACATATACTCAACCCATTTGACATGTCTCTGATTCAACTTTTCCTGTTGAGTCACAAACTGCAGTGCATGATTGTCACTGTACAAGACAAACTCTTTCGGGATTAAGTAATGTCTCCATTTATTCAATGCCTAGATAATAGCATAAAACTCCTTATCATAAGTGGAGTACTTCATTTTTTCCTCATTCATCTTCTCGCTGAAGTATGCTATCAGCCTGTCTTCTTGACTTAAGACTGCCCCTATTGCAAATCCGCTCGCATCGCATTTCACTTGAAAGGTTTTTCGAAAATCCGGCAACACCAAAACTGGTTGTTCCGTGATCTTCCTCTTCAACAGACTATAAATTTTCTCAGCCTCTTCAGTCCAATGAAAGGACTTATGTCTTTTCTTCATTGTATCCATCATCGCTACACTAATTCCACTGAAATTCCTGATGAATTTTTGGTAGAAACTATCCAATCCGTGAAAACTTCTCACCTCGAAGATATTCTTCGGTGCTGGCCAATTCTTGATCACTTCTACCTTATCTGGTTCCATCCTCAACTCATTTGCTGAAATAATGAACCCCAAGTAAATGAGCTCTGTCTTCATAAATGAGGATTTATTCATGTTTATCAATAGCTTCTCCTACTGTAATTTCCTCATCAGTATAGCCAAATGCTTCAGATGCTCTGCCACTGTTTTACTATAAACCAGTATGTCATCCAAATACATAATGAAAAATTTCTCGATGAACTCCCTCAGGACTTCGTTCATCAACCTCATGAAGGTACTCGGTGCATTTGTTAAGTCAAATGGCATAACAAGCCATTCATATAACCCTTCGTTGGTTTTGAATGTTGTCTTCCATTTATCACCTTCTCTCATGCGAATTTGATGATAATTGCTTTTCAAATCAATCTTTGAAAAATACTTTTCTCCACTCAAGAAATCCATCAGATCATCCATCCTTGGCCATGGAAATCTTTACATGATGGTTATATTGTTAATCTCCCTCATGTCAGTACACATCCTCCAGCCTCTGTCTTTATTCAGACTGAGTAATATTGGAACAACACACAGACTCAAGCTTTCCCTGACCAAACCTTTGTCCAATAAATACTGGACTTGCCTCTTGACCTCTTCATTCTCTTGTGGCATCAATATGTACGCGGATTTGTTTGGAAAACTGGCTCCTGGTATGAGATCAATGTGATGAATCACACTTCTAATCAGTGGCAATGAACAAGGTAATTCATCCTCTACTATGTCAGCGAACCCTCCCAGTAGTTCCTGAACTTCTTCTGGTAAATCATCTAACCTTGTGCTAGTCAAAACAATCTTTGATTTCATGACCACAATGAACTGTGGATCCTCCTTCTTCTTAATCTCTGTAAGAAGTTCCTTCCCACTCATGAGAAGTATTGTGTTTCTTACTTCCGTTTTCACCTCCTTATCCTTGATTAGAAGCAACATGTGTGTCCTCCCATTCTTCTCTAGGGTGTATGTGTTCATTCTCCCATCATGAATCACATTTCTGTCATATTGCCATGTCTACCCAACAATATATGACAAACATCCATAGGAATGACATCACACAAGATCTTATCATTATATCCTCCTATCCTAAATTCAACCAAACATTGTTTAGTAACAGTTACCTGGTGTCCTTTCTGTAGCCATGAAACTTTGTATGGGCTTGGATGATCAGTCGTCTCCAGCTCCAGCTTCTCTACCATCTCTGTCGAAATGATATTATCCATGATACCACTATCTACGATGACCTTGCATACCTTGTCCTTGGTCTTGCAAGCAGTTCTAAAAATTTTGGTCCTTTGGACTGAACTCTCCACCTCCTTCTCTGGTGTCAAAAGGATTTTTTGTATCATCGGCGATCTTCTGCCTTCAACATCTTCTACCTCAACATCCCACCTCTGTGCTTCAGTGATGTGAGATTCTCCCCCTTATTTATTTTTATCTGGACACTCGTAAGACTTGTGCCCATTCTTCCCACATGTGAAGCATGTTATTACTCCACCTCTTCCTCTTCCTCTACCTCTAGTACGAGGAAAAGTGTTATTATCCACATAATCTCCTATCTGCTCGGTATGTTGTCCTCACTGTGAGGTTCCACCTCTCTCAGTTTGAGTCTGAGGTTTCTTCCAATCCTCCTTGGGATTTTGATATTTATTTTGGGCAACTGATTTGCCTTTGGGATGATTTCTGCCTTGGCCTCTTTGACTCTACTTTCGGCTCAGTTTCTCTTCTGCTTTCAGAGCCATCTGATAAGAATCTTCCACCGTTATGATAGTTACCATGCTCATCTCATCCTGGATATCATATCTCAGGCCATTCATGTATCTGGAAACTTTCTCATCATCGCTCTCCCGATGACCTACCCTGATATTCATTTTGTAGAATTCCTCAGTGTATTCTTTCACTATCATCGGCTTCTGTCTCAGGTTCTGCATTCTCCTGAACAGAGTAATTTGGTAATCTCTGGGGATGAATTTCACCTTCATCTTCATGATCATTCTATCTCATCTCTTGATCTTCTGCTTGCCCTTGCAGTGTCTGTCATCTTGTAGTTCATCCCACCACAATGTTGCATGTCCTTTCAATCTTGTGATAGCATGTTTGACTTTCTTGTCCTCCTCGACATCTTCATAGTCAAAGTATGTGTCTAGAGCTCTAATCCAGTCTAGAAGCTCCTCTGCATCCAAGTTTCCCTCATAAACTGGAATGTCCATCTTTGCTCTTGCACCCATCCTTGCAATAGCTCTGATCAAATGGTCATTTGATGCATCTTTAGTTGCAACTTCTTCTTCTCGTTCAGCCTCAGCTTCACTTTCAGAATCACTGAGATCCCCTGCACTGATTGTGCATCTTTGCGTAGTCTCCATGTCTTCAAGTCTGGCTCATAGATCGCGCATCTCTCTCTCCATGGTTGGATCTGTCATCTACCTTCCTCTTCTTCTCAGCATTTCCCTCTCCTCTGGTGGATCGGGTGTCTACATGTCCCTTCTCCTTGGCGGCACGGTGAATTCTCCTTCTTTGCTACAGAAAGAAAAGAACCTTTCTGCACTCTGATACCAAAATTGGTGACGCACGCCCTCCCTCAACCCGCAGGTCGAAAGGTCCATGTCAACACGGGATATTTCCTTTCACACGGCCCGAAGAACTCTAATCAGCTCTTCTATTTCCCTATTGGGAAATCTACACCCACAACAATCCTCGTGGGATCCCCTCTTTGGACTTAGGAGATCAGAATTCGTGCTTTCAAGAATCTATAGGTCGACCATTGGTCTCCCGAATCCCCGAAACCTGACAACAGTCAAGGTTGACTTTTACCTTTTCCCTTTCAGGGTTTTCCCTATCGCGATTTTGGCACTCGCGATGTCGAACAACTTGTTTTACCAACCCTTGAATCCCGATTTGCCGAAACTCTGATACACGCGCGAGTCTGACTTTTCAACACTTCACCAATCCTGTCAAGATTTCGGACTTCACAGTATCACAAATCCTGGTGCAATTGTTTTGGGACTTCTCACCGTGAAACTCCGAAATAGTGTGTCACCTGTCCACCTCACTGACTCATGTGGCCCCACACTATTCTCTTAGCCGTCAAGATATCTCGTTTCATGATTTTGCGATTCTCATTGCAATTTTTACGGGTCTTCCACCCACGAAACTCCAATATGGGATTCCACGTGTAGATCCCACGGCCCTTATGGCTCAGATTAATGGTCCTACCCTTCCTAATCTTAAAACCCTTCGACACTTCCACCGTAACTCCCCTGTTCCTCTGCGAGATCTGATGGCTCACGAAAATTCATGAATCCTCCTCAGAGAATTTCGACTGTCCGTTCTTGCTTTGAGAACCTCTACACAACTGACTAAGCTACTCCTCTCCACTGAACTTGCCCTTCTGCGTGCAAACATACGATGCCTCTTGCAAACTTCAAGGTACTTGACCTTTTTCCTGCTTCCAATGACCTTTTGAAGACTTCAGACCCTTCTGAACTGTCTTCAATTCCGAGTCTTGAAGAAGACTCTTGCGTCCACTCCTTGCAGCAACCTTCAGACACTTCCAAGTGCTGAAATTCCTTTGAACCCATGCACACCTGCAACAACACTCTCAAATATACCTTACTTAGATTCACAATTCTGAGACTTCACTCGGCCTGCACACTCCTTGCACGACTCTTGTGCCCAACTGCACTTTTGAATGAACGAGAACAAAATCTTAACTACCTGAGTCCTTTGTCAACGCACTCCTTGCAGACACTTCAACTGCACTCCTTGCAGGAACTCTGGCTCAGATAAAGAAACAATTGAAACTCATTCCCTTACTCTTTCCTCTCAGATTTCAGACATTCAACAAGAAATCATTCATACATAGCATAAAAGAAAATGTATAACAGGAAGCAAACATTCATGACCATATCATTCAACATGAATACACAGAGAACAAACACGAAACCATGAATTTGAATCAACCTTTTTTCTATTAATTCAAATGTTTGTACATGGGTGTTCTTACACAGCTCTCTACTTCCCCTCTATGCTCTTCTCTTCCTATGATGTTACAATACACAAGGAGGGTGTCTATATCCCATTTCCCTCTTGCACTCTAAAACTGTCTAATCTAGAATTGAATTCTACCTACTTGCATATACTACTTTAAATGCCTTCTATCTACTAAGGACGAGAGAGAATCGCTCAAGGTCCGTTTACATTATAGAAGTGCGCTTCATTAAATTGCCACATTTATGTTCGCACATCAACTCCAAGAGAAATTCAAAATTTGTGTTGTCTTGTCCAGCTGTCCTTTGCTTCCACACTCGCTCACTTGATGTTGGAGATGCTCTTGCATCACTAGCTCAAACTCTTGCAGAAACTCAGAAAAAAAGGAGATGAAACCAATTTAAAACTACCAAAAAGTATCCCCAGAAAACCTGAGAGATCCCCAGTATGGTCACCAATTTTGTTGTGACTAGGAAATACCCCTACAAACTATCACTTAGGGTTTTATCATGCATGCAGAAAAGACCTAAAGATTCCTACTTTTTACCATCATCCCATACCTGATCCCCATTATTCTTATGAAAATACACAATTAAGAAGATCAAGTGAACATACCTTATTTCCGGCGTTTGGTATCGATCCTTCTTCATGCTTGGTCACTCTTTGACTACAAATATCCTCCCAAGGCTGACCTGCATTCACAAAATAAAAACAAATAACTCCACATGCATTTTATCTATGGATTAATGGGTTAGATATTTAATCAACATGTACGCAATAAACAATTAAAACCTCATATGGTGGTACGGGAAAAGTACTTCTTTATTATTAACTTCACTCAATCAACTTACAATGATGAAGCCGACCACTACTCCACAAATCTGGTCCTGGGCTCTTCTTTTACTTTGCACCAACTGCTAACACACTTGTTTCTCTTCTTCGTTGAAATCACAAAATGGTTGCAGAATCTTGGGCAAAGGGGAATACAAATTCGCGTAGAGTTTATTTACTATGATTTTCCTCCCTTCAAATGGGACCCCTACCCCTTATTTTATAGGCTAGAAGGAGCTAGGTATTTAGTTGAATGATTGGCCATGCATGGTCGTTAGTTTAGTTAACTTACCCAAAATTGTTTGTTCCATCAACAACTTTCCATTTTTCGTGCTTTTGTAGGTACACGCGGGCTGTCGTGGGTCAGCTAGAGTGTACACATGGGTTGTAGTGGAGCAGGGCATGTGGGCCTTTAAAAAGGGTGTTTTTAAGAAGAGTTGTTTAGTACTAGCTTGGAAAAAAAGGAATATGAGATGGCCTGATGTCCGGTAAGTATGTCTGGTGCAAATTAGGGTTATAGCAACGAGGCTGAAATCTTCAGCAAGAGGCTGGAATCACAACAACGTCATCACGAAGCTGGAAATCTTTAGCATGAAGCTTGCATCACAAAAACATCAAAACAAAGCTGGAAATCTTCAACACTAGGATGGCATAAAAAAAACATCAACACGAAGTTGGAAATCTTCAACACTAGGCTGGCATCACAACAACATCAACACGAAGTTGTAAATCTTTAGCACTAGGATTAGCATCAACAGTACTCCCCCTTTCGAGGGAGGTCCTTTTGTACTATACCAAGATTGTCTTGAAAGTGCTCAAACTTTACACGAGACATAGGCTTGGTCAACACATTCGCAACCTGCTCATTCGTTCCAACATAATGGAGCTTTAAGGCTCCCTTCTTCATCATATCATGAATGAAGTGATATTGGATCTCTATGTGCTTCGACTCATCATGGAACACATGGTTCTCCATCATCTTTATACAACTCTGGTTATCACATAGAATCACGGTGGCTTGCATCCCTAGAACAAATAGATCTATCAACAACATCCAAAGCCATATGGATTCACAACTGGAGGAACATGTTGCAATATATTATGCTTATGTCATACTGAGAGCAATATTGGATTGATTCCTACACTGCAATGAAGTCATGGTTGACCTTAGACTAAAACAACATCGTGAAGTTCTCTTTCTCTCAGAAACACTTCCAGCTAAATCTGATTCAGTATATCCATACAATCTGAAGTCATGATCTCTAGTATAACAGAGACCAAAATCCAATGTACCCGTAAAGTATCTCATCATATGTTTTTCATTATCAAGGTGAACATGTCTAGGTTCTACTATATATTGTCTCAAATGTGTTCACAACAAAACATATATATGGTCTAGTATTCATCAGATATATCAACGATTTAATGATTTGTTTGTACAACATAGGATCAATCAATTCTGACGAAGTGTCAACCAAGAGCTTCAACTTTGTTTCCATGGGTGTATTCATGGATTTTCACTCCAATATATCAAATATCTTCAGTATTTGAACTGCATACTTCCCGTGGTTAAGGAACATCTTCTCTAGGCTCTGCCAAATTTCAAGACCTATGAGATAAAGATCTAGGTCTTTCATCAAACTCTATAACGAGCTTCTTCTACAATCTCTGATGATATTTTATTCATCTTGTTAAGAATACATCATATAAATATAGTAGTAAAATAATTGGCTCATCATTCATAACCTTGAGATGAAGGTTAGAATCAACTTTACTCTTGGTAAATCCCAAGTTCGTTAGGAAACTGTCAATTCTTCCATACCAAGCTCTAGGAGCTTTCTTCAACATTTACAAATCTTCCTTCAACTGACAGACATGAGTATTTCTATATTCAATCTTCAAATAAAAATTTCTCATTACATTGTAACAATCTAGTACACTTGCTCAGCTACAACTGAATATGCACGATCATGTGCTAGCTCTATGTGATCTCTACAAAGCACTATCTATCTCACTACCTGAGAGTATGTCCTCTCCTCTTTCTACAATTGCTCCTTCTGGAACTGGGACTATGCAACTGTAGTTTCTCTGAAGTTTGAGAATGGCTTCTCCATTCTCATTGTGACTGCTGAAATCTGAAAGTAACTCCTCTTACTTCATCATGGAAACAAATTCATCTGAAATTGATAGTGGCTCAATAAATGATATTGAAGGTATCTCTTCTTATTTCATGGATGTAACTTTATATTTTATTGTAGTCATGTCTCCATGACCCAACTGATTTAATGCACCAATTTCCATTCAATTTTAAATATGGGGATTTCTCCCTCTACATCTCATACTATATATGAATCATGGTTGTTCTGGTTGTCTTCATGAATACTGGAACTATTTCTTCAATTTCTAGAGTAAGTGTCTCGTCATATTATTCTCCCTATTGTTGGGAGAATCATCTAAACACAAATCAAGATTTGTACATATGCAACATGCATGATCTGTTATATCAATCTTGGAAGTCAACACTGACTTCTCTTCTAGTCTCATGGAAAAATACATATCCTAGTCTTTCTGACCAACTTCCTTCTCTATCACTGAAACAAGGGAATCTTCCTAGGAGATTTCATATCCCCTAGAATTTTCTGAAGCTACGATCTAGTCTTCTCATGGAATTTTTTTCCCAATACTAGAAGTCATCTCTTCATCTTATCCTTTTTTAGATCATGCTTACTCTCAATTTCTTCCGAGTCTACAAGGAATTCATCATCTCTTACAGGGTATACTTGGTTTTGAATACCAAGTCTAAATATGAAAAGTTTAGTCATACTTCAAACGAGTTCTACTTCCTATCAAGGTGGATTCATTATCCTTTGAACAAGTCTACTGTGAGTTCTTGTTCTAATGGTTTGTCATCTTTGGAGCCTTATGATCCTTACAATTAATATCCATATGAGATACTATGGATTTCAAAAGATAGCTTCTTCAAGGTTATCACATGTGACCTAAAACAAGGACAATAAAACAACAAACATGAATAATACTCTTTTGATAATAGTAAATAAAACAATAGCACGAACAATCGTCATAGTAGCTCCTTTAGAGATTTCACTTGTGAACTTTCTGAAACAAGGATCAAAAGTATGAAATATAATAGGAAATGAGATCAACACTCTTCTAGTGTTGTGATAAAAAATTCATCCAAGGCAACCTGGAATCAACACAAGAAGTTTCTCCTAGAGGAGATGTTAGTTGTATTTGGTAATATGCTCATATGCTACCAAGTATAATTGTTGTCAAAGACTGCTTCCTGAACTATAGTGTTTACTTGTAATGGGGTAGTTATCAACTTGTCATGTGTGACTTTGAATCTTATCAACTTAATTAATCAAACCTGGAACCTGGAGTCTTGTCCTCAAGAATGAGTGTGTTTCTTTTCTTCCAAGTCTACTTCACTCAAGATGACAAGTGCTTTCTTCAACCCGTCTTTTGTACGAAGACAATATGCTATCTTGACAAAAAGTTGGGTTAGAGAATAAACTCTATGATTTGAACTTTAATCAACCTTGATAATTTTTACCAATGGTTAGTATGATTTCAACATACCACCTAGATGTTCATAAAGTCAAAATAATGTCATAACAAATAGATGCATATCAAGATAATTAAACCTGGGGTGCATTAGTCTTCTGAATATGTTAGATCTAAAATCCTTATGGATCTATTATAAGAGATCCCTTCTCTTTCAAATACCCTTTACATATTAATAGTTTAAACATATGTGAATACATACCTCTGGTAGTATTTGTAGGTAGTGGTACCATCTGGTAGCAACTATAATAATTACAAACTCTTAAAAACTTCAAGGGTGACTTCAACTAGTAATGCAGCTGATACTTCAACTGATACTGCAACTGCAATTGATTTTGAAACTACAACTGCAACTGCAACTTAGGGTTTTATGAGGAATCCCTATTTTTTCAAACTTCAAATTTTGAAATTCTGAACCAGGGGCTAGATGCGCTGAGATGAGTCGAGTAAGTTGGTGCAGTCAGATTTCTGAAAATCCAAATTTTACCCCTTCAAACTTGAGCAACAGAATTTTGGACTGGTACTTCTGGTACTAGTTCTCGTTTCCTGGTTTTTTGGTACTTCTGGCTTCTCTGGTTTTTTGGTACCAGTGAAAACTAGGGTTTCACTTTCTGGGAGTTCTATCCACTAAAAAAGTGAGTTGAATCCGCCAACTAGTTACCTAGGCTAGGGCACACATTTCTAGTGTATTTTCTAGCACAAATCTTGATGTACATGGGTTGTAGTGGAGCATACTTCGTATACCCTTGTTGTATAGATGATAGGGTGCGTATATGTGGAAAAAGGTTTATTTTTAGCTCTGGATTTATCAAAAAAAGATGATAAGTCTGCATAGGGAAATGGAAAAGGGCCCTCTGTGCAAGATAGCAATGGTGAGGCAAATCTTGCTATAACATATTTTTACGATGAAATTCCTCTGCAATAAAAATCCCTAATTTTCTTTTATGGAAAAAATGACATTTTTCTTTATGCAGTGAAAGATGTTCTCTTCATCTTAGCTCTGATACCATGTTAAGGTTTAAGATATTATTAGGTTTCTTTTTAATTTACTAGATAACCATAGCATAGGATCACTGAGAGAAACGAAATCACAAGATACACAAAATTTATCCTCGAAAACCCTCATGGGGGAGAAAACCCAACAAAAACTTCCCTAATATATATAGCCAATACAATTCCAAGACAATAAACGAAACACTAGAGAATGTCCTCTACTAAGAAATACGCCTCTCTCTCTTTTCCTTCTTCCAACAACTGGCAACTGCAACTTCCTTCAAACTTGCACACTAATTGAGTGAATGAGTCAATGATCAAATGAGGCATTAGCTTCCTTTATTTATACAAACTGGCAGGATTTGGAAAGGTGTATCTTCATTGGGCAGGGTCGACTTGTCTTTTTAGTGGTTAAAACAACCTTAATTATCCTAGGGGATGAATTCTCAATTTGCATAATATATTTAGGGTTTGACCAATACACAAAAGGGGATCTGGTCAATTACAATGCCCAACATGATCAATCCACAAAAGGGGATTGATATAATGAATAATAACTCAATAATAAATAGAATAATCTTTGCAGTTACAATATTTCAAAAAGGTAGAGCGAGGGGGGAGAGAGACTAATATAGGGAGATAAGGAGTGGTGAAATAGGGGTATATGTGGGGGATGTGGATATAGGGAGAGGGATCGAGGAGAGAGATGGAGGGGTAGAGAGGGAGAGTGACAGTGAGAAAGAGAGAGGTAGAAAAAGGTAAAGAGGAATAGAAGGGAGGGGGAGAGAGAGAGAGAGAGAGAGAGAGAGAGGGATATAGAGGGAGTGATGGAGGTATATAGGGAAGGAAAGAGAGGCAAGGAGAGGGAGGAATATGGAGATATAGCAGAAGAGAGTGGGAGGAAATAGAAATGGATGGGGGATGGGTAGAGGGGAAGAGAGAGATATGGGAGGTAGAGTGAGGGAGAGAGAGAAAGGGGTGTAGAGAGGGAGAGAGAGGGTTGGTGGAAAGAGTAAGGGGGAGAGAGAAAGGGAAAGAGAGATAAAAGGATATGGGGGTAGAGCAAGAAGAGATGGAGGGAGAGAGGGAGAGAAGGGGGAGGACAGATGGAGAGAGGGAAA
>ML792671.1:317844-393016 GCA_009831015.1 Picea engelmannii
TGGATGTATGTCATTTATTGCTAGGCAGACCATGGCAATATGACAGGAACGTAGTTCATGATGGGAAGATGAATACATATACTTTGGAGAAGAATGGAAGAACACATATGCTACTTCCAATTAAAGATAAAGAAGTAAAACCAGAACCGAGAAATATTGTACTTCTCATGAGTGGGAAGAAACTTCTGGCAGAAGTAAAGAAGAAGGAAGATCCACAATTCTTTGTGGTCAGGAAACCAAAAATTGTTTTGACCAGTACAAGAGTGGATGATTTGCTGGAAGAAATTCAGGAACTGCTGGAAGAGTTCGATGACATTGTTGTAGACGAATTACCTCATTCGTTTCCACCGATGAGGAGTGTGAGTCATCATATAGACCTCATACCAGGAGCCAATTTACCAAACAAAGTTGCGTACAGGTTGACGCTGCAGGAGAACGAAGAGGTCAAAAGGCAGGTACATAAACTATTGGATAAAGGACTGATCAGGGAAAGTTTAAGTCTGTGTGCTATTCCAATGGTACTAAATCCAAAGAAGGATGGAGGATGGAGAATGTGTATAGATTCTAGAGCCATTAACAAGATAACCATCAGGTACAGGTTTCCATTGCCACGGATGGATGATTTGATGGACTGTTTAAGTGGAGAAATTTTTTTTTCAAAGGTTGATTTGAAAAGTGGATACCATCAGATTCGCATGAGGGAAGGCGATGAGTGGAAGACAGCCTTCAAAACCAACGAAGGGTTGTATGAATGGATAGTCATGCCATTTGGCTTGACGAATGCACCGAGTACATTCATGAGGCTAATGAATGAAATGATGAAGGAATTCATTGGTAAGTTTTTCATTGTTTATCTGGATGACATATTGATTTTTAGCAAAACGAAAGAAGAACATATGAAGCATTTAGCTGCAGTAATGAAAAAGCTACAGTAGGAGAAGTTGTTGATCAACATGAGGAAGTCTTCATTTATGAAAAGAACTCATTTACTTGGGATTTGTCATATCGGCGAATGAATTAAAGATGGATCCAAGTAAAGTGGAGGTAATTAAAAATTGGCCATCACCGAGAAATATTTTTGAAGTGAGAAGTTCTCAAGGACTGGCTAGTTTCTACCAAAAATTCATCAGGAATTTCAGTGGAATTAGCGCAGCAATGATGGATACTGTCAAGAAAAGACATAAATATTTTCATTGGACTGAAGAGGCAGAGAAGAGCTTCAATCTATTGAAGTGAAAGATCACGGAACAACTGGTTTTGGTGTTGCCGGATTTTACGAAAGTGTTCCAGGTGAAATGTGATGCAAGTGGCTTTGCCATAGGAGCGGTCTTGAGCCAGGAGGATAGACCAATTGCATATTTCAGCGAGAAGCTGGATGAGGCAAAAGTAAAGTACTCCATGTATGAAAAAGAATTTTGTGCTATCATATAGGCATTGAAGAAATGGAGGCATTACTTGCTCCCAAAAGAATTTGTTTTGTATAGTGATAATCATGCATTACAGTTTGTGACTCAACAGGAGAAGTTGAATTAGAAACATGCTAAATGGGTAGAGTATATGCATAATTTTACATTTGTAATTAAACACATTTTAGGTACTGCTAACAAAGTGGTTGATGCTTTGAGCGGGAAGTATTTTTTGATGCAGGAGTTCCGGATCAAAACATTGGGTTTTGAAAATCTTAAGGACATGTACGCAGGTGATGCAGATTTTGCAGAGGCATATGAAGCAGCTAAGAATCTAGTTCTCAAAGAAAGAAGCCCATGGATAGATTACATGATCCAAAATGGACTATTGTTCAGAGGAAATCAACTGTGCATTCCGAATTGCTCCATGAGGGAGAATCTGTTAAAGGAGAAGCACAGTGGTGGATTGGCAGGGCATTTTGGCCATGACAAGACATTTGCAAAGCTGATCGAAGCATACTTTTGGCCAGGAATGCGGTCGGAAGTCAAGAAGCTTGTCTACAGATGTAGAATTTGCCAGCATTCAAAGGGAAGGAAGCAGAATGCAGGATTCTATCAATCATTACCCATACCCGAGAGGCCGTGGGATGAAATCAGCATGGATTTCATATTGGGATTGCCTAGGACGCAAAGAGGACATGATTCGATCTTTGTGGTGGTTGACAAGTTTTCCAAAATGGCACATTTTATCCCATGTCATAAGACCAGCGATGCGACTCATATCGCAAATTTGTTCTTCAAGGAGATTGTTAGACTTCACGGGTTACCCAGAAGCATAGTATCGGACAGGGATACGAAATTCATTGGACATTTCTGGAGGACACTTTGGAAGAAGATAGGAACTAACTTGATGTTTAGTTCTGCATATCATCCTCAGACAGATGGGCAAACAGAGGTGGTAAATAGAAGTCTGGGAGACTTATTAATAAGCTTGGTGACAGAGCACCACAGCAGTTGGGACAATGTGTTGCCACAGGCAGAGTTTGCATACAACGAATCAATGAACAAGAGCACAGGAAAAATTCCATTTGAGATTGTATACGGAAGGCAGCCAAGAGGGGTTTCTGAACTGAGGGATTCAGAACAGATAATAACTAAGAGAGCAAGCACTGAAGAATTTGCAGAGGCGATGAAAGAACTTCATAGCAGGGTGAAGGAGCGATTGTTGGAATCAAACCAGGAATATAAGCGCAGAGCAGATCAACATCGGAGACAACTTCAGTTCGAAGTTGGTGATCCAGTTTTGGCACATCTGAGAAAGGAATGATTCCCAAGGGAAACATACAATAAGCTAAAAATGAAGAAAATTGGGCCATGCAGAGTCCTAAATAAATTGGGAGAAAATGCTTATGAAATTGAGTTACCAGATGAGATCGGAATATCTCTGACATTCAATGTCTGAGACTTATATCCATATAAGGCTGAGGAAGCAGAAGCTGGAAGTAATAAACAGTAGGAGGTCCAGTGGCAGAAGCAGATTCCGATTGCAGAGAAGCCCTATATGGAGTGTATACTTAACAAGAGAGTGAGCAAAAAGACCAGACGGAAGCAATACTTCGAATATCTGGTCAAATGGAAAAACCATCCAGTGGAAGATGCCAGCTAGGAGACATAAGCAGTGATTCAAAAGCATGGATAGACCATGCAAGAGCTCATGGACAGGAGCCCATGAAATTTTTCAAGCCGAGGAGTATGATGCAGGAGCATCGCCAACTCATCAAGCGAGCCAGCACATCAAGCGGAGATCAACTGGATAAACAAACCCAAACTTTTGAAAATACTTTGGGATTGTAGCGCAAGACTTTTAATGAAGCCATTTATGAAGTTGCATTGTATATTATATTGGACCTTGAGCCTTTAAGATCTTGTCCTTTGGTAGATAGGAGGCATTTAATTAAGTTAATGTTGGTAGATAGGATTTTAAGTCTAGATTTGATAGTTTAGAGTTCGAGAGGGAAAACGGATATAGACACCCTCATTGTGCATTGTAATATTATCGACCCAAGAGAAGAGAAGAGCAAGCAGAGAATAGTATATGAAGAACACCCATGTATAGGCATTTGAATTAATAGAATGAAGCTTTGATTCAAGCTCATGGTTTGTGTTGTTTTCTCTGTGTATTGATGTTATGCTCATGAATGTTTGCTTTCTTGCTATGCATTTTCTTTGTATATGCCATGCATGTGATTTCATGTTTCAAACTGAAGTCTGAAGGGGAGAAAGAATGAGATTCAATTGTTTCTCTATCTGAGCCAGGAGATTCCTGCAAGGTGTGCAGTCGAATACATCCGCAAGGAGTGCGTTGATGGAGGATTAGGGGGTTTAACTCTTGTTCTCATTCACCCAAAAGTGGAAGTGGGTTGTTGAAGCCGTGCAAGGAGTGTGCAGGCTGAAGCAGAAGTCTCAGTTGTGAATCTGAGCAAAGGAAATCAAAGACTGCTGCTGCAGGAGTTGCGCAAAGTCTAAGGGATTCAACACTGGAGAGTTGTTGAATGATTGCCGCGAGGAGTGCGTGCAAGTCCCTCAGAAGGAATTAGAGTGGAAAAATTTAGGGGGAATAGAACTTTGAACTCTCTGAATGCTAAGTGCAGGGAAGTTTCCATTGGAGGCCAGAGGAAAGTGTCGCAGGTTGGCGAGCGAGCAAATGAGTCTCATGGAGAGACACTTCTTTATTTCGTAGAATCCTCAAGGGGAGAACGAACGGATGAAATCTTTGGAAGAGATTTCACGAAGTTCTGAGAGTTGTTGGATCTCCCAGAGGTGCAAGGTAGTTACAGCACTAGCGTGGAGAGGATTCAAAGCTTAGGAGGGCAGCACTGTTGATCCAAGTCGGTCAGGGCCATTGGATTGTTCATGAGATCCCGTATCAGGACCTCATGAGGAAAGTGTCCTAAGTTTGGTAAGGAGAGTCACAAGATTGTGAGAAGCGATGTCTCGACTACTCTGAGGATAGTGTGGATCCACAGGAGTTGGCAAGTGGACAGGTGGCACCTCGCATCTCAGGAACTCGTAGGTGGAAGGGTTGAGAAATTGGTGTTAAAATTCATGAGGCGCGAGGGCAGCGAAGTGGCGAGGAGGCTAGGAGCCATCCATCTGAGAAGGATAGGTGGCAGAGATCTAAGGATCTCGTGAACTCGGGAGTTCGCAGGGTGAGAGCCCAAGTATTGGGTATTCAAAATCACGAGGATGCGAGGCGCGAGAAAGAGGATAACCATTGGATCCAGATCGCGGGAGGACCGTCGGATCCCCACGGGGGATTGTGCATCAGAGCCTCACGAGAAAAAGCTCGAGAATTTGGCCACGGAAATCGCGAAGTAGAGAGGGAGCGAGGGAGCGAGTTTTGGCACCTCGGATATCGGGAGTCGTCGGGGAAAATATTCAACTTCGCGAGTGGGGAGATCGCGATAGTGCGGAAGTCCCGATAGAGGTGACGGGTGTGGATGGGTCAAGTCACATGTGTGCATCGGAGTTTCGGTACCTCGGATATCGGAGGTTGGAGAACCAAAAGTTTGGTATCGCGAGTAGCGAGGTCATGAGGAGAGAAATCCCTCAGGGAAAAGTCAGCGAGTTGACTGACCATCGGTTCTCGGGGATCCGAGAACCTAGTGTTCAACCTTTGAACTTGCGAAGTCGTGAGTTCCGATCCTTCGAGAATTTAAGGAAGGGGATCGCGCGACAAAGAGAATCTGTGGGTAGGAAAGATTCCCAATAGGGGATTAGGAGAACCTTTGAGTTCTTCGGGCTGAGAAGAGAAGAAGGTCCTGTGTTAGCGGATGTGCCCACCTGGGTGGCGCAGTCTGCATCATAGATGGATGGACCTCCTTAGAGAATTTGATTTTGAAATCAAACACATCAAAGGAAAGGAAAATAGGGTGGCCGATACCCTTACCAGGAGCATGAGAACAATTCACCTGGCAGTGGTGAGTACCTGAGAGACAGATGTCAAGAACAGAGTCAGAAATGCATAAGAGATGGATTCCTTTGTTCAGACGGTGACCCTGTACCTACAGCAAGAACCCTCTGGAGTAAAATATGAAGGCTACCAAATGACCGAAGGAGGTCTTCTCACCTACAAAGATAGAATGTACATTCCAAATCGTGATAACTTGAATAGGTTCATCATGGATGAACTACATAAAAGACCATACACTGGTCACCTAGGATACCAGAACATGACCACTGCCACCCAGAAACAATTTTATTGGCCTGGATTGAAGAAAGACATAGCCAAATATTTGGCCCAATGCATAGAGTGCCAATAGGTTAAAGTATAACATTGACACCCAGCAGGACTATTACACCCTTTACCCATCCCATAATGGAAATGGGAAACCATCTCCATCAATTTTATCACTGGATTACCAACTTTAACCAAAAAAAATGACTCCATTATGGTGGTGGTGGATAAGTTGAGCAAGTCTTCTCATTTAATCCCCGCAAAATCAACCTGCAAGGTAATAGATATCGCCCAGATATTCATGAAAGAGGTATTCCGACTACACATTATGCCAAGAGAGATAATATCTTACAGAGACACAAAATTTACTTCCAAATTTTGGAAATCATTGATGGCTGGATTGGAGACCAAATTATTGTTCAGCACCGCCTATCACCCTCAAACCGACGGAAAGACAGAAAGAGTGAACCAAATATTAGAAGATATGTTAAGGATGCATGTAATGCATCAACCCAGGAAATGGGAAGACTACCTGCCACTGATAGAATTCACCTACAACAACAGCTACCAAGCATCCTTAAAGATGAGTCCCTTTGAGGTCCTCTATGGTAGGTCGTGTAATACTTCGATCAGATGGAGTAATCCTGTAAATAGGATTTATTTTGGACTCGGCATGCTGAGAGAAATGGAACAGCAAGTGACTCAGATAAAACAAAATCTAAAGATCGCTTAGAACCGATAGAAAAGTTATGTTGATCAAAAGAGAACTCTAAGAGAGTTCAAAACGGGAGACCATGTATATCTCATAATTAAGCCCAGAAGGAGTTCCCTGAAAATGGGAACTTGTGCCAAGTTGGCACCTTGGTATTGTGGACCCTTTGAGGTTCTAGATAGAGTGGGACCTGTAGCCTATCGTCTAGCACTTCCTCCCACTGTAAAAGCACATAATGTTTTCCATGTTTCATTACTGAAGAAATATGTACATGATGCTAATCATATAATTGACTGGTCTGTGATCCAGGTGGAACCGGAGGGAGAATTTCTACTAGAGCCCCAATGCATATTGGACAGAAAGGAAAGCCCGCTCTGAAACTAAACCATTGCACAGGTAAAGGTGCAGTGGAGACATTTTGGCCCAGATGAGGCTACATGGGAAATGGAGGATGCCATGAGACAGGCATATCCGATTTTGTTTACTTCTATACATGCAATTCATGTTAATAGATGAGAACATTGAGGATGATGTTCCCTTTTTAAGGGGGAGGGAATTGTAACACCTTGTTTCCCCCAGTTTGTAAAAATAACTGGACTGGCCAAGAACTGTGGAAAACTCATAAATGTGAATATGTGATGTAAATGAACCTTGTGGAAAAGGTCAATAAATGTGAATAACATTATGAATTTATATTGCAGGACTACTGAGAGGGGATGTGTGGAAAAAGGGACCACGATGGTGGTGGAAGGCACCTGGAAAAGTGGCGTTAACTTCCACCGAGAATTAATACCATATTTGGACTCGACTGGTCTGGAGAACCAAAAGTGGATTAATGCCTCTAAATTAAATGTCTCGCAGGCTGGTAGGTAGATGGTTTAATGAGGGATGGGAGGTGAACCTCCCATCTATAGAGCCGTCAAGCCTGATCAACATGAGGGTAATCACGCCACAAACAACCTCGCAAGAAGATAAGGCATGGGGTAGAATAAATTGGGGGGGACATGAAGGGAGAACTCTGGCAATACGCAGAGTGAGTGATAGCAGAGAGGAAGGAGAGTAACCTTCTCTCCTGGTCACTGGAGGATAGAGACGCAGTCTCACAACATCGTGGTCTCATCTTGGGGGTGGCTAGTGATAAATCCACTGGGAGTCGCAAAACCTATGGTTGGGTGGAAACGAGCACCCCTCTCAACAATTGCATAACCCCTGGTGTTATTTCTGATAAGTGTTTTGCCTTTGGCATCTTGAAATATATGTATATGTTCATTCTGATGATTATGCCCATAAGCTATAAAAATGTGAATGATTTCATTATAAGAATCTCTGTATGGTATTTTGATTAGTACTAGTAGTTGTATATTTGTATGGAAGGACTATGTATGGCTTATGTCCTCATGAATTGTTATTTACATGTGTACTGATCTAACTCAGACTTCACATCTGGTTCTCGGGAGGATGACCTCCTTACCTACCTCAGGTAGTATCCTGAGTGAATCTCCCCATAGAGATACCCTCCTTGAAAATCCCATCAAGAACCTGGAAGGAGGACATGAGGGCGCAAGGCCCTAAGAAATCCCTGATATTAACGAATCGATGGATGAGATTTCATCAAGAAATCTGTGGTCACTCATGACCGTTAGATTTGGTAATAGGAAAATGGAAAGTTAAGTGCCTTAATCCTGATAGGTATTAATCGACGGATGAGGATCCATCTGGAAATCTATGGTCACACACGATCATTAGATTGGTAGGAGAAAGTAGGGCGTTAAATGCCTTACCACTTTGTTTTCTTGTATCTTCGTGGGTAGTGAAGAGTTTAGGACAATGGATCCCCAAAGTCCATGAGAGTATCTGGGCCGTGGATCTTTCCACGTTTAGTAAGTCGTGGGAGAGACCACAAGTTAGGAATCTATCTGAGTCGTCAGATTTCGGCTGAAAAACTCGACAGTCGTTGGATCTATCAGAAGATAACCAAGGGTTAACACCCCAGTGGATCGAGACTTTCCAATTTGTAAACCCCGAAATAGATTTGAGCCGTCCGATTGACAGAGGCCACGTTTCGCAAGATCTCCCATTTCGGGAAATCGAGAATCGTGAGATCGGGAGTCTTGGAAATAAGGGATCGGGACTTTCCTGGGTGGAAATCCCAGAGCAGTTGTGGACCATCCGATTTAAGAAGGTGACGTGTCGAGAGATTACCCATTTCGGGAAATCAGGGATCGGGGATTCGAGAATTCTATTGACAAAAACCCTGGCTCTTGCCTTGACAAATCCTAACCCATAATCATGAGACGATAGAAGGTAGCTAAGTCCCGATGGATGGACGAGATTCCTTTGGGAGATCTCAGGGGTTGTAACGACCGTCAGATGTGAGGAAGAGATGTCAATTTTATGCTGGACGCGCAACTCTCGAATGGTCAAGATTAATCCATCATGATCAACGATGCTAAGGTGGATTCCGGATCCCCCTTGCCATTCTGCCTTTAATGGGGGGGGGAGCGTAATAGTGTGGCATGAAGTGGGGCCCCCTCCTATCCTGTCGACTATCGTGTCGCACTTTCCCCTCTGCCACCTGCACTCCACTTAACCGTGCGACAAGGCCTATTCTCATTGGTTGTTCTCTAGCCCTGACGGGGTTCGGCGGTTGCAAAGACAAACAGTTTGACATTACTGTAGTGCCTAGATGTGAAATTAAAAAGACACTACGTTTATTTGAACTGTGATCGTGACCCACGATTACCTGGGAACGGAGAGAGAAAGAAGGAGCCAGCTTACGCTAGTCCTCCATGGATATTTAGGGGTTTTGATTCGGCAGAGGACCAAAAAAATCCAATTTAGGTAGTGGGTATGTGATAGAGAGAGGGAGAGAAGTTATAGAGGGTAGGGGTAGAGGGTAGGGTGAAATAGATAAGGGTGGTGTTGGTCCCAAAGTATACACCTGACTGCTAAAGGAAAAATCTAGGCCACCTGTCAGTTTAGAATGATTGTTTCTTTTAATTTTTGTTTGTTGGTTAGAGGGTTATTATATCAAGACAAAAGAAAGGTTGGGTTGGAAAAATGCTATGGATGAGGGTCCTCCTTGGCTTGCGGCACACTAGTGACATACCAGTGAAATAAAATAAAAACAAAGGGAAACAACAAACTACTCAATGAATAATCTATTGCAAGAATCTCAATACTTAAAATATCATTTCAAGACATTAAACATTTATCAAGACATAATTACTTCTTCAGGTTGAAATAAAGTAATATCTTCACCATGCATTATCTATTTTCACAGGTTGCACATCAATAAAGGAAGTTTACGTAATAGCTGAAAGGAAATGACATGTACTTTGCACAAATCAAAAACTTCATTCAAGATAAGATAAAAACACATGAATATTTGAATGGAACACTATCATTAAGAGTATGCTCACTAGGTAGAGAGCTTTAATCCATGCAAATTATGGGTCCAACCAGTTTGATGTAGTGCTATTCTTTCCCAAAAAATCCAACCCACAAAACATTCAAATAACCCCTATTTAATAGAGTTGCAGAGGTTCTCGTCCTTAGGGGACTGAGACCTAATTTTAGGTAACTGTTTGTAGGAAAAATTATTAAATTTTGTAAGACACTGGACTTAATCAACAAGAGTGGTTCTTATCACACATAAAATACCATTATTGTATCTAATATAAATAAATAATGGAATTAATAAAATAAAAACTACTATTGTCTCTCAAACATAACTAATGCATGCACTGGAGGAACTGAATTGGCAGAAAATAGGTCTTGGAGTGACAGAATAGAGTTTTGTGTTGAGTAATGGGATGCCTGGGAGTTGTTGGAAGCCACTGAAGACAAGTGGCTACATGAGAATACCTATTCTTGAGGAAGATGTAGTCTGTTGAAGTGTTCTAGAACCAATCTATGTCATCCTGTGACTTAGACATAACTCTCTATCTGTCTCTGATATTTCAGAAGCTAAGCGCACTTCATATCGACTGTAACTGACCCTTCTCCTCGATTTCACTGTGATGACTAGGTCATGAACATGAATATGTGGAGTTGAGAATCCAATAGGAAGACAATATGCATGGAGGCATATGACGTGGATTTATATGAAGTGGGGGTGAGTGGAGGTGGCATACAAGTGATGCAGTGACGTGATGTCATTTAGGCACATGATTGCGGAATTTGTCCAGGGTGGTTTGGGTCCACACCACTTTGGTCCCTACAATACCCCACAAGATGCCATGTACCCTTCAAACAATACCATGGTTCCAATTGCAGGACCACTTTGGAAATTTAACGTTCGAGCATTTTATGGCCCCGCAATGAAACGTGGTCATTGATCTGATTGGAATCTATGATCCGGGTGATATTTACCTATTGCATAATCAACGATGCTTGTTGATTTTAGATCAATGGTCCACGATCACTTCGAGAGTTCGGTCTTAGGGAATTTTCAATGTGTATTTCTTACCATCCTCTCGAGTGCCTCATTTTCGAAGTGAGGGATATACCTCCACGTGGTCTCTTGGTCTGGATGGTCCCAATTCACTTCATGATTTTGGGCTTCAGGAGTTTTCATATCGTTGCTCATGCAATCCTAATAAGTGTCATATATCTGAAGAGAGAGATCTTTCACCGTGTGTCCTTGTTGATGGATGATCCAAATTCACTTTGGGACATCGAGACTTTATCTCTTCAGAACTTCGGGTAATTCTTTCTCTTCGAGTAATTCTTGATGTTAAACCACGTGTGATTTTGACACTCTAAATACGCGAAAACCGTCAATATGATTGGCCTGATGGATCACCACCATCGAAATTTAACTTGTCTATTCCCACAATCTGAGTATGAAATTGACCACTATGGATTTCTTCATTTTTCCACGGCTATTTCCTGTGCATACAAAAAGTCTTGGTTGACCTACAGTGAGCTCAATCAATGGAAAACATGATGACCAGAATTATGGAGAAAATACGACATGCAATTATCCTCCAAGAAACAATAGCAACATAAATGCGCAAAGACTCAATCAAGAAAGAAACGAATAAGAAGCATGTCACTCAGTAATGGTAAACTGACTTAATCAACCTAAAGAGGACAAATTTTATGAAGGCATACGGAAAAGAGAAAGGAGAGGCAGGGGTGCAAACCTGGGTTATAACATTGGCTCCAACAGGGGATATCTCTTCCCTGTGAGGTGCTAAGAACTGTAGATAGGTTTCTTAAGATTAAATAACTTCTCTTACCTTCCATCACTTACCGTTTTTTCCATCTGTCATCCCTATGTATTTGCTACTATCCCTTAGCCATGCATTTTATTGAACTGAAAAACCGAAATTGCACCCGAGTGCCTTGTTGGGATATGGAGTCTTTATTCACTCATAACTAAATAATAAAAAGCAACAATAAAAGTAAAGCATCTATTGTACAAGAGGGACCTTCCCCCATCCTAAAAAGAAATAGTGTTTCAGGAAGCACCCATTTACTGGGCCTCCAAAGATCCTTGTATCCTCTAGATTGTTTAGGATAAATGTGTTATTGTTTAGAACTTCAACCACCTTAAAATTGCCAAACTAGAGGTTGTCAAATTTACCATGCTTGGACTTGTCATCACTTCTGGAATTCCTCCTCAAGACCAGGTCACCTTTCTGAAAAAATATCTTTCTTGGTTTTCTTATCAAAGGATTATTTGATCTTGATCTGGTGTTCTTCTGACCTCTGATCTAGTACTTCTCTTCTTTACTGAACTTCTATATTTTGGAACATTCTCCTTTAGATGTCATTGGGTTCCTCAATTTCCTCCTGCAATAATTTTAGGACTGGTATACCAAGATGAGTGGGAAAAACAACATATATTCCATAAACAAGTTATAATGGTAAGGTTCCCAAAGACTTCTTAGTGTTGATTCCATATTTGAGTTTACAGTCCTAGGATTTCTTGCTTTCGGTCAACAACTTCTTAGTGATCCTAATCAGAGTCTTGTTTGATGATTATGCTAGGCCATTTCCCTGAGGGTAATAGGGTGTGGAATGTGTCATGAAAATTTTATGATGGTTGTTGCGCCTTTTTCATCACCTTAGTGAGAAAAATAAAGGTGCTTGCAAGCTAAGTTGGGTTTGCTAAGAAGGACAGCTGCAAGGAAAAGGGTTAGAGAAAGAAACATAAAACAATAACTAAGAATTAAACTAAGAAATGAAACAACAACTAAGTTGATAAACATAGGGACATAAGGACAAAAGAAACAATGAGACCCATGTCACCAATGATAAGGCTGATATTAGTGAAAGAAAACATCGAGAAGAAAGAGGACTATGAGTCCCTTCTTCCTCCAAGGGAGGGCTCTTGGACCCCCACAAATAATCTCTTCTTACAACTCTTGAAAATGAAAATGAAAATGGTGAAAGAATTCTTTGCTAACCCATTCAAGGGCTGAGATGGATTGCTGAAAGCAATGATGCAACTATAATCTTGGCAAGGATAGAAGATTACTCAAGAGAATAATGGCAGCATAACTTTGCTATGAATTCCTTGAAAAATGAAGTGTATCCATGGCCTTTTTATAGCATTATTTTGAGTTATTGTCCAACTAGTTTGTAGTGTGTAAAGAGGCTAATTAGGGCATTTCTAGGTCTTTGACCAGCCACCCAGTCTAATACAGTCCAAATTTGAGTGTCAAATCAACTTGGAAGCTGAACCAGAAGTGGGTGGGAGGCCGACCACTCTCATAAATGCGTCGTTTCTCAGGTGCGTGGCTTTTTGCAACATATGTCGTGCATCGTGCAGATATGCATGATTTCTACGTTCCTATTTCGCGCATGTGCACGCACACCCTATGTCTTCATAGCACCCTTTAATTTTTGCACTATTTGTATAGTTTTGACCCTTTGGGAATGCTTTTGTGTTAATTCGGGTCAATGGGTGACCTCATAACTGTTTCACGATGTTGAATTCTTGTAACCATTTGCGGACAAAATTTCAGTGATAATAGATGCCCCCTGATGGATGAGGTTAGGAGCATACGTATCGCTAAAATCCATCAATGTTTCTTCTATTGAGAATGTTGTTGTAAGAGAGAGAAATAGTGGGATTATCAAGAGTTCTCTATTGGAGGGAGAAGGGAACCTATAGAACCCAACCTTCCACAAGGTGTATAAAAATAAACTATGTACAAACGAGGTGGGCATGCCCCATGCTCATGTCATGTAACTCAAAAGAGGAATGAAGTGTTGATGTAGAGAACTGCAACACCCTTGGGGGCGGTCGTGATAAAGGTAGAAGACAAGTCTACAGAGGAACATAATTTGAATAGTAGGCAGTGACATCTGTAAGAAGTATCACGGATTTTATAGGCATTGATAGCCTGACCAAGTTTAGAGGTCATCGGCACATATAAGAGATAACTGCAATAGTCGCAAAGTAAGACCCACTGTAACATGAGAAAGTGTTGATTTCGAATGTTATGGGGGTCAACGACAGCAGGGATCAATTGTGTTTCTCCATGTGTCGTCCGAGAGCTCTCATTGCTAAGGTAATGAGAGTCAAGATACTGTCACCCTTCTGAAAAACTGTGTTGATGTCGAAAAAAGGGGGACGCGACTCCTAGATGCAAAGGGATTCGTGAAATATACTAGGTGAGTTTAGGAATCTGAGGAGGTACATGGACAAAGTCAAGATGTAGGAAGACTCAAGACTGCCCTTGGTTGGGGTGTATGTGAGATAAAAGTGGCCGCAACCATTCAACGAGGTCGAGTGTTAGGGGGACAACAAGACAAGGGATAAGTTGTTCCAGAGGCGGGACAAAGTGAAAAAACTCAGAGGGTAGAGGTAAGTGACCTATGGGATACTCTAAATATATGGACGATGTCATCAAGGGTAGATGATAAGTAGTTCCCCAACCAAGGGTGACATGGGTTTCTTTTTCCAAAAAGGGAAGAAGGCTGCCAAAGGTGACGACAAAAAAGGTAATGTAAATGATGGAAACAAAGGCATTTGTACAATAAATAAAGAATATTTTGAGATAAGTGTACAAATACAAAAACGGGTGCTCCAATGTAACATTGTTGTCCCGGGTAGGGCATAATTTTCTTGGAGAACTGGTGGAGGGTGGGGGCCCCATGGGTGGGTTTCTGTATGAGGTAGGTGAAATGAAGGAAAATTTGTAGATGGGAAAACTGATTGTGGATGAAATGGAGGGTTCATGATACTGTGGAGGTGCAGTAAAAAATAGAACCTTGAAGAGATAATCTGGGAGTCCGTTGGGAAAGCTAGCAATATGAGGAGAAGGAGTATGTGGCTAGTTCGTGACATGATGTAATACTATTAGGACTCCCATCCCTAAAGGGTTGTGAAAAACATCATGATTTTCAAAGGCGCAAAAGGGTGCTATGAATGGGACAACTCATGTGGGTAAGAGTGCTACCGGGTGACAATACCGAAGAGGCAAATGGAGGTGTTCATACTTCAGAGCCGAAGATGGGGATCCTAGAGGCAAATGTCAGAGGGTGTGACTAGAGATGCAAGTGAGATTCAAAGGAAATGACTACATGACAGTGATGAGTATATACCTGAAGGGGTTGCATTGATGTATGATGACCAAGTACCTGCACACATGACAACCAAATACCTGATGTGAAAAATATATGAAGAGAATCGAACATACAAGCATTTATTTGATAATTTTTAAATATGAGCATGCGTACCTGGTCAGGGTATGAAAAAATGGTGCTCTAGGGGCTTAGGATGAAAAGTGGCCCAGGGACTGTCATGATGTAGATGAAGAGATGTTGATCTTGTGGCTGAAGATGGATCAAGGAATGGACACCCGGAGCTTCTTGAATGGTGAATGGAAGTTTGGAGAAAAGGCCTAGATATAGTTGTAGGGCCCACATTGCCACCTCATTTGTACTTGCTGCTATAGTGACCGGACGAGAAGTATTCAGAGGAGATTTGGAGATTCTGGGAGGATGAGGCATCCGATCGAGGACCAGTGAGCTTCAGGTTAGTAGTCTGATCATCATGCATAGAATTAGGGTTTCCATTTTTGGGTAGGGCCTGTACGGAGGGTCGTACAAGGGGTTTTATGCATGTGGGCCCCCACGTGTGCGGGAAATCCAAAAGTATGCGTGCATGAGTGCGCACCTACCCACCAGATAGGTGCGCATGGGGGCACCTATAAGGGGGACAAAGGCATGCATTATGTGCATGCCTGTTGGTTGTACAGTCGTGCTTGTGTGCACGACTATGTATTAGACAGGCACGCTTTAATGCACACCTTTAGTCGTGACAAGGGTGCATGAAGGCACCCCTGTATGCTGAGAATGCGCACACTCGTGCGTTCTTGAAGGATAGATAGGTGGGCCTAAGTATGCACCTGTGGAGTGGACATGCATGCACACATGCACGCCTGTGCATGCCTGTGGGTTAAACAACCACGCCTTGGAGGCAAGGTTGACGGGTGTAAAACTTATCTTTTTGATGTTGTTTATGGTCCATTTGGCTAACCTAGGACTGTTTTATGTGGTTGCAAGCGGTCATTGTGCATGATGTCGATTTGTTGGTGAGAGTGGGATTGGTCCCAACTAAGAGATGTTGTGGCTATTGAGGAGTCAGGGGTACGTGCTACTTTGGTAGCTTGTGGACTGCTGAAGTTCTTTGAGTTCCTGTTGATACGGGCACAGGAGTATCTCCTGCAGTTCCTTATCCGGATGTGGAGTCCAAACATGCATTGTTTCATAGTGCAGGGAGAGTACATTGCCTTCACTGCGATGGAGGACATATATTTTTTGACTAGGCTCCCGTTTCAGTAATCGCCCCTACCAGTGGAGCCGGTACTACCTACAGATGTGGTGCTAGTGACAGTGGGATGGAGGTTCTGTTCGGGGGAGAACTTTATGTCGGGCACTGTTGTGAGCATTGGGGCGATGGATTCTCTAGTGCATCATTGCATAGAAGCGATGATTGTGAGAGTGTATGGGTCCCTTGTGACGCAACAGATCAGTGGTGGTCAACTGTGTGTGATGGAGAGGGTATTGGCTGGTGAGAACTTTGCCTGGGCGCTTACGCTACATCCCAGGATGGATTCCTTTGGGTCCATCCTAGTGGCCTAGTTTTTGGAGAGGGTTCCTATGTTACGGCCTAAGATTTTATTGGGTGCGCCTGGGGCATGAGAGCCACAACTAAAGCGGTGGTTGACTATTTTGCTTCACCACGGTGGTGGAGAGGGAAACCACTTCTTTACTGCTGAGGCGACAGATGCCGCATGTGATTTTGCAGTTCCCATATGCTGGTGTTGACTTCCGAGAGGATCCGGACATGGTGTTACCTCAAGGCGAGGTTTTTGATCATCGAGGTATGTTTGTGAGTTTTGATATATATGTTTTTTGAGATCGCATGACATATGTATATGATATAGATGCTAATACTATCTATTTCTCATTTTTATGTGCAGATTTGGCACTGCACGGGCGTGAAGTGGAGTTGCAGAGGGCCCCAGCTCACCAGGAGCCAGAGAGACTGCCACGGGGAGGGTCGCGGATAGGAGAGAGATGTCAGCATGAGGACATCGGGGTGAGACCAGATAATCCTGAGAGAGCAACGAGGAGATGCCAGTTTGATGACCTAGGTGTTGGTCCATCACATACTCCTCCAATGGATGCCAGAGAAGACTTTGAGGACATTCTCCACCGCTTGGAGGAAGTGTTACATGGCATCCTTGAGGGACTGTGGTCATGTATCCAAGATGAGGGAATCTTGGAGTAGTGTGTGGGGATTCTGTCGCCATGATGGGCCATGGTACGACGGGCAGTAGTAGCAGGTTCTTCTATGACTGGATAGTTACCTCCTGGTTAGGAGGGACCAGTAGTGGGTGGGGGACCACTGCCTGAGGGAGGGGCAGGAGGTGGTTCTCTAGAGGCACCTTGAGTGGTGCTCTATGTATTTTTTGATTTTTGTATATAGGCTAGTGAGCCCATTTTTGTACCGAGGTGCTTCACTAGCCTACATATACTTGTATTTTTGTATGTAAACATTTGGATGTCACTATGGACCATTTTATATATACATGAGTATACATTTTGAGATCTATGTGGTGTTTACATGTGTTTTGTTAATCTGTTGATGATGTCTAATCTATATATGCCGTGACAGGTTGTTGATATGTTTATGTATGTGTAGAGGTATCTTGATGTGATATATGCCAGTCTAAAACAATATTAGCTAAGTTATCTATAATTTGATTCATTTTTCTTGGAATATGTGTAAATGTAATGGAATCAAAATTTTGAGATATAAGTCTAACTTGTAGGTATTTCCGAAAGAGGCAAGGATCGCGTATGCGGTACACATTGTTGAGCTAGAGAACGACTAGTTGAGAGTCGAGAAAGACGCTAAGGTGACGAATACGATGATGTTGGGAATCAGTCAGGAGGCCAATGACGACAGTGTATTCAGCTTGGTTGTTGGTTGCTGAACCCAAACATATGCTACTCGAATGGAGCATTTCATGTGAGGGGGTGTAGAGAGCCCAAGCAGCCGAAGTGATATTTTGTGTCTAACGGCTGGCACCATCAACGTAACCAATGTGGTAGACAGGTGGAGGAAGCATCTGTCAATAGCACAAATGATAGTTTAGATGTGATGGATGGACAAAAAGATTAAAAACACTAAAAAAGAAATAACCTAAAGTAGCATGACTATGATTAAGCATAGAATTTCTTTAAGTATAACCTGTTGACAGGTTCTTTAAGAGAGAGGCCTTCAGGAGAGGCCAGGATGTATGCACCTTTGATGAGGCAATGTTGGATGATGTAGGGTCCATGCCATAGTGACCCGAATTTTCCATGACCAAAGGTATCATGAGCAATATCGTAATCAAGGACGAGGTCACCTTTGTGGAATGAGCGAAGGTTGACATGTAGATCAAAGGTGTCCTTTGATCATTTTTTAGCTGCCTCATTGTTCTGTAATGAAGATCGACGATCTTCATCCAGGGACTCTAAGATTAGCAAGTGCTGCTCCATTGGAGCAGTGTCGGGTAATAGCTCAATTGCGGTGCGTAAGGTGGGAATTTCGCACTCGATGGGAAGAGTGGCCGCCACCCCATGGACTAGATGAAATGGTGTGAAACCAGTAGCTATTTTCATAGCTATAGGGTAAGCCCATAGCGCAGAAAATAACATATGATGGCAATTGGTCTTATGTTTATTAACCGTGCACTATAACATGGTCTGGAGGTGTTTGTTAACAACTTCGACCTATCCATTAGAATGAGGGTAATATGGTGAGGAAAACTCATGGGAGAATCCTAACCGAGATGAGATTTCGACGAAAATCTCATTCTCAAAGTGTTTCCCATGATCGGAAACTAGTTGGAGTGGTACTCCAAAGAGAGATATGACATGGTTAAAGAAAAAACATGTTGCGGTGTCAGTGGTATTGTTAAAGGTGGGCATAGCTTCCACCCATTTGGTGAAGTAATCGAATGTGACAACAATGTATTTGTGTCCATTGTTGGAGGGGGGATTAGAAGTCATGAAGTCGATGCCTCATTTACAAAAAGGGTTGGCAGTGATGACTGGATGAAGAAGAGAAGGTGGTACTCAGGATTTTCTGGCGTAAAGCTGACACTTCTCACATCATTTCACGGCATGAATGCAATAGTGAAACAAGGTAGGCCAAAAGTAACCTTCTCTAATAATCTTTTGAGCAGTGGATATTCTCGAAAGATGGCCCCCACATGCACCACTATGGAGGTCGTTCAAGACTCTATCAGCCTCATCAATGGTCAGGCATTGACAAAGAATGGTGTCGACCCCTCGCCGGTATAAGATGTCTCCGATGAGGAGGTAGCGGAGGGCCTGGTGGCGAATACGACGACGATCATCGCGCGAAAGGTGGTTATCTAAATTTTGAGTTCGGAGGTAGGAAAGGAGGTCACTGTACCAAGGATCATATGAAGTGATGTAAAAGAGGTGTTCATCGGGAAAGTCAGTATTCACGGGGGCACTGGTTGTGTCAGAAGGGAGGGTCGTGACAAGCTCAGCAAGAATGAGGGCTTTCTTGCTCTTGGGTGTTGAGAATTCAAGATCATACTCCTAAAGGATAACGATCCATCGGGAAAATTTGTTGTTAATTTTCTGATGATTGAGCAAGTATTGCATAGGGTTGGAATCTGCTACAACCTTCATTGTGAGAAGCATAATGTAGTGATGCAGTTTTTGTACTGTGAGGATGACCGCAAGAGCGAGTTTCTCTTCGTGTTTATACTTCAAGGGTGGCTGATGCAGGCATGCACTCGCAAGAACGTCCGCTCACAGGATCTTTCCTTCTTCCTTGGCCCGAAGAACTGTAACGCTCTTCTATTTCCCTGATGGGAAATCTTCACCCACATACCTTTTCGCGCGATCCCCTCTTTGCACTCGAAGGATCAGACTTCGCGACTTCACAAGGTCAGTGGTCGAACATTGTAACCTCGAGTCCCTAACCTCGAGTCCCCAAGACCCAATGACAATCAATGCCGACCTTTCCTTCTATTTTTGAACTTTCCTTATCGCGATTTCGCCACTCGCGATATCAAACAACTCACTTTACCAACTCCTGACTTCTGATATGTCGAAACCCCGATGCACGTGCGAGTTGACTATTCAACGATCCTTCACTCCATCATCATTTCGGAGTTCCCGATATCGCAAATCCTAATGCGATTGTTCGAGACTTCTCACTGCGAAACTCTGATAAGGTGTGCCACCTGTCCACCTCACTAAATCCTGTGGCCCCACACTATCCCCTTGCTGTTGGGATATCGTGTTTCACGATTTCGTGATTTTTGTTGCAATGTTTACAGAGTTCAAACAAGAAAACCCCGATACACGATATACGTATAGATCCAACGACCCTTGTGGCTTGGATCAATGGTCCTTCCCCTGCTGAGCTTGAAACCTCTAGGGAATACCTGCAGTATCTCCCCTGCACCTCCATCATCTCTAATGGCTAATGGGAATTCATGGATTCTCCTCAGAGAATACCGTCTATCCGTCCTTCTTTTGAGAAATATGTGAAATGACTAAGTGTTCCTCCATGAAACCCCTCCACCTGTAGCATAAACTCGTGACGCCTTCTTGAATATTCAAAACACAACTTCTCTGCACTGTCCTTCAACAAATGCGAAGACTTTGTCCTTCCTGAGCTTTCCCAACTCTGAATCTTGGAAAAGCCTCTTGCACGCACTCCTTGCAACAACCTTCAAACACTTCAAGTGCTTGAATCCTTTCGACTCTGTGCACACCTGCAGCAGCAGTCCTTTGGCTCTTTATTCAGGTTCACAACACTGAAGATTCACTTGGCCTACGCACTCTTTGCATGGCTCCTGTGCCCAACTGCACTTCTACAGAGATGAGAACAAAAGCTATCTCTATCTGAACCCTTCGTCAACGCACTCCTTGTGGACACTTCAACTGCACTCCTTACAGGAATTCTCTGCCTCAAATAGAGAAACAATTGAAACTCATTCCTACATCCTTTCAGACTTCAAACTCAACCATGAAATCATATTCATAGCATATAAAGAAAATGAATTACAGGAAGAAAACATTCATGAGCATATTATTCAACATCAATACACAGAGAAAACATAGAACCATGAATTTGGATCAAACTCTTCTATTAATCTGAATATTTGTACATGGGTGTTCTTACACAGCTCTCTGCATGCTCTTCTTCTCAATGCTCATAATCTAACGTTACAATGCACAATGAGGGTGTCTATATCCCATTTCCCTCTTGCACTCTAAAACTATCTAATCTAGAATTAAATTCTATCTACCTGCATTAACTACTTCAAATGCCTTCTCCCTACTAAGGACGAGAGATAAAGGCTCAAGGTCCGATTACAATATACAAATGTGCCTCATATTAATGGCTTCATTTAATATCGCACAACAACTTCCAAGGTGTTTTCAAAATTTGTGCTTGTGCTCGTCCAGCTGTCCAATTGTCTCTGCGCTGACTCGCTTGATGTGGGAGATGCTCCTACATCATACTCCCTCGCTTGAAAATTTTCATGGGCTCCTATCCATGAGCTCTTTCATGGTCTATCCATGCTTGTGTATCTCTGCTTCAGTCTCCTAGCTAGCATCTTCAACTGGATGGTTCTTCCATTTGACCAAATACTCAAAGTATTGCTTTCGCCTGGTCCTCTTTCTTACTCTTTTATCCAGTATGCACTCCATCTGTGGCTTCTCTGCAACTGGCATCTACTTTTTCCACTGGATCATTGGCTTCTCATCTCCAGTCTCTGTCTCTTCAACTCTATATGGGTACAAATTGGATATATTGAATATCGGAGAAATTCCGATCCCATTAGGTAATTCAATCTCATAGGCATTTGTCCCAAATCTCTTCAAGACCCTACATGGCCCGATTTTCTTCATCTTCAACTTGTTGTATGCTCCTTTCAGGAACCTTTCTTTCCTCAAATGTGCCAGAACCAGATCCCCAACCTCAAGTTGAAGTTGTCTTCTATGCTGATCGGCTCTATGCTTATACTCCTGGCTTGAATCTTGCAATCACTCCTTCACCCGACTGTGAAGTTTCTTCATCGCATATGCGAATTCTTCTACACTAGCGCTCCTAGTCGTAGTCTGTTCTGAATCTCTCAGTTTAGAAATTCCTCTCTGCTACATGCCATAAACAACTTGAAATGGACTCTTCCCTGTGCTTCTATTAACTGAGTCATTATGCGCGAATTCTTCCTGTGGTAATATACTGTCCCACTAGCTATGGTGTTCTGTCACCAAGCTTCTCAACAAGTCTCCCAAACTTCTGTTCACCACTTCTATTTGTCCATCCATATGAGGATGATAAGCTGAACTAAAAGACAAGTTAGTTCCCAACTTCTTCCATAAGGTCCTCCAAAAATGCCCTATGAATTTCGTATCTCGATCCGAAACTATGCTTCTTCGTAAGCCATGAAGTTGAATGACTTCTTTGAAAAACAAGTTTGCAATGTGAGTTGCGTCACTGGTCTTATGGAATGGAATGAAGTGTGCCATTTTATAAAATATATACACCACCACAAAGATTGAATCATAACCTCTTTGTGTTCTTGGCAACCCCAATACAAAATCCATGCTAATTGCATCCCACGACCTCTCTAGTATGGGCAATGGTTGATAAAATCCTGCATTCTACTTCCTTCCCTTCGAATGCTGGCAAATTTTGCATCTGTCTATGAATCTCTTGACATATTCTCGCATTCTCAACCAAAAATATGACTCATTTAACTTTTTGAACGTCTTGTCATGACAAAAGTGCCATGCCAATCCTCCAGTGTGTTTCTCCTTCAACAAGTTCTCCCTCATGGAGCATTTCGGAATACACAGTTGATTTCCCCTGAACAACAATCCTTCTTGGATCATGTACTCTATCCATGGGATTTTGTCTCTAAGAATTGGATTCCCAGCTGCTTCATACACCTCCTTAAAATTCTGATCATCTGCGTACATGTCCCTAAGATCATCAAAACCCAATCTTTTGACTCTGAACTGCTGCAACAATAAACACTTCCTGCTCAAAGCATCAACCACTTTGTTAGCAGTACCAGAAATATGTTTAATAAAAAACATGAAATTTTTCATATACTCAACCCATTTGACATGTTTCTGATTCAACTTCTCCTGTTGAGTCACAAACTGCAATGCATGATTGTCACTGTATAAGACAAACTCTTTCGGGATCAAGTAATGCCTCCATTTCTTCAATGCTTGTATGATAGCATAAAGCTCCTTAGCATAAGTGGAGTACTTCACTTTCACCTCATTTAGCTTCTCGCTTAAATACACTATCAGCCTATCTTCCTGACTCAAGACCACCCCGATGGAAAATCCACTTGCATCACACTTCACCTGAAATGTTTTCTGGAAATCCAGCAACACCAAAACTGGTTGTTCCGTAATATTCCTCTTCAACAGATTGAAACTCTTTTCAGCCTCCTCTGTCCAGTGAAAAGATTTATGTCTTTTCTTCACTGTATCCTTCATTGCTGTGCTAATTCCACTGAAATTCCTGATGAACTTCTGGTAGAAACTAGCCAATCCGTGAAAACTTCTCACCTCGAAAATATTTGTCGATGATGGCCAATTCTTGATTGCTTCCACTTTATCTGGATCCATCCTCAACTCATTTTCCGAAATAAAAAATCCCAAGTAAATGATCTCTGTCTTCATGAATGAGGACTTCTTCATGTTCATCAATAGCTTCTCCTGCTATAATTTCTGCATCACTGTAGCCAAATGCTACAGATGCTCCGCCACTGTTTTACTGTAAACCAGTATGTCATCCAAATACACAATGAAAATTTTTCCGATGAACTCCTTCATGACTTCATTCATCAATCTCATGAAGGTACTTGGCGCATTTGTTAAGACAAATGGCATAACAAGACATTCATATAACCCTTCATTGGTTTTTAATGTTTTCTTCCACTCGTCACCTTCTCTCATGCGGATCTGATGATAACCGCTTTTCAAATCAATCTTTGAGAAATATTTTTCTCCACTCAAGCAATCCATCAGATCATCCATCCTCGGCAATGGAAATATATACCTGATGGTTATCTTGTTGATTGCCATCGAGTGAGTACACATCCTCTAGCCTCCATCTTTCTTCGGACTGAGTACTATTGGAACAACACATGGACTCAAGCTCTCCCTGACCAAACCTTTATCCAACAACTCCTAGACTTTCCTTTTAACCTATTCATTCTCTTGCGGCGTCAATCTGTATGCGGATTTGTTTGGAAAACTAGCTCCTAGTATGAGATCAATATGATGACTCACACTTTTGATTGGTGGCAATGAATGAGGTAATTCATCCACTATGATGTCAACGAACTCTCCCAGCAGCTCCTGAACTTCTTCTAGTAAATCATCCACTCTTGTGCTAGTCAGAACAATCTTCGGTTTTCTGACCACAATAAACTATGGATTCTCCTTCTTCTTAACCTCTGTAAGAAGTTCCTTCCAACTCATGAGAAGTACAGTGTAGCTTACTTCCGGCTTCACCTCCTTATCCTTAATTGGAAGCAACATGTGTGTCCTCCCATTCTTCTGTAGGGTGTATGTGTTCATTCTCCCATCATGGATCACATTCCTGTCATATTTCCATGGTCTACCCAGCAATAGATGACAAACATCCATAGGAATGACATCACACAATATCTTATCATTATATCCTCCTATCTTGAACTCAACTAAAAATTGTTTAGTGACAATTACTTGGTGTCCTTTTTGTAGCCACGAAACTCTGTATGGGCTTGGATGATCAGTCGTCTCCAGCTCCAGCTTCTCTACCATCTCTGTAGAAATAAGATTATCCATGCTACCACTATTTACAATGACCTTGCATACCCTGTCCTTGGTCTTGCAAGCAGTCCTGAAAAGTCTGGTCCTTTGGACTGAACTTTCCACCTCCTTCTCGGGTGTCAAAAGGACTTTTCGCATCATCAACGATCTTCCACCTTCAACGTATTCTACCTCAACATCCCGCCTCTATGCTTTGGCAATGTGAGCTTAGCCAATGTCCTTCTTTTTATCTAGACACTCGTAATACTTGTGCCCATTCTTTCCACATGTGAATCATGTGATTACTCCACCTCTTCCTCTTCCTCTACCTCTAGTACGAGGAAAAGTGTTGTTGTCAGCATAATCTCCTTTCTACTCATTATGTTGCCCT
Source organism: Picea engelmannii (assembly GCA_009831015.1). Classification (NCBI taxonomy): domain Eukaryota; kingdom Viridiplantae; phylum Streptophyta; class Pinopsida; order Pinales; family Pinaceae; genus Picea; species Picea engelmannii. The sequence goes on from ML792671.1 coordinate 342,927, forward strand.
CTCTGTGAGGTTCCACCTCTCTCTATTTGAGTCTGAGGTTTCTTCCATTCCTCCTTGGGCTTCTGGTATTTATCCTGGGCAACTGCTTTGCCTCTGGGCTGACTTCTGCCCCGACCTCTCTGAATCTTATTTTGGCTTAGCTTCTCCTCAACTTTCAGAGCCATATGATAAGCATCTTCCACTGTTCGAATTCTTACCATGCTCATCTCCTCCTGGATATCATATCTCAGGCCATTCATATATCTGGAAACTTTTTCATCATCACTCTCCCGATGACCTGCCCTAATGTTTAGTTTATAGAATTTCTAAGTGTATTCTTTCACTGTCATCAGCTTCTGTCTCAGGTTCTGCATTCTCCTGAACAGAGTAATTTGACAATCTTTGGCAATGAATTTCACCTTCAGCTTCACGATCATTCTGTCCCAACTCTTGATCTTCTACTTTCCCTTGCAGCGTCTATCAGCTTGTAGTTCATCCCACCACAATGTTGCATGTCTCTTCAATCTTGTGACAACATGCTTGACCTTCTTATCCTCTTCGACATCTTCATAGTCGAAGTAGGTGTCTAGATCTCTAATCCAGTCTAGAAGCTCCTCTGCATCCAAGTTTCCCTCATAAACTGGAATCTCCATCTTCACTCTTGCACCCATCCTTGCAATAGATCTAATAAAACGTTTATTTGATGCATCTTCAGCTGCAACTTCTTCTTCTCGTTTAGCCTCAGCTTCACTTTCGAAATCACTGAGATCCCCATCACTAGCTGTGCATCTTTGCGTTGTCTCCATATATTCGAGTCTGGCTTGTAGATCACGCATTTGTCTCTCCACAACTGGATCTATCATTTGCCTGCCTCTTCTTCTCGGCATTTCAATATCCTTTGGATCGGGTGATTGCATGTCCCTTCTCCTTGGCGGCATGGATAATTCTCTCTCTTCTCTGCTACATAAAGAAAATAACCTTTCTGTGCTCTAATACAACTTGATGCAGGTACGTGCTCGCAAGCACGTCTTCTCACAGGATCTTTCCTTCTTCCTCGGCTGGAAGAACTGTAACGCTCTTATATTTCCCTGATGGTAAATCTGCACCCACAGACCTTTTCAAGTGATCCCCTCTCTGCACTCGAAGGATCGGACTTCATGACTTTGCGAGGTCATTGGTCGATCATTGTAACCTCGAGTCCCCAAGACCCGACGATAGTCAATGACGACCTTTCCTTCTATTTCGAAACATTCCTTATCGCGATTTCGCCACTTGCGATATCAAACAACTCACTTTACCAACTCCCGACTTCTGATATGTCGAAACCCTGACGCACGTGCAAGTTGACTATTCAACAGTCCTTCACTCCATCGTCATTTCAGAGTTCATGATATCGCAAATCCTAATGCGATTGTTTAGGAATTCTCGCTGAAAAACTCCGATAAGGTGTGGCACCTGTCCACCTCGCTAACTCCTGTGGTCCCACACTATCCCCTTGCCGTCGTGATATCACGTTTCATGATTTCGCGATTTCTGCTGCAATGTTTAGGGAGTTCAAACCATGAAACCCTGATACACGATATACATATAGATCCAACATCCCTTGTGGCTTGGATCAATGGTCCTGCCCCTCTTGAGATTTAAACCTCTCGGGAATACTCGCAGTATCTCCCCTGTGCCTCCGTCAGCTCTAACAACTCACAGGAATTCATGGATTCTCCTCAGAGAATACCGTCCATCCATCCTTCTTTTGAGAAATATGCAAAATGACTAAGTGTTCCTCCGTGGAACTTATCCACATACAACGTAAACTCACGAAGCCTTCTTGAATCTTCAAAGAACAACTTCTCTACACTGTCCTTCAGCAAATTCGAAGACTTTATCCTTCCTGAGCTTTCCCAACTCTGAATCTTGGAAAATCCTCTTGCATGCACTCCTTGCGGTAACCTTCAAACACTTCAAGTGCTTGAATCATTTCGACTCTGCACACACCTGCAGCAACAGTCCTTCGGATCTTTATTCAGGTTCACAACCCTGAAGCTTCACTTGGCCTACGCACTCCTTTCATGGCTCTTGTGCCCAACTACACTTCTGCGGAGATGAGAACAAAAGTTATCTCTATCTGAACCCTTCGTCAATGCACCCCTTGCAGACACTTCAACTGCACTCCTTGCAGGAATTCTCTGGCTCAAATATAGAAACAATTGAAACTCATTCCTACTTCCTTTCAGACTTCAAACTCAACCATGAAATCATATACACAACATATAAAGCAAATGTATAACAGGAAGCAAACATTCACGAGCATATTATTCAGCATCAATACACAAAGAAAACACAGAACCATGAATTTGGATCAAACTCTTCTATTAATCTGAATATCTGTACATGGGTGTTCTTACACAACTCTCTGCATGCTCTTCTTCTCAATGCTTAGAATCTAATGTTACAATGCACAATGAGGGCGTCTATATCCCGTTTCCCTCTTGTGCTCTAAAACTGTCTAATCTAGAATTAAATTCTATCTACCTGGATTAACTACTTTAAATGCCTTCTACCTAATAAGGACGAGAGCTAAAGGCTCAAGGTCCGATTACAAGATACAAATGCGCTTCATCTTAATGGATTCATTTAAGATCGCGCAACAACTTCCAAGGCGTTTTCAAAATTTGTGTTGGCGCTCGTCCAGTTGTCCGATTGTCTCCGCGCTGGCTCGCTTGATGTGGGAGATTCTCCTGCATCAGTGGCCCTGAGAGGTTTTTACTAACATAATAAATGACATGCTCATGATTTTCATCACCTAGATAAACGAGAACTCCTGCTACTGAAACAACTGATGCTGATATGTAGAGGATGTAGTCGTGATTGTAGTCAGGTGCACTAATTAAAGGGGTGTTGGAGAACACCATTTTAAGATCGTCAAACGACTATTAGGCATGTTCATCCAAGTAAAATGGGATGTCATGACATAGTAAGAGAAGGAAACCATGTGCGTGAGTGGCGTAGTCTGGGACAAATCACCGTAGAAAGTTAGCCTTGCCTTGTAGGCTTTGAAGTTGACATAAATTTCGGGGAGGTGGAATTTCGGTGATAGCTTGGACTTTGAGGGGGTCCATGGTAATACTTCTTTGGGAAACAATGAATCTGAGGAGGTACCCCACGGTGATGCAGAATACGCACTTGAGGGGATTCAAGAAGATGTTGTATTGATGACACCATTGGAATATGATCCGTAAATCATCAAGATATTGGGTGCGTTTCTTGGATCGAGTTGTGAGGTTGTCCAAGTATGCGAGGATGATATGAGCCAGATCGTGAAAAATGTATGTCATTTCCTGTTAGAAAGTTTTTCCAGCATTCTTTAGGCCAAACAACATGACACGATATGAAAAAGTACCCCAAGGGGTAGTGAATGTAGTTTTGTATTGATCGGTGAGGTGGATTTGGATTTGATTATAACTAGAGAAACCGTCCATGAAGGATAGGGCGTCGTGGCCTATGCATTCATCGATAATTTGATCGATGAAAGGTGTTGGAAAGTTGTCTTTGGGACATGCGTGATTGAGATCATGAAAGTCCATGCAAATGCAGATAGTGCCTTATTTTTTATTAACGGGCACAGGGTTGGAAACCCATGAGGTATAGGCGATGGGGTAGATGAATCCAGCTGCGCGTAATTTGTCAATTTTGGCTTTGATGGCCACTGCTTTGGATGGGTGTAGCGGTCATTGTTTTTGACGAATGGGTGTAATGTCGAGCCAGGTGTCAATGCGATGTTCGACGATAGAGGGATCAAGGCCAGACATTTCTATGTATGACTAGGCAAAAATATCCCGATATTCCTGGAAGAGGGATTTATAGGCGGTGATTTCTTGAGGAGTGCAAGCAGATCCAATGGTGATTTCCTCGACGATGTCATTTTTTATGTAAATGTCGATTTTAATGGTCGAGGAAATGTTGGCCATGTTGCCTTCTTCAAAATCATTAGGGGCAGGAATGGGGTTGTTGAACTAGTCGATATGACCTGATGGGATAAAATCCTTGGTTTCGACCGCGTATATGGGGTGTTGGTTAGGAGGCGTGGAGGCTTCCTGTGGAAAGAAGAGTGTGTAGTGGTGCAGCACATCCCATGGGTAGTCAGGGTTGTTTAACTCTTCTAGTATTTCCTTGTCACAGTGGAATTGGTGAGAATACAAAGGGTCATGAGGAGTGATATCAGTGACTGTTGTCATGTGGTTGCCCCCTGGTGATGAAGAAGTAGGGGGAACGATGCAAGGAAATTGTGATGGTTCACTCGACATAAACCAAATATCGAAGTACTGAGGAGTACCTGTGGTAGTGGGATGTAAAATTTTTGTAGGGAAACGAGCGGGAGAATTGGGGGGATTGGGAGGTGAATCCTTGGATAAGTCATCCAAGAACCATAGAGGAATTGGAAGGGCCTCGTGTTTGGGAGAAATGACATGAAGAATCTCTAGTGACGAGGTAAGCTCAACCATCGATTTTGTGGGTCTTTGAAGCAGGGTCAATTGGTGTTGCCTGTATTCAATGATCATAGGACACTAGTATATAAAATGATCTAAGGATTCACATAGAGAGCAAGGGAATCTCATACATTCATTGAATGAAGTTGTGACATAATGGATGTCAGTGATTTTTGGTAGGGATGACGTAGATGGACCGGGTTCTCTTTGGAAGCTTTGGCATACTGCGGCTAATGTCTGCTGAAAGCATGGCAGTGCTGGGCAATGATGGGTATAATGGCCATATTCTGAACATATAGGGAAAGTGAATTTGGTTTGCAACCCTTTACTACTTGAATGAGGGGTGGTAGTGACAATACTTGTGATAGTGGCGAGTGTTGAGGGAGTTTGATTGAGTGGGATCAAATTCTGTAACTCTGGTAGAGATGGGAAGTTATTGGTTTGGTGTCCATCTTTCTCACATAGGGTGCACGGGGGTTGGATGCACGGGGGAAGTGGAGTTGTGGGCTCCTTATTCTTTATCCTGCCCCCAGCTGTGGTAGGGTGGGTAGTGAGTGGGGGTGTAGAGGGTATGGTGGGAGTGAGTATGGGAATCGTCAGTGGGATTCCTTCTGTTTGGGGGGGAAGGGATGGTCGAGGGACCATCTCAGGTGGATGTAAATACCAAACTGGAATTGCTAACACCATATTAGGGAGGGTAAGCATTGTGGCTACTTGGAAAGCTTCAATGCTAGGTGGAGGCTAAAAGAAGGGGATTTGAGTGATGGCCTGGAGAACTATCTCCCAAACTGGGATATGGCCTTGGGGAGGAGTGAAATCATGGACTGGAAGGGTCGACGAGTTCGCAAGGGGCTCGTGAGGGGGAATCTCTACAACTAGTGGGACATCAGATATGATAGAATCCTCCCTAGAAGGAATGGTATCCTCTATGGCAGTTCCATTAGATGATACGATGCATACTCGATTGGAAGGATGAAGGAGTGATGGTGCTTCATGGTAAGTTCCTAACAATGATGGATCTTTGAAAATTCTGGGACCCATTTTGATGAGTGGGTATGCATCATGACTCGGGTGGATGAGAGGAAGAATGTTATCGATGTTGGCAGAAGGGTTAGGCTTGTAATGTGAGACCTGGTCAATGGTAACAATCTTCCCATTGTGGGGGAACATCATTATTTGAAAGATGGAAGAGGCAACTTCCTTCATAGTGTACATGTAGCTACGACCGAATAGGATATTATAATCGAGTGGGGGTGTCGATAACTTCAATGTCAATGAGAATAGTCTTGCCCCCGAGTTCTACAGGGACATTTTGGAAGAGCCCTTCAGGAGATGATGGTCATTCATCATAATCTCGTAAAGTAATGGTAGAGGGTATGAGTTCGGTGGAACCAAGTTTCTTCCATACAGATTTGGACATAATGCATGTATATGCACCTTCATCGATGATACACTGATGAACTGTAATGTTTCATATTTTCACTGGGATTTGAAAAGTGATTAAAGAGGGAAGGAGAGGTTCTCCATTGTCGAGATCAAATGTAATGAGTCGAGTATATGTAGGGTCAACTGCCCCCAAGATGGAAAGTAATGATTTTCGCTGAGTGGGACAAGTCTGAAGGACTTCTAAGACTGACATGGCAACCAAGGATTGTGCTAAGTCATCAACCAAACTGTAACTATGAGCTGCCCTAGCCTGTGGGTTGTGGACATTTCTGCGCAATGGGATGCGAGGAATGTGAAGAGGTGGTCTGTGTTAGGGTGAGGGATCACCAACGGGGGTCCCATTGGTGCAGGTATTGTTTCTGGAGGAATGGGAGGGGACTTAGTGGGTGCATAATACTAACGATTACGTACTTGCAGAAGGATTTCTTCCTCACTAGTGAGGAGGATCGTGTGATCTACTGGATTGTTTGGATTGAAGTATTGTCCCACCTAAGGTGGGGGAGGCTGTGTGTCCTGTTGGGTGTTTATCACATCTTGGTGTGGAATAGGATTCTGTAGCACTATAGGGGGGGGGTTGTTGCATGTATCGTTATGGGGCCTGCTGAGGGGCAGGAAGTGCTGGAGGATGGGGTAGTCTGCCTGAGTCTTTCTACCATTTGAAATCAACGATTTGGGTGCAATGATGAGTATAATGAACGAACTCACAACAAAGGGCACAAACGAAGTTGGTTTTAACATTATTGTTATTTCTCCCTTGACGCCTATTGTTATTGCCCCCCTGGGGGTTTTGATTCCCTTGGTTTTGGTTGCCCCTAGTTGGTTGGTTTTGCTGGGGTTGATTCCCGCCTTGGCCTGGGTTGTTATTCTTCCTGTTTCTTCCTTTCTTTTTGGCATTATTCGATGGGTGGGTCAAATTTTCCATATTCAGCTGTTCAAAATTGTGATATTGTTGAACAGGAGAGGGTTGAACAAAATTCACCCCAGCATGAGGATGTGGGGGAGCCATGGGTTGTGGGGGACCAAGAAATGGAAAGTACGGATTCTATGAGGGTAAAGATCCGTAAGGTGCATAGGAAGGTATGGCGATTTTGCTAGAACTATAAGCTGAAGTAGAGGGGGTACCAGAACTTGTTTGAATAGGTGGTTGTATGGGGGGCTCCGACAGTGGCCCACTAATGGGTAGAGGCATAGCAACAGGGTATGTTTGTTGATAAGGGGGTGGGGGGTAATAAGAGGTGCTCCCATATGCTGGAGGATATTGAGGTGTTCCATACATTGGTGGTTGTTGGGGTTGTGGACTATGGTGAGTGGTATTACCAATTAGTCTGTCTTTTGAGTGAGACATCCCAGGTTTTTCTTAGCCAAATGACACAGAATTGGGGAGGCCAGGGAGTACAGTGTATAAGTACCCTGAATGTGAATAGATGATGTCATATTGTTGAGCCTTACTGATGGATTATTCTTTTGATTGAGGGAAGGTGGAAGCTACATCCTTACCGAGGAGAGAGACAAGTGATCTAAGAAACCAGTCAAGGCACTGTTGTTTGGTGGTTTCTACTTTGCACAAACTACGTCGCCTATGCCACTCGTGAATGTGATCAGTGATATGTGTGGCTGAGGTTTTTTTGAAATTAGAGAGTAGTTCTAGACCATTGTCATAGCAGATTGGTAATTGGAAGAAGGTCAAAAATGCTTTGGCCAAGGACTCAAAAGTTGCATGCGACCCTAATTTTTCATCTACATACCATTTGGCTGATGGGCCAATGAGTGTGCATTCAAATAATCGCAGTCTGATGGAATCATCCATAATGTTGTTGGAAGAGCACCATAGGTGAAAATTCATGACATGGTTGGCAAGCTCATCTTCTGCCTTTCCTTCAAACTTGGGGAAGTCTGAAGGTAGTTTGGTGGGCATCGCAAGCCATGTGGGGTCATGAAATATAGGATATTTGGTGGGTTTTCTTAGATCTGGTATGTTAAGAGAGGCCAAATATGGCATCAGGAGTGTTGGTTGAGGATTAACTCTCGCCATGGTGTGAATGTGTTCTGAAACTGACCCTGGAGGGGGGCTAGGTGGGTTGGTACTTCCCCCTCAAGAGGAAGTTGGTCCCCTGCTTCTGTGTAAAGGAGAGTGAGTGGACAGAGGACCTTGGGAAGTGGACCCAAGTAATGTGGAACCAAGCAAAGCTGATCCTAAGACAGTGACACTCACTGGAGTGTGATACGGTGGTGCCAATGAATAGGAAACACCAGACACTCCCCCTAAGATAGGAGGGAGGTTTATCAAGAGTCGGGAACAACGGGGATTCTTTGGGTCCCCTATGATGTCCAACTAGCTGAGTGAATGTGTGCAAATGGTGGTGACAGTAATAAAGAAACAAGAGCCTTTGTTGCAAATTTTTAACTTTACACAATATATATATCCAAATCAAAATTTAATCAAAAGTGCATCATACATAAAGTGGTTTGAAAAAGAATCATATATGTGGATAAGTGGGTTTTGTCTGCATGGGGAATCAAAGAAAACAAATGCTTGTGTCCTAAAAGACGTAACATCCTTCCTCTCAAATAGCACTAGACCTTCCAATAGTACTCAACAGTGGGGTCTAAAGTCACCGGAAGAGAAACTAGTGAAGGATGAAATAATCAGTTATAATGAGGGGTAAAGGGGGCATATCCTGAAAGAGCTGGAGATATTTCCCAATAGCCACACAAAATCTGATCAAGGTGCAATTGCAACCCATAATTGCCACCTGGGTAGATGTCCTAAAATTTGGTCACTAGGTACCTCAGTTAAAGTGCGACATTTAGATTTTCGACCTAAGAAATGGGTCATGAGTTGGATCCCATCCAAGAGGTGGGTGCCTCAAGGGGGGATGCATAGAACAACTAGACCTTGGCCTTCAACCCTTCATAGGTATCTCCCTGCCTTATGGTGTTAGGAACACTTGACTTGGAGGATTTTCAGTTCCCTATTTGACAACTTCTATGGTTTTGACAATGTGAGAACTAGATAATGGGGATTTATTTGGATGCCTATCCCCGAAATCCTACTTAGACTAAAAAATTTCTTTTGGCACCTCTTGTGGAGGAAAACTTAGTAAGTTTTTAGAAAAAAAAATAGATGTAGTTTTTTTGAGAGGTTGGGGGTGTGAACCAACCTCGTTCAAATTAACTGTGAGTGGATAGTTTTGTCAAGAAAAGGGTGGGGTGTTTCAGAATCCCTTTGGAGGAAACTTACTTTGACCTCCATGTTTCAAGAAGAAGCTATGTGAGTGATAAGTGACTTTTGTGTGTGAATGAGTGAAAGTGTGCCAATTTTTAATGAATTAGGTGTCACCTTGCTGCATGTGGACTTCACTTGGTCCTTACAAGTGTTGATTACCTAATTAACTAAGTGCCTCTTGTACAACCTTGCGTAATTCAAAATTCCCTAGGAAGCTAGCATGTGGAAATGTGGGTCCGTTACTATTCTTTTAACTCCCTATTGTGATTTAATCTAATAAAAACTTTGAAACTATTCTAGATTGTGATCATGTGGGCATGTATGGGCCTGTTACAAAACCTTTAAACTTCCCTAGTGTTTTAAGCTAAGAAAGTAAATTTCAACACTATCTTATCTTTGTGACATGTGGGCATGTATGGGCCCGTTACAATATTAATATGTGTTTGAAAAAATAAACTAAGAGGAGTCCCAAGAAGGGTTGTTGTCCTCTCCTAAAGGTTTTAATCTTCTTAAGGGAGATGAAATTGTTTCACAATCTATTTTTGATTCTCAAGGTCGCTTGGAGGCGTGAGAGAAGAGCATACTAAGCGATTGCTATCCAACTTCTAGTCCAAATGCAAGTTAGATGTGATTGCAAATGATTTCCAACTTATATTTTTAGCCAGAACAAGCCATCCATGTGGCGAAAATGAAAGAAAAAGAGGAAAAAATGATTTTAACCCCCTAAGTGCCTATGTGTTTTGACTAACCCCTTTATATGAAGAGGGGACTAAGTGTGGTGCAGCTTAACGCCTGCATAAAATCACTTTTAAGAAGGATAATGGCCTTCCCCAAATATCAAGAACCTTACAATGTGAAATTTTTGCACAGGTGCATGGGTCTCAATGGAGACATAGGCGCACAGAGCGCATGTGCCCAGATCAAAATGAGCTAATGGGCACACAAAGTGCATGTGCACAGATCGAAATGAGCTAATGGATGCACATGCGTAGAACAAGACTGTGACTTGGGCGCATGCCTGCAGGATGCGCATCTATGGGCCACAAAACCCGTGCACAGGTGACACACGGTAGTGAATAAAAATTTCGGATGCAATTCTCTCGATTCACCTTGGAATTGGATGATTGGAAGGTTGTGTTAGGTTGGTTAGTGCACCTGCAAGTTAAATAAACCAAAAGAAGAGCTATAAAAACCCAAATGGGATAGGAAATTGATACCTTTCCCCTGTGGATTCGCCAATCTATTGTGCCTCTTTTGTCACCTTTGTGAGAAAAATAGAGGTGCTTGCAAGCTTAGTTGGGTTTTCTAAGCAGGACAACTGCAAGGAAAAGGGTTAGAGCAAGACACATAAAAAAATAACTAAGAATTAAACTAAGAAATGAAACAACAACTAAATTGATAAACATAGGGACATAAGGACAAAAGAAACAATGAGACCCATGTCATCAATGATAAGGATGATATTAGTGAAAGAAAACACCAAGAACCAAGAGGACTATGAGTCCCTTCTTCCTCCAAGGGAGGGCTCTTGGACCCCCACAAATAAGCACTTCTTACAACTCTTGAAAATGAAAATGAAAATGGTGAAAAAATTCTTTGCTAATCCACTCAAGGGGTGAGATGGATTGCCGAATGCAATGATGCAACTATAATCTTAACATGGATAGAAGATTCCTCAAGAGAATAATGGCAACATAACTTTTCTATGAATTTCTTGAAAAATGAAGTGTATCCATGGCCTTTTTATAGAATTCCTTTGAGTTATTGTCCAACTAGTTTGTAGTGTGTAAAGAGGCTAATTAGGGCATTTCTAGGTCTTTGACCAGCCACCCAGTCAAATCTAGTCTAGATTTGAGTGTCAAATCAACTTGGAAGATGAACCAGAAGTGGGTGGGAGGCCGAACACTCTCATAAATGCGTCGTTTCTCAATTGCACGGATTTTTGCGACAACAGTCGTGCATCGTGCGCATGTACGTGATTTCTGCGTTTCTGTTTCGTACATGTGCGGGCGCGACCTGTGTCTTCATAGAACCCTTTAATTTTTGCACTAGTTGTATAGTTTTGACCCTTTGGGAATTCTTTTGTGTTAATTCGGGTCCATGGGTGACCTCATAACTGTTTGACGATGTTGAACTCTTGTAACCATTTGCGGACAAAATTTCAGTGATAACAATGGCCAAAGAAGTCAATAATGGATTTGGACTTGAATGCTTGGGCGTTGTATGTTACAAGCTTACTGGAGCAACCAAATTTGGAAAAAATATTGGTTTCCAGGAAGTTCATGATCACCTTGTCAGTGGCATTCTTGGTGGGCACAACCTCAATCCATTTGGTGAAGTAGTCGATGGAAGTGAGGATCCACTTATGTTGTCCACTAGAGGGTGGATTTATCTCTCCTATGAAGTCTAACCCCCATTGTCGAGATAGACTATTGGAATTGATATGTTTTAGGGGAAGTGATAGTAACTTTTGTTTCCATGCAAACATTTGTCATTCATTTCACGATATAATAGTGGAAAACACATCCAAGAACAGGGTGGGCTAGTAGTATCCTGCCTTCAGGATCTTGAGAGTTGTGGCCTTCCAATGTCGGTGTCCTCCACATACTCCTCTATGCATTTCTGTTGTGACTTGTTTGGCTTCAGTTTCATCAAGGCATTTTAACAATATGCTAGCAAGATCTCTCTAATACAAGATCTAGTTCGAAATGAAAATTTGATAGCTTTCAACTTGAGAGACCTTGCCTTTTTCTTCTTCACATCTAGTAGACATTCAAAATGTTGTAGAAAATAGATGATTTTTTTATAACAAGGTGAAGAGGAGTAGTTTTCAAATACCTGTAAGTTGTCTTCTCTAGGCTATATGATGGGTGCATCTGATTAGGTGAAGATATGATGAAATTATAGCACCTAACAATTTGACTCTGATAGCAATTGGGCCAGTCCTTTCCCCTTTATCAGCATGGTGGGATTTATGTGCAGTTCGTAGTCCAACAATTTGACAATCCATTTCCCTCTTTTCCCCTCATTATCTAGCTGGACCAGAATCTCTTTGACAGTACTATTAGGAACAAAGGTCATTATGATAGACTATAACACATACACCCTGAAGGCTTTGAGTGATTTAACCAATGCATAAGCATGTTTTTCTAATATATCATTCTTCATCTCATCATATCAAAGGTCTCTGTTGAAAAAGGATACGGGTTGTTCATGCCCATCTTCATTTTTCCACAGTAGCACAACAATAATGGCTTCCTCGGAAGCAAAGGAGAAGATGAAGAAATGTTTGGTGTAGTCAAGGTTGAACAATACAGGGGCTTCAACCAAATCTTTCTTGATTGTTTGGAAATTTGATTTTGCCTCCAAGGACCATTTTATCACAACATCATTCTTCAACATGTTAGTAACAGGCTTCAGATTTTCAGCAAAATTTGGCACAAAACGTCTGAGGAAGTTTATCTTACCAATAAAAGACTGAACCTTTTTATTTCTGGGGATCTCAATCTCTTGAATGGAACAAACCCTCTTGGGATCAATTTTTATACCTCTTTTTGATATGATGTGGCCCAGGAGCATTCCTTATGGCATAGAAAAGCGATATTTCCTAGGATTTAGGGATATTGCATACCTCCTGCATTTCTTGAAAACCTGCTCCAAATGTTTCAAATGTTCATCATCCAACTTGGAGAAAATGGTGATGTCATCCAAGTATATAACCATAAATTTGTCTTTTTCCCCCAAAAAATCTATGTCCATGGCCCTCTGAAAAGTGGCCCTTATGTTCATCATCCTAAAGGGCATCTTGTCATACATGAATGTTCTCCATGGGGTAGTAAATGCTATTTTTTATTTATCCTCTTCACAAATTGTTATCTGGTTATAACCAGAGTATCCATATAACAAGGAGATCATGTTTTCACCTACCACCCTTTGTAAAATATGATCCATCTTGGGGAGGGGGTAATTTTCCTTCAGAGAACACTTGTTGATATTTCTTAAATGAAGACATAGGCGTATCTCCTCGCTTTTCTTCCTTACAGGTACTAAGTTGGCCATCCAGTATGAATACCTCAATGGTACAATGATCTTGGCATCCAACATTATTTTCATCTCTTTCTCAATTATGGACATTAACATAGGATTAAATTGTTGAATCTTTTGTTTGAATGGTTTGGAGCCAGTCTTTAGAGGGATCTTATGTTGGATGATGTCAGTTTCAAATGTCTTAAAATATTCATAGGACCATGCAAAGGTATCAACAAATTTTTTAATGAGACTGGCATACCTATCTTTTTGTTATGCATCTAATGATTTGGACAACTTGATGACCTTGGGATTCTCAGTGGTCCCAATATTGCAATATGTCACCTATTTTTCTTGATTCTTCATGAGTTCCTTTGTAAACATCATTACTGTCAAACAACCTTTCTAATGGTACTCGTCCTCTTGGAATGTGATTGGTTTTCAACTCCATAATATCATGACCAACTACTGTCTTTAATAGATGAGATGTTTGTTGATCCTCTAATTCCTCATTTTCACCTTCTTGACTCTTTTGATCAATTGAGATATTGGATAATTCATCAATGGTGTGTAGAAATCTCTGCAGTTATAGATCATCATTAAAGACTTGCTAGTGCTTTATGTTGTCTGGTTTCGTGGTCCTATGTATGATTTCCACCTGATACTTAATATTTGTGCCAATGGGAGGCCTGAGAGTGCTGGAAACTAAGGCCAAAGAATCAACATTATGATTTTTTTCTATTGGAATGAAGGAAATGTTAAATGCTAGAAAGAAATTATCGATCATATCCCATACCTCATTTCTATATTGCTTGAGCCTTTGCTGATTATCCTAATAGATGTTCCTTGATTGATTATTAACTCAGAATCACTAAAAAATGCTACACAATCGATGGCCATGTCTTTGGCAGCCCTCAGTCCCAACATGACGTAGGCGACGATGCATAACCTACGACTCTCCCGCTCTCAGGATCGTTCAAATTATCATATGAGACGAATTATCTCTTTGGACTCCCAATGGGATCCCTATGAAAACCCTGATCCATGGGTCCTTATTTCATTTGCACGGCCTTCTGCACTTGACCACACTCTTTCCCTGATGACAATTTCAGGTTTTTGGGGTTTTGCGTTCCCCATTGTCAAGAGTTCTTTACCTCTTGAGTCCCTGATCACTGATGATCTCTCTGCCCGGCCTTAGCCCCTCCTGGATATGCCCTCTGATCCATATGACCACTCTCCATAAGAACGCAGCCTTACATCCTCCTATCGGGTTTTTGGACATAAAAATCTCGATGAGCTCTTTTTCCCACTAGCCCTCCAGGCTAAGCTCGTGGTCCACATGACCTCTACCTCACAAGACCACAACCCTGTCTCCCATTGGGGTTTTAAGCATCGCAATGTCGAAATGCACAAACAATTTGTCCTTGAAATCCCCGATATCCCGATATGACGTCAGCTTCCAGTAGTCCTCTAGGCTAGACCTTTGGGTCCATACGACCTCCCCCTATATGACCGCAGTCATACTCCTATCGGGGCTTCAGGGTTTCTAATGCCAAAATTCATTGTCCCACAGGATTCTTTATTCCTTGAATCTTGAATCTCTGCTACATTGACAACTGGCCCGTTAAACGACACTTTCCACTTCTCTGATATGCTGACAGTTGGTTCCCATAATGGCACTTCCCCCTTGTCGGGGTTTCGGGATTTCCAATGCTGAAACGCACATGTACCCTGGACTCGCGATCCTCCGATTCTCGATACGCTTTGGCCTTAGCCCTTCCTGGCTATGCCCTGGTCCATGCAACCACCTTTCATATGACCGCGATCATATACTCCTGTCGGGGTTTCAGGCTTTCCAATGCCGAAACGCGTCTGTCCACGGGACTCGCAATATGTCGATCCCCGATTTGTCGATGGACGACCTCCTGTCGGTCCTTTCCCCAATGGCTCCGATCGCTACCACGCATCCTCCTATGATGGATGGTCCTGATTAACTCTCAAGATTTTGAGACTTTTGATGTCCCGATCTTTTCGACTTCAAGAACTCCGATTTCCTGAGCGCTAATATCTCGATAAGCCAACTCTTTCGGGACTTTCACCTTGGATTTCCCCGATGGTTTAACAACCGTGTAACTCACGAGAGATCTGACGACTTTCAGGTTCTTCACTCTAGATCTGACGGCTCAGATCACCTCTTTCTCCTGCGCACCCTTCAGAGACTAAACTCCAATCATCTTCTCCCGATCCAACGACTGATGGGATTTTGTGTCAACATCCAATGGTCCACAATCTCCTCTTTTGTGCGCTTCTTTTGACGCCTTCCTGGATATGAAAACCAACGGTCCAGATCTTCTTCTCTAGCTGATCTGATGACTGTTGTGCTCCCTCCTGAGCTTCCTACGCTTTCTTCCCAAACTTGGGAGAAAATTCAAATTCCTCAAAGGCCTCGACCTTTGTCTTCTCTTTCTCCTCTGTGAACTCCTCTTACCTTGAGCCTCACCAACGCGTGTAAAAATGTTGTTCCTCCTAAGCTCTTCTTCAAATCATTGAAGATTTGACCTCTACCTCCTATAGAGTCTTTGCGCATACACTGCGCTGTCTCTCCTGAGATTTTCCTGTAGCTTCAACCTCCACAGAAACTCGTCCTTGTTCCTTTCTCCCACAGATGGAGAATTTTTGGATGCCCTCCTGGCTCCTTTTACTCCAGCAACCTCTGGTTGATCTTTCAGGGTGTTCAGTAACCCTGTGAATATACCTCAGTGGATTCTTCTCTGAATTCCATAACTCAAAGAGTTCTCTTCTCTTCCCTGTGCCTATCTGCACAATGAGTCAAATGCCCACCTAGCAGAGTGTCTTTTCTGAGAACTTCCAGCAGTTATGTCCTCCTGTGCACTTATGCACTTGCTCAATGCCCACCTGGTAGAGCTCTTATAATCCTCAGTGATTCTGTCTCTTATGAACTCACAACAAAGTTCTTTTTCTGTGCACTCCTTGCACTTGCTCAATGCCCACCTCGCAGAGCTTCACATAATCCTTAGTGATTTTGGTTTCTGTCTGAACTCACAACAGAGTTCCTCCAACTGCACCTTGTGCCTGTGCTCAATGCCCACTTGGGAGAGCCTTTACAGAATCCACAACAAAATTCTATCTGCAGTTGTGTCTCTCCTACACAGCCTTGCCTCCAAGGTGTTCAACAACCTTGAGGTCTTACTCTGAGTTGTTGATTCCATTTCCTGTGCCACAGCACGTCTTTGTCTGAACCCACAGTATTCAGAAATGCATCCTCTATGCATGGCTATCAGAACCCGCAACATTTTGTCACACCCTTTTGGTTTGAAGCCTCAAAGACCTTCACCGAAATCCAACCAACTCCTGCAAATGCAAAACTACAATATACATCTACAACATAAAAGAACACTCACAGACATTCACATAACACAAAATTCATGCAGGAAAAACTACTCCGTTTGTATTAAAATGGAAAATTCTTGTATTTACAATGTGTTCTCGAGCTCTCTCTGGCTCTTCTCAGACTCCTCCTCATCTTACCCTACAAAATGAGATATGAAAAATATCTTTTACCTGAGGGGGATCTTCGAGCTCTTCCCTCCAACCTACCTACGCTATTCAATTACATTGAATGGGATGTCTTGTCTAGAATCAGATCTAGATCTTAGCCATACAAACATTAATGGTCGATCTTATCTACAGCCTAAACAAAGGCACGACTTCCCAGCTCAACATCTTAAACATTTAAATTACATTAAATTCAGATTTCAAATGAGGCTACGCCTCTCTTTAACACGCGACCTGAATTCGCTGATGTGGATGGCTGGCTGGCTGGATGATGTGGAGAGATGCTCCTACATCAAACTCCTCAGCTACAAAATCATGAGCTCCTTCTCATGAGATTCCCCTCTCAATTATTGGGAATCCCCCTGGATCCCAAATAAATATCTGGAGATTCCCATCTGCTCCATTTTGTTGCTGCTTCTGCGCTGCTACTGTTGATGCTTCTCTTCTGCTCAACCTCTCCTCGCTGGTAGTCTCTGCTGATCAGATCATCAACTCCATGATCTCTTTGATCACTTCGTCCAGCTGCTCCCATGGCTGGCTCTGTTCATGCAGTCTCCTCAGCTGCAAAAATTTTCTGTAGATCGGTAGATCATCACGATCTCCCATGCCTTCTTCATCTTCATCTGTGGCCTCAAGTTGCCACTCTGCTGCAGACTTCAACTCTGTAGTCTCCTCCTGATTGAATTTTTGTCCAGTCACCTTCTCTGACAGCTCAACTTCTATCAGTTCTCTTGCTGGTTCTGGATTGTTCAGCCAATCCTCCAACATCTCTAGCTCCATCTCCCATGGAGTGATAACTTTATCTTCTGTTGTCAACTTCAGTGTTGCAACTTCCTTCTTTTCAGCTCCCTGGCAGAAATCATTGAGCCATTCCTCAGAACGCTCATTCTCCTCTTCTTCTGCTCCTTCTGCTGTCATCTTCAATGCTGCAGCTTCCTCATCTTCTTGGTTGAAGTCATTGAGCCATTCCTCAGAATACTCACTCTCTTTTCCTTCTTGGGCAGCTTCCAAAATCTGTTCTAATTCTTCTTCTTTACTGACAGTCACAACTGACTATTCTGTTGCTGCACCATCTGCAACACAGACTTCTGCCTCCTCTCAGGAAAATGGTAGGAATACTCCAATTCCCCCAATCATCAGAATATTTCTCATATCTTCCTCCTCTGTCAGATGCATCTGCTGATCTAAATCCATCTTTGAATTTATGAGACCCTCAGACAGTCTCATCTGCACGATCAACTCCTCGGGCTGATCAAAATTCACCTGCTCATCCCTGCCCACCTGGCAATATGGGATGTCTCTGCTACCCTCCTTGCAGTCCATGGAATCAACTAATTCCATCTTTGTTTCCTTGACCATCTGGCAAACTGGAAACCTTTCGCTACCCTCCTGGCAGTCTTCGATATCCCGCAACAACCTCATATCATTGCCCAGCTGGCAAAGTGAAATTCCTTGGCTGTCCTCATGATAGTCACTGAGATCCTGCAGTGATCTCAACTTTTTTCCCTCCTGGAAAACTGGAATTTCCTCTCTTCCCTCCTGGAAGTTCTTGAGATCCTCAGTCGATCCCATTCCGTTCTCTTCACCGAGAAATTTTCCAGTCTTCGGTTCACATACCTAAATCATTTCCTCTTCCGGTCCATTGAGGTTTTCAGCATACCTCAACCATATTTTTAATAGCCTGCACTGTCTTATGACAATCAACTCCTTGACTGGCCATTTCACCTTCGGTTTCTTCATGGGCCATTCATATACCCATCTCGACTTCTTATCCTGCCGCATCTTCAACTCGAGCTTCACCATTTCTCTTTTTATATCAGCGAACTCTTCATCTATTTCCTTTTGGATCCATAGCTCTTTCCTCCCATCATACCTACGACCTTCAGTAGCCATGTTTCTGTCTCTTTTTTCCTTCCTGGAAAATATGTTGCTGTCACTCTGCACTAAGAGTTCTACCAGCCTCATCCTTCAGTCTCCCTGACTATATTCTTGATTGTTGCCTACCTACAAACAATCGCTACAGAGTATCCAATTCTCTTTCTTCTGTTGTCTTTACACTTCACCTAAAATATACAAGTGAAGTTCCCACTCTGATACCACTTGACCTGTATCAGAGTGCTCTTTACCTCTTTCTGCCTCTTCTTGCCGGAAATATACAAGCAAGATTCAAGCTTTGATACCACTTGACGTAGGCGACGACGAGTAACCTCCAACTCACCTGCTCTGAGGATCATTCAAATTCTCATATGAGCTGAATTATCTCTTTGGAATCCCAATGGAATCCTTGTGAAAACCCTGATCCACAGGTCCTTATTTCATCTGCACGACCTTCTGCACCTGACCACGCTCTTTCCCTGATGACAATTTCAGGTTTTCGGGGTTTTTCATTCCCCGTCGTCAAGAGTTCTTTACCTCTTGAGTCCCCAATCACCGATGAGCTCTATGCCCAGCCTTATCCCCTCCTACCTATGCCCTCTGATCCATATGACAACTCTCCATAAGACCACAACCTTATATCCTCCTGTCGAGGTTTTGGACTTAAAAATCCTGATGAGCTCTTTTTCCTGCTAGACCTCCAGGCTAAACTCGTGGTCCACGTGACCTCTACCTCACAAGACCACAGCCTTGTCTCCCATCAGGGTTTCGAGCATTGCAATGTCAAAATGCACAAACAATTTGTCCTCGGAATCCCCGATATCCCGATATGACGTCAGCTTTTGCTAGTCCTCTGGGATAGACCTTTGGGTCCATATGACCTCCCCCTATATGACCGCAGTCATACTCCTATCGGGGCTTTGGGGTTTCTAATGCCAAAATTCATTGGCCCACAGGATTCCCGATTCCTCGAATCCTGACTCTCCGCTACGCTGATAGTTGGCCCCTTAAACATCACTTTCCACTTCTCTGATATGCTGACAGTTGGTTCCCACAATGGCGCTTCCCCCTTGTCAGGGTTTTGGGCTTTCTAATTCCGAAACTCACATGTCTCCTGGACTCGTGATCCTCCTATTCCCGATACTCTTTGGCCTTAGCCCTTCCTGGCTATGCCCTGGTCCACGTGACCACCTTTCATATGACCGCGACCATATACTCATGTCGGGGTTTCGGGCTTTGTAATGGCGAAACGCGTATGTCCACAGGACTCAAGAAATGTCGATCCCTGATTTGAAAATGGGAGACCTCCTATCGGGCCTTTCCCCAATGGCTTCGATCACTACCACGCATCCTTCTATGATGGATGGTCCTAATTAACTCTCAGGATTTCGAGACTTTTGATGTCCTGATCTTTTCAACTTCAGGAACTCCGATTTCCTGAGCGTCGATATCCCGATAATCCAACTCTTTCAGGACTTTCACCTTGGCTATCCCCGATGGTTTAACCACCGTGTAAATCATGATAGATCTGACAGCTGTCGGGTTCTTCACTCTAGATATGACGGCTCAGATCACCTCTTTCTCCTGTGCACCCTCTAGATACTAAACTCTGATCATCTTCTCCTGATCCAATGGCTGACGGGATTCTATGTGAACATCAAACGGTCCACAATCTCCTCTTTTGTGTGCTTCTTCTGATGCCTTCCTGGATGTGAAAACCAACAGTCCAGATCTTCTTCTAAATCCGATCTGACGACTGTTGTGCTCCCTCCTGAGCTTCTTGCGCTTTCTTCCCATACTTGGGAGAAAATTCAAATTCCTCAAAAACCTCGACCTTTTTCTTCTCTTTCTCCTCTGCGAACTCCTCTTACCTTGAGCCTCACCAACGCGTGTAAAAACGTTGTTCCTCCTGAGATCTTCTTCAAATCTTTGAATATTTGACCTCTACCTCCTGTAGAGTCTTCGCGCATACACCACACTGTCTCTCCTGAGCTTTTCCTGTAGCTTCAACCTCCATAAAAACTCGTCCTTGTTCCTTTCTCCAACAGATGGAGAATGTTTGGATTCCCTCCTGGATCCTTTTACTCCAGCAACCTCTGGCTGAGCTTTCAGGGTGTTCAGTAACCCTGTGAAGATCCCTCAGTGGATTCTTCCCTGAATTCCAAAACTCAAAGAGTTCTCTTCTCTTCCCTATTCCTATCTTCACAATGACTCAAATTCCCACTTGGTAGAGTGTCTTTTCTGAGAACTTCCAGTAGTTTTGTCCTCCTGTGCACTTATGCACTTGCTCAATGCCCACTTGGCAAAGCTCTTAGAATCCTCAGTGATTCTGTCTCTTATGACCTCACAGTAGAGTTCTTCTTCTGTGCACTCCTTGCACCTGCTCAATGCCCACCTCGCAGAGCTTCACAGAATCCTTAGTGATTTTGGTTTCTGTCTGAACTCACAATAGAGTTCCTCCAACTGCACCTTGTGCCTGTGCTCAATGCCCACTTGGCAGATCCTTTACAGAATCAACAGCAGAATTCTATCTGCAGCTGTGTCTCTCCTACACAGTGTTGCCTCCAAGGTGTTTAGAAACCTTGAGGTCTTACTCTGAGTTGTTGATTCCAGTTCTTGTGCCGCAACACGTCTTTTTCTGAACCCACAGTATTCATAAATGCATCCTCTATGCACAACTA
Source organism: Picea engelmannii (assembly GCA_009831015.1). Taxonomy (NCBI): domain Eukaryota; kingdom Viridiplantae; phylum Streptophyta; class Pinopsida; order Pinales; family Pinaceae; genus Picea; species Picea engelmannii. Next base: position 364,220 of record ML792671.1, read on the forward strand.
TCAGAACCCGTAGCATTTTGTAACACCCTCCTAGTGTGAAGCCTCAAAGACCTTCACCTGAAATCCAACCAACTCCTGCAAATGTACAACTACAGTATACATCTACAGCATAAAAGAACACTCACAGACATTCACATAACACAAAATTCATGTAGGAAAAACTGCTATGTTTGTATTAAAATGGCAAATGCCTGTATTTACAATGTATTCTCGAGCTCTCTCTAGCTCTTCTCAGACTCCTCCTCATCTTACCCTACAAAATGAGATATGAAAAATCTCTTTTACCTGAGGGGGATCTTCGAGCTCTTCCCTCCAACCTACCTAACCTATTCAATTACATTGAATGGGCTGTCTAGTCCAAAATCAGATCTAGATCTCAGCCATACAAACATTAATGGTCGATCTTATCTACAGCCTGCACAAAGGCACGGCTTCCCAGCTCAACAACTTAAACATTTAAATTACATTAAATTCAGATTTCAAATGAGGTTGCGCCTCTCTTTAACAGGCGACCTGAATTCGCTGACGTGGCTGGTTGGCTGGCTGGCTGACGTGGAGAGATGCTCCTGCATCACAACACCAGGGCTTCATATTCAGCTATGCTATTAGTAGTCTCAAACTCCAGCTTATAAGAGAGGGTTATCACTTATTATGAAGGTGAAATAAGGAGTATAACTGCACATGATCCTTCCTTATATGAAGAGACATCAAAATAAATTTTCCATACTTTGTTTGACTGACTTGTCAATGATTGATCTCTGCATTGATTAACTGGCATCTCAGGTTCATCCTTATTTCAATGAAAAACATATGAACCAATCTCATCCTCAACAACATAAATGGGGTGATTTCTTGGGTTCTGATGGTCACTGACAATGTAGGCTAACCTTACCTCTCTATATAGCCTCCTATGTTCACCTACAAACACATGAATAATGGCATAAGTGAGGTCCATTTGCAATGATCTTCCAACCTTCTTAGCCCAAGTTATGGATAATAGCATACCAAACTTTGGGGGAATTTCGGACACCACAATGTCCATCACTACACTCTTCATGGGTAACTGTGCCAAAGAAACCACCATATCCTTTATCAATTAGAGACATTTTACTTTCTTAGAATCAAAGGAGTACAATTCCTAGTAAAGTTTGGTGATCTCCAGACCTAGCTCTTCCATAACAAATTTGGGCATGACATTGTGAAAGGCTAATGAGTCCATAAGAAAGTTATGCATGATATTTCATGGACATTCAAAGATATATAGAAAGGACAAGAAGCATCAGAGCCATCCTCAATGTGTCGACCCACAGTAATGGCTGGGTTTTCATCCCATAGACAATGACATTAGAAGATACACTAGAAGGAGTTGGATGTAGAACTTTCATGATGGATTTTTTGAAAGGTTCATTTTTTCAAAACTATGTCAAAGACACAGGGATATTGATTTTTCTCATCTCATGTTCCAGGATGAAAGAGGTTGGTGGATTATTAGCTTCCTTTATTTCAAGGACAACAGGTTTTGATGGGGGAAGTTGTTGATTTTTAGAGGAGATACCTTTATTTAGACTTGGCTTGGGATGACCTTCAACTTGTTTGATTTGATCATAGGTGGTGTCTTTGGAAGCCCCATTTTTTTTTCTCAAATCATATTTCTTCTTGGTTTGGCCTTGAATAACTCCCTCCTCCCCTATCTGATCATCAAACAGATTTGACAATTGTGCTACCTCATATTATTGTTGTGTTAACTGACTGGTATAGTAATCTGTTTCATTAAAAATCCCAACAGTATCATCCACAACATCATTGTCTACATCCATCTCTTCAATATGATTTTTTTAGAAAGGAGGACCTACCCTTTGATCATCAACATTTCTCCTTTCTCTCTGCATTATTTGAGGGGCATCACTGATTTTGATTTATATTACTAGCTCCTTGGAAAGCTCTGTTTGGATATTTAGATTCCCATTTTATCTTAACTATTTCAGAAGTCATATCCTTCAAAGTTTTGATCATTTCATCAAGATTTGGATCATATGTGGCCGAGTTAGAGGAGGTAGGGGCATCCTCTCTCTGTTTTTTCTTCTCTTTATCTGATCTAGTCTTTAATCTTTCTGATGCCAAAATATTAGATTCAACCTCAATGGTTGCTTCCTACATGGACAACAGTGTGTTTGATCTTCTCTCTCTCAGGAGGAGGGAGAAATCTACATCAAATGAATTAGCATAAGTGATCTTGACAGAGGCTTCAGTTGGTTTGATTTCATATGGGATTCTACCATACATTTAATTGAATCTCTTGGTGAAGTCTGAAATGGATTCACCATTATTTCTCTTTAGCCCAAATTCAATGATGTAGTAGAGATAATCTCTCCTATATCCCCATTGCTTTATGAAATATTCATCCAATGCCTCAATATCTACAATGTAGGTTGGGGTAAGACACCTGAACCATTTTCTAACTTCCCCATCCAAATTCTGTACAAATAACCTCATCCACACATCTACATAAGTAATGTTAAAGTTGTCTGCAAATATGTAAAAGGCTACCAGATGTTCCTAAACAATTACTTTACCTTCCCCATTATATCTTGGTAAATATTTCATGTAATCTTTGGTTGGGAGTTCATGTAAACCTACATATAGCACTAGGGGTGCATATATGGAAGCAATTATGACATCCATTATGTTAACAATGATGGTTTGAATAATAGGAATCTGCAAATTTATGGGAGATACAGGAGTGGATGTAGGACTCGATGATGAGGTAGAATCAATATTTGGATATGTCTAAGATTCTTTGGAATCATTATTTTCAGGGCTAGAAAATTCAAGCTGCTTGTGATGATGGTTTGAAGTATTCTCTTGGCATGCAGCTTTACCCTTGAGGGGGGATGTATATCTCTGAGCTATAGTGGATTTTATTAGTTTCATTTCTGGCCCATATACTACTGTGTTATTCTCAGGGTTAGGATGAGCCTTCTTGGCTTCATTATTTTAAGACTTGGATCTGTTGAATCCCTTTTTGGGCGCCAATATTTCTTCTTTAAATTTTACTCAGTGAAGTCACGAGGTGAAATATTGTAGTCTCTATGTGTTTGATCTTTGTTCACCATAAAAGGTCATAGATGATAAATTTTCTTTATCCCAGGGAAATATATTTCATTACTTTGTTCCCCGACAACGACACCAGAAGATGTTGGTCCTAAAGTCTACACCTGACTGCTAAAGGGAAAAGCTAGGACACCTCTCAGTTTAGAGTGATTGTTTCTTTAAAAAAAAATTTGTTGTTCAAAGGGTTATTCTATCAAGAAAAAAAAAAGGTTGGGTTGGAAAAATGATATGGATGAGGGTCCTCCTTGGCTGGTGGCACACTAATGATAGACTAGTGAAATAAAATAAAAACAAAGGGAAACAACAAACTACTCAATGAATAATCTGCTACAAGAAGCTCAATACTTAAAATATCATTTCAAGACATTAAACATGTATCAAGACACAATTACTCCTTTAGGTTGTGATGAAAGAAAATATTCACCAACAATTACCTATTTTCACAAGTTTCATATCAATAAAGACAAGTTACATGATAGTTGAAAAGAAATGACATGTACTTTGCACAAATCAAAAACTGCATTCAATATAAGATAAAAACACATGAAGATTTGAACGAAACATTGTCATCAAGAGTATGTTCACCGGGTAGAGAGCTTTAATCCATGCATATAATGGGTCCAACCAGTATGATGTAGTGTTATTCTTTCCCCAAAAATCAGACCCACAAAACATTCAAAGACGCCCTATTTAACATAGTTGCAGAGGTTCTCGTCCTTAGGGAATTGAGACCTAATTTTAGGTAACTATTTGTAGAACAAATTATTAAATTCACTAAGACATTAGACTTGATCAACAAGAGTGGTTATTATCACACAAAGAATACCACTCGTGTATCTAATCTAAGAAAATATTGGAATTAATCAACTAAAAAATACGATTGTCTTTGAGATAGAACTAATGCATGTGCTAGAGGAACTGACTTGGCAGAAAACAGGCCTTGGAGTGATTGAACATAGCTCTGTGTTGAGTAATGGAATGCCTACGAGCTATTGGAGGCCACTGAAGAGAACTGGTTGCATGAGAAGATCTATCCTTGAGGAAGAGGTAGTCTATTAAAGTGTCCTAGAACCAATTTGCGTTGACCTATGACAGAGACTTAACTCTTTGTCTGTGTCTGATATTTCGGAAGCTAAGCACACTTCGACATGAATGTAACTGAGACTTCTCCTCGATTTCACTGTGATGACCTGGTCGTGAACATGAATACATGGAGGTGAGCATCCAATAGGAAGACAATGTGCATGGAGGTATATGACGTGGATGTACATGAAGTGGAGGTGATTGGAGGTGACATGGAGGTGACGTGGTGACATGACATCATTTAAGAACCTGATGGTGAAACTTGTCGAGGGTGGTTTGGGTCCACACCGCTCCGACCCCCGAATCCCCCACAAGCTTCCACGTACCCTTCCAACAATACCATGGTTCCAATTGCAGGAATGCTTTGGAAAATCAACGTTAGAGAAATTTATGTCCCCGCAATGAAACATGGTCATTGGTCTAATTTGAATCTACGATCCGGGTGATATTTACCTACTGCATAATCAACAGTTCTTGTTGATTTGAGATCAATGGTCTATGATCACTTCGGGAATTCTGGCCTTTTCAATGCATAAATCTTACCATCGTTCGGAGTGTCACATTTCCGAAGTGACAGATCTGCCTCCATGTGGTCTCTGGGTCTGGACGGTCTCAATTCACTTCAGGATTTTGGGCTTCAAGAGTTTCTGTCTCGTTGCTCGTGCAATCGTCTGAAGTGTTGTATAACTGAAGAGAGATATTTGTCGCCATGTGTCTTTGCTGACGAATGGTTTGGATTCACTTCGGGACTTCAGGTAATTCCTTCTCTTAGGGTAATTCTTAATGTTAAACCCCTCACGATTTCGACACTTCGAATACGCGAAAAGCGTCGATATGATTGGCATGATGGATCACCACCACCGAAATTTCACCTGTCTATTCCCACAATCTGAGTCTAAAATTGACAGCTATGGATTGTTGCATTTGTCCACGGGCATTTTCTGTGCATACAAAAAGGCTTGGACGACCTACAGTGAGCTCAATCAATGGAAAACATGATGAAAAGAATTATGAACCAAATACAACATGTAATTATCCTTCAATAAAAAATAGAAACATAAATGCGCACAGACTCAATCAAGAAAGAAAGAAACAAGAACCAAGTCACTTAGTAATGGAAAATTGACTTAATCAACCTAAACAGGAAAAATTTGACGAAGGAATAGGGAAAGGAGAGAGGAGAGGTAGGGGTGCAGACCTAGGTTACAACAGGTAGAAAGAGAGATGGGATGGGGGAGAGAGATAAGGAGGGAGAGAGATATAGATAAAGGGATGGAGGGAGATATAGAGAAAGGGAGGGAAGAGGGAGATAGAGAGGGATGGAGGAGAGAAACAAATGGACAGAGGGAGATATGGAGAAAGGGAGGGAGGTAGGAAAGAGAGAGGGAGGGAGGATAGAAACATATGGATGGAGGGAGAGATAGAGAAAGGGAGGAAGGCAGGGAGGAGGGAGAGGTATAGAAAAGTACAAGAGGGATAGAAAGCATATAAAAGAGGGATGAGAGGAGAGGGGAAGAGTAAGGGTAGAGGGGGGGTGAGAGAGGGGGAGAGTAGGAGAGTGTCTGGGGGAGATAGGGGGGAATACATAGATATGGGAGGGGGGAGAGAGATAGGGAGGGAGGGAGAGATAGATAAAGGGAGGGAGGGAGGAGGGGGACAGAGAGGGAGGAAGGATAGAAATATATGGATGGAGTGAGAGATAGATGAAGGGAGGGAGGTAAGGAGGGAGAGGGAGAGGGGAGATATAGAGTGAAGGATGAGGGGTGAGAGGGGTAGAGAAAAGGAAGATGGTAGGGAGAGGAGAAGAGGAAATGAGGATGGGGTGATAGAGAGGGATAGATACTGAAGGGGAGAGATGGGGAGAGGGGGAGAGAGTGGGGGTGAGAGATGGTGGGGGGAAGAGAGAAAGGGAAATATGGAGAGAAGGAGAGAGGGGAAGAGGGGGAATATATATATATCTATCTATCTATATATATATATATATATATAGAAAGAGAGAGAGAGAGAGAGAGAGAGAGAGAGAGAGAGGGTGGAGGGATGACTGATTTTATCAATACATGTGAAAGTTACAATTATTTAACTTTACAACATATTATTAATGTTATCCATTACCTATTTATATGTCTTATAAAATTTAGAATTTCATTACAAACAAAAGTTATTATAAACTTTTTTTAATAAAAAAATAAAGTTATATACTCTTTTTTTTAAATAATAGAGACAAAATTGTTCATACTTTCTTCTCCCTTAAGTTTATAAATATGTAGTGAAAGATTTAGTAATCTAATGTAGAGTGCATCCAACATGTAAAAATCCCCACTTAACTTTACCAAACACCCTAAATTCAATGTGTATGGTATGCAAAACAACTGTTTTTTGTTTTCTCATATCATCTTGTCTAATAATACACATAAAAAATTTTAAAAACAACCTTAAAATTTATATAAAACAACCTAATTTTAATATGCATGATATGAAAGAAACAATTATTTTTGTTTTCTAATACAATCTTGTATAATTACACATATTGAACTTTTAGAAGACAACCTTGCCAATTTATGAGCGCTTAATGAATCATTTTACATGTTAGGTTTCACCATTTCTGGAATTTGACATGGATAGATCAATTTTAAGAAGTAATCTTTTGTTCCGCAACGTGCAATACACTTTGTGCTTTCCTTATCCTGTGTGTTTGCCAGAAAAAAAGGTTTCATTAAAAATGGTTTGTATACAAATACTACCCATAAAACCACTTTTGGCATACTTCTTTCGAGGAACAACGATTTTAATTTGGAATGATTCATAGCCCTTCCAATTTGTGGATTTGTGAATCTGTTTTTGAGTAAGTGGATGAACTTTTTTATAATAAGTATTTTTGGGTTGAAAAAAATTCCATTTTGATTATTGTGTATAGAGTAGATGTGATTACTTATATTAAAAAAATAAAAAAATATTATATTCAAAAATTAGAAAAAATTCAAATATGTAAATAAAAAAAATATGTAACTCAGTAAGAATAGATTCCTTTTAATTATTTAATAAAAAATTCTATAAAATTAGGGCATTATTGAAACTTATAATTAAAAAAAAAAATATTTAAAATTTTAATGCAAGGCAGTATGGTCAATCGTGGGGATTATTAAATCTTCTCTACAAAATTTTAATGCATGATAGTATGGGTAATAATGTAGATTATGATTGTTAACATTTTACTTTTTAATGCAGGGTAGTATGGTCAATCATGGGCATTATTGAATATTTATAAAATTTTAATGCATAATAGTATGGTTAATAATGTAGATTATAATAACATTTTAGTTTTTCTTATTAGGTTCACAACATTAGTATAATGTGAATTTTGCCTTTGTAAAATGTTCATAGCATCTTGTTCTAATGGAAGTCTCTTTCTCTGTGACAACCGTCCTCACCAGCTTGCATTTTTTTTTTTTTTTTTCGTATTAACATTTACAGTCAGTCACAATATCTAACAGGTAGGTTCAGACATTATTTCTTGTTCTCTAGGGTTTGCATGTTTTTTTTTATGTAATGATGGATCATGTTTTATGATATATTTTTTTTAACACTTAAAATAGTTAAAGTTATAAATAGTTTTTCTTTTAATTTTTATTTCTTAATTAGAGTGTGGTGTTTTGTATTTAGCCAACTAAATTCACATAATTTAGTGAAATGTTTAGAGGTTAATAACTATTTTTGATGAGGTTATGTTGAACTTGAATTATTGTTGAAATTAGCTTAGATCCATCTTAACTCTGGATTTATCAAGGAAAGGGATAAAATCTCTTTAAATGTGAACTTTCCTTAAGTTTTGCACTCTAAAAAAAGTTTACACCTCAACAAATTTGATCTAACTTGATAAATAGATAAAAAAAATAAAAATATTTAGAAACAAAATTTTCTAAAATTTATTTTTTAATAAAGTTTTCACCTGATTTAAAAAAAAGTATCTACTTATTCTGGTTCCAAAAATTTTCCACCTGTTGTTATTTTAATAACAAACCCAAGAAGGAGCTTTTCTCCTTGTTGATCTTGATGTAGTATGTGAGTAAGAGCTGGGTGGAATCCGACCATTGTTATGGGAGTTGGAGGCATCGAGATAGGCAATTGCTGGAGGGTGGACGAATTGAAGACTTGTTTATGTTGTTGTAATTAACTCTTCACTGCATTCTCAATGCCATATCATTTCATTTCTGAATTTTAATGGATGGTCCATTTCAGCAATGAATTTTCTTGTGTGGCTTTCTTATTTTGAATTTATGGTTTGAATTTTATTTGTCAAAGTAAACCCACTACAATTTTCATAAATGAAATCGATATGAAATATCATAATCCATGCATATAATTCATTAAATTCATGGCCATAAGATAGCTAAAGAAACTTTATCTTGACAGTTGGACCCTAGTTCAAATGATGCATAAATATTATAATAATAATAATAATAATAATCTATCTTTAAGGTTACAGCCAAGCCAACACACCAAATTGATGTATGAGACCCCCTTGTTTGTGGGATAAGGGACCCCCCTCCGCCCAGGGATTTGACTGATAAAGTCTACGAAGGTATACATACCCTACCCCCCTCTGGATTTGAACCTGTAACCTTTTAAGAGGAAACACATGTTTTTAACCATTACTCTGAGTAGATATTAATCATAATATATTTGAACAAATGAATATGATATAAATATATATTTTGAACCAGTGAATATGTTGTAAGTACAATTTAATTTAAATATAAAATTTTAGAAAATAAATAAACGCCAAGTTGAATATTAAAATTGAGAAAGTAAATGAGAAATTATAAAAAGAATAAAAAATATAATATTGGTTATTGATAAGTACCCTCCTTATAAAATATTAAAATAAAAATATCTAGAATTGGTCACATCAAAATTAATGTCATTAATAACTTTTTTGACCAATTCAAAACTGGAATAAGTACAAATTTAAAAAATAAAAATTTAGTTTTAGTTTTTAAAATATTAATTTTTTTTTTTTTTTTAAACATTGGAATAGTAAGAAACTAAACTAATGCAAAGTCAAAGAACCTTCAAAGAACCTTCACTTGCTAATTTATAGAGGCAATTATTGATAGATGATGTTAGAATGCTCGACATCATCAAAATCCTCTTCTAGAGCCTAGATTTGGGATGAATGAGTAGATTCCTCTCACAAAGACCAAATTTAAATAACAAAGAGACACAATGTGTGATAGTTATGTTTCTTAGATTTAAGGATTAGTTTAAGTGATTTCACCATCCACTTAAGACATGCTGTCAATGGAGGGTTATACCAAATTTAAATAACAAAGAGACATGCATTCACATTGATCAAAATTGATTAAATTTTGTGTGATAGTTATGTTTCTTAGATTTATGGATTAGTTTAAGTGGTTTCACCATCCACTTAAGGCATGTTTTCAATGGATGGTTATAGATTACTAGTTCAAATTTGGTGGTGTCCCTCTATATTATAGTGTTTATTGTAGCTAGTGAATATATGATTAGCTTAATTGGTTGAACCATCCACATGAGGCATGCTACTATGCCACATATCACTTGTTCAAATCCAACTAAGTCCTTCTAAGTTACAATGACTATTGTAATTGTGAATAAATTATTTTCTCAATATAATTCAAATGCGATCTCTAAACATACTACAATGACTAGTTAAGTTGGGGGTAGTGGTAAAAGAAACAAGATTAACAATTACTTTGAAAGAAAGAATAATTATTTATTAAAGGTGGTATATGGAAAAAAATGAGAAGGAAAGACGTGAATACCAATATTTGACTGGCCCAGCATGCAATGCATTTACTAGTGGAAGGTTTGATGAAAAAAACTTCCTCCTATGATACTAACATATCCCAAAAAAGGCAAAGGAGAATCATTAATATAAAACATGAAAAGAATAATGAAAATTTGAGAGAAGGAATGTTATGATAAATTTATTGAAGTAAAAAATGTATAATGTATTTTATTATTTTTCTTTTGGGTTGGGTATTTTTTTTGGATGCGTAAATGAGTAAAGAGTGTGATCAAGTTGAGTCAGGTTAGCTTGGATTTGTTCACTTAGATTCTTTTAACCTTTGGTTTCAATGATAAATTCATTATTTTCCTTCTAAGTAGAAGACAATGCAATTCTCTAGGAGTTATATTATTCATCAATGAGCCTTATGTCTTCTACCTTGGGATAAACATCCCTAAGAAACTCACATACACTCCTCTAAGAAACTCACATACACTCCTATGATTACATATGGATCAGATAAAAACCTACATTTTATCTCTCTAAATACTACTCAAATCAACAATAATATAATGGTTTGTAGTGTTTCTCACCTTCACTCCATAATCATGTCCTACTCATATTTTGCAATGCCCTTTTACAATGCAATGTTTGTTGCTTTTGTAAAAGCAACAAAGGATAGGAACATCACATGCGTGACCTCTATAAAGTATTTTTTGTTATCTTTTGAGGTCACTATGAAAGTGTTTACACCATGTTTGGGGTCCTTCATGTTATGTAGGGTTCATGGTGTGTTAATTACCCTCAGTTGTTCTATGATAGACATGCAAATTAGAGATAATCTACTCTTAGATTGCTATTCTATGATTGGATGCTTATGTCGCATACTCCCTTAGAACATTGAAGACATATGTGGATTAGTGTATTTCTTCATGGAGCAGTCACATAGAGGTTGGTTATTTTCTTGGGAGGATGATTTTCCTTGGAGGAGTGTTGGAAATATTGGAAGAGCACATTGAGCCATAGATGGAACAGGGACACTTGGTTTCTTATATGGAGTTTTGTACTTATCATAAGGATGATTTTGTTAAGGGGTGATCATATAAGTGCGGTGGACCCAGACGTACACATGGATTAGGATGGAGCATTAGATCATTGGAGCCTTTGGAGGATGAGCGTTGAACACATCTCATGGAGCATTTATCCTTGAACCATTGCTTGTTGGACATGCTTCCTTTGGAACTTGACATGTGTGATTAGATAAGTTGTTTTTTATGGAATTAATCCACTTTATGATTTTTGGCCTCCCTCACCTTTAATATAAATAAAGGGAGGATAAATTATTTTAATTACTTGCACCTATTTTCTCATAAACTCATGCTCGAGCTAGAGATGTGAGACTAGGGAAAACTTGTCTTCTTGTACTCTTCTTCATGTGTATTATTTCTCTTTTTTTTAAGTGCTAGGGTTCTTAAAGAAAGATTAGGTTTAGGGAACTTTTACAATATGCCATTGGGATAAACCCTAAAGGACCTAAGGAAACATGTTATCATATATTTCTTGTGAGAGACGAAGACTATTGTTTTGTGGCATTTCAAAACCCCGGTGCTACGTGGTGTGCTTATTATGGAGAAACACGAGAAGATAATATTTATACTTGTGGCATGCTACTATAGGTTCGAAGGAAGATCTTTGTTGGAGTGCCCAACATTAGTTAGGGGAGTTCGTGACTCAGGTTTTATTGGTTTCCCTAGCTAGAATTTGAGTTGTATTAGCTTGTGATAATCCCTTAGTGTGTGCATATACTTTGTCTCTTATATATATAAATTGTTTCAATTGTTCAAATACTCTATAGTTTCATATTTGAATTTTAGCTTATGTTTTCTTCTTGATTAGGTAGATTCTGGCATTAGTTGTTCAAGTTTATTCAACTTAACATAATGATGAATTGATTAAGTGATTTAACGCATATATAGAAGATAATAACACAAATTTACTATTATTATAATATGTTGTAATAAGACATTTCAATTTTTTTATATGCTTGAAAAGTGTGCCCAAGGGTTGTAGCTTTGTGGTATTGAAGTGCACATGAATTGTATTTATTTTCTTTTGTTTCCTTATGAAATTGAGTTGAATTAAAGTGAAATATTGCAATTGTAAATAAATATTTTAGATTCTACCCTAAGGTTGAAAGTTCATAGGAAGTAGGTCATCTAAGAAACCTCAAGATCAAGGTGAAAATTATAAATTTCTATTAGTTGTAAATGATTAAAAATGTAATACTTCAATGAAAAGACTATCTCCTAATGAGAGTTGGAAAAAGGGTCTCTGCCGTCAGCTTCATTTTGCACAATCATATGAAAATATGAAGTATTTTTTGAGTGAATTACATCGTTGTGGTTAGGTTCCATATAGTGGTGTGCCTTGAATTCATTAAAGTAAGGGAATTGAGGTACATATATCATATATCCCATAGTGTAGTGAACGTTAGTAGATAAAATATAGAAACCCTTGACTTCATAAAAATAAAATGCACACACACACAATAGACAACACAAGAATGTAAAGAGAACCCTAAGGTAGGGTAACACTATAAAATATTCCAAATGAATCTAGAAATGATGAATGCAGAGACGGAAGCAACGCGGCTAGGGCCTAAACCCTAGCCACCTCCGATCTGGTTTTGATTGCAGGGACGTGCCTTCGACTGTAGCAGCGACTAGGGATCCCCTTTGGGTCGTGGATAGGCGTATCAGAGTTCCCTCTCGCCTGAGTTTTCATGCGTTTTGGTTTTGATTGCAGGGGCGCGTCTTCGACTGGAGCAGTGACCAGAATACAGGGCCGCGGATCAGCGTATCAGAGCATCCCTCTCGCCTACGGGTTTGGCTTGTGTTTTGGAGAAGTGGCCTCTATGACTTGCTCCACCTCTTGCTTGCTGGTGGTCGCCACCTACTACGATGGCCTCAGTCCCATTCGCCTAGATGGAAAAATATCCTTTGGAAGCTTTCAAAACGTTAGCCCACTCAGCAGGACCTAAATCCAAGACTTCTCTCTCGTCTAAGTTTGTTAAGAAGATGGAGGAGATCCCTTCTCTGGAGCTATCTCCAGAGGACCCTTGCAAGCTTGCCCTCCTACTAGCAGAAAATGCCCTCATCGAAAAGTTTACGGGGTTATGGCCAAGCCCCAAAATAGTGGAGGCATGGATGGATGATCATTGGAAGATGCTGATACAGGGAAACATTTCTCTGTGCCCAGTAGGCAGGGTTTTTTTTATCTTCAGCTTCACGAGGAAAGTGGACTGTGATCTAGTTTTCAGATCTGGACCCTATTTCATGGGGTTGAGAGGGCTGTTCTTAGACCCCTTGACTCTTGACTTCAACCACAGAGCCGAGATCACAGCAACCCCTGTTTGGGTTAGGTTGCCTCACCTTCCCTTGCATCTCTAGGGGATAAGCTCTCTGGAGGACATTGGAAATAAGCTTGGGCATTTCCTGGACAGGGCGGAGCCGAAGGGGGATCAGTTTACCTGCGCTCATATTTGTGTTGAGGTTAATCACGAGAAAGGACTCTCAGACACCATTAAGCTCTCCCGGGGGGAATGGTGCCATATCTAAGAGCTAGACTATGAGCAGATTCCTTTTAAGTGCCTCTGGTGCCATGCTTACGGTCATTTCGCAAAAAGTTGCCCCAAAACCACTGAGGAGCTGGGACTAGTCAAAGAAGATGATTTTCAGCCAATAACTAACCGACGAAGGTAGCCAAGGTGAAAGGATCCGCTAGCCCCAGCCCCAAAGGCCACCCATACAGCAGAGGCAATTCTAGAAAATCAAAACAGCTTTGATGCGCTGAAGGAGGATGAAGCCCTAGATCCAGAAGCAGCAATAGTTACGGAAGATCCCCCGGCAAACGAAAGCCTTCCGGATTCCACCCCCCCAGAAACAATGGCAGCGAAAGAAACTCGGGCTTCAGTTCTGGAACCTTCTGCCTCTACAGGTCTGGTTGTTCCAGTCCCCTCTAGAGGCTCTGTAGAAACTTCTAAACCTGAAGACAAATCAGTTCCGTCTCCACCCCTTACCTGAGGGCGAAAGACCAATAAAGCGCGCAGAGAAAAGGAGGCGGCCTCCAACATTTCTTTAGGTTCTCATAAAACGTTGGATCCCTACATTAAGGGGAAATCTTCACCCCCCTCGTTTTAATGCTTTGCTTCTGTCTTATACTATGCTCACAATTTGTGAGAATTTACTCATGTATGCAATTTTTGTCATTTTCTCGAATTAGCTCAAGAAGCAGATGGGATTGGTTTCCCAATACATTCACAAGAAGGTTGGCAGCACTGTTAGAGGTCACCAACCTTCTTCAGATATGTATTTTTCTGATTCAGGCTTGCCAGGAAGCCGATTAATGCAACATAACCATTCTTGTCAAAAAAAAAAAAAACACTATAAAATATTCCTTGTGGAAATAATCACTCCTTATTGAGCCACACTTGCTACAATAAAATCCTCAACATTGAACATATCTCAATATAATGATAATCATGTGTATATATGCTCTTATGATTATACCTTAGGGTCTACTCCAACTACCTCTTATCATTATATTATTCCCTCTAACTACCTAGTGGGCCTATTTATTACCCACCTACTATCAAGTGGGTATATTTCATGATTATGGTAACATTACACTAATTATCCTCCTTGGGTACCTCCCTAGCTACCCAATATTATCCTCCCCAAGTACATTGCATTAAATCCCCCTTTGTATATTTTTTCCTAAAAGCATGAGCGAAAGCCATATAATATGATCTAATAGAAAATATAGTTAACTAGTACCAAGAACGAGCATACATCCCTCCTAGTGAAATGTGGACATGGGTCTAATTGCTTCTCTACCACCTTGATATTGATTCTAATTGCTCCTTTGGCTCCATGTTGTCATTGTACTACTCTAATATTTATATGAATTTATTTTATTTCTCCATTTATGTAACATCCCCACTATAATCCTGAGTTTAATTAATGTTTAATGTAGATATAATGTGTGGCTAAGGCCAAAGTGACATATATGTGAATTGTATTTTATGTTTTAATAATAATAATGTGATTTCAGATGCTAAGGGGACATGTACAAAAATGGGGGATGAATTAATCCACAAGAGAGGGGAGGGTCTAAGAGAATGCTTAAGAGGGGGACCAAGGGGGAATTATCCATGTATATTAATTCAACCCATTTTTCCAAAATTTATATTGGTATATGAACCTTCTAATTTCTAATTGAGTGTTCCCAAAGCCAATCATTGAATAAATGTAAGAGGTTGGGTGTGAAAATTCATATCCCATAGTTATTGGGCATATGGGGGCTGAGTACAATAAACTTGGGGAAGTGTGTGAGTCAAGAATAGCAAGCAAAAGGGAGGAAATTTGTATGGTTTGGGATAGTAGTTTTAGACAATCAATTTTTGTGCATGAGCAACAAGTAGAGATAAAGAAAGAGAGATTGGGTTGGAGCAACCATGGATGGATAATGTTGGAGCGTTTATGTAGCATGTTGGAGCTGAATACTGAGGATTCAACTTGCCATTCGTGAAGAGTGAACTCCTTTGAGAGTTGCACTATAACAACGAGTGTTTTCTATTGTTGTTGGTAGTTTTCTTGGTAGTGAGTTCCCTTGAGTTTATCAGCTAAGATATTCCTAGTTACCTGTTCCAGAGATACCCTATTAAATGAATGGGATGCCTGAGGGACTAAGATAAGTGAATGGGTACATTTCTTGGGTTAGGAGGGTAAAGAGGAAGAGAGATGGTGGAAAATCGAGATAGTTGTAGGAGAATACTAGTGGGTTGGGAGTTTTCTGAGTTGTGAGTGGATAGTGAGAGACAACCCTCTTTTTTGGATTGCTATCCCTAGCTCGAGGGTGACTTGTTGTTGATATTTGGAACATCAAGTCTATGGTTGGGTGGAACGTCCATCCCAAGTAGCGGATTACACAACTCTTTATAAAATATAAGTGTTTTACCTTGCTTCTATTGTATTATGAGTTTATTTGATGCACATGAACTCTAGCTATTTGAAAATTATTTATATGTTCTTGTAATTAAGTTTGTTAGTTACATTTCATGTTTGTTTTAAATTTTTGTAGATGCATGTAATCGACTATAGCAGATAGTCACTAAATATGGTTTTAATTCATAGCCAAAAGCTACATGAAATTAATTTAGTTAGTTGTAAATTTTTAATTTATGAGTATTATGTTCCATAATGTTCTTCAGTTTGGCTAAGGGACATTACATTATGGTATCAAATATTCTCATTAAAATACCGGGCTTGAATGGGCCAAGACAGTTGTGAATTGAGTAATTTGATGTTGTAGACTTCGATCTGTGTGAGTTTGGTAAAAGAAATGAATAACATTATAGTGAAATATGCAAATTCATGGGAAAAATATGAGTTTAAATGAATCATGGTTGTCTAAGAGAAGTTTAATGGAGTAAATCTACAAATTTGCAGAGTTAATTTCGACCTGGAAGGTCAAAATTCAAGTTTTAATGGTCGTTGTAGAGTTGCAGGAAGTTTGGTGGATCGACGGTCAAAATATCATTTGATATCATGATCAATGAACTAGATTCACTTTGATAAATTTAAAAATTCATAAGGTTTTGATCATTTTAAAGGTTGATTCGATTACTGGAAATGACTCATTTTTAGTCATTTTGAAGTTGAAATCGATTGATGGCTGAGATTTGTTTTTAGCTGTTTTGAAAATGGATCAAATCAAAGGTTTGGATTCATTTTCGGAAGTTGAGAGGTTGGGGTCAAACAACAACTAGGTTTAATTTCATAGTTTTGTGAAGTGGATCTGATTGATGGTCAATATCATCTTGGCTTAGAAATTTATGGCCTAGATTCACCTGGATGTCGATAAAAAATCGTTAAGTGTTGAGGTTCACCAACATAATCCGTCGATGGTCAAATCAACAAGTTTGGGGAAGAGTTTGATTTTCACAAAAGAATCTCTGATCAATGGTGGTCAATGGTAGAGGATAAAAACATTTTGGAAAAAGTTTCATGTGTCCAAAATAAATCTTCGAAAGTCGATGGTCGATAATCGGGTGTTGGCAGAGTTGGATGAGGTTTGGTAAATCAATGACTGAGATCATTTTTTTCAATGGGAGATCGATGACCGAGATTGATCGAAATTTTTTCTAAGTGGTGAAGCTAGAAAAGGAAATCCATTGATGGTCGAGTCAGTTAGATACAGAGAAGTGTTTTTAGTCGCTAACAAAAATCATCAATGACCGATTGGCCGATGGTCGAGCATTGACCAATTCAATGAAGTGTTTCAATCAAGAAAGAGAAGTCATCAAAGGGTGATGGTCCAATTGTCGGGTGTCAACCAATTTGAAAAGGTGTTTGGGTCATCCAAGAGAAATGGTTAATGGTCGATGAAGGAAAGTGGGCGACGATGT
Organism: Picea engelmannii; assembly: GCA_009831015.1. NCBI lineage: Eukaryota > Viridiplantae > Streptophyta > Pinopsida > Pinales > Pinaceae > Picea > Picea engelmannii. The sequence goes on from ML792671.1 coordinate 381,649, forward strand.
CGAATTTCACATCAACATTGAGGTTTCATGACACATTAACATCCCTGTGTTGTGCCATGTCATCCAAGTTAACATTTTAGGATGATGTGTCATGCCACATCAACATCCATCTGTCATGCCACACCAACAATTTCCATGTTAGCAAAGAGAGGGTCGATGGTCAGGGTTCGGTGGATTTTGTGATCAGTTTTGTTTTGAAAAGATAATTGGTCAACGACTGATGATCAAGAGTCAGGGATATTTGTGGACAATTTTGCTTTGCCAATGAGAATCGAATGATCATCGACATAGTGTCGGACATCAACGGTCGAGATTGTTTAAGTTATCGACTAACGATGGAAATCAATCTACATTCCTGGCGAAGGTTTATTAGGTCAAAGTTTGAGATTTCTCCAAATTTGATATCAATGGGATAGATTTAAATGGTTGTTATAACAACAAAACAATTAGTTTTTAAATGATTTTTTCTAAACTTTTCATATTTTTGAAGATCAATAAATTGTGGGGCATTTTTGAAGGCCTAAATGACATTTATATCCAATCAAAACCCATGAGAATAGAGTGTACCAAGGTACACTTTGTCTCTGCATCTCAAATAAAATAACTTGATTAGAGTTATCCAATGAGCTATTCAGGGCACAAAAAAGAGCTCGTATGAGAAAGTTACATCCAAAATAGTAAGGGTAAAAGTTTGGCACAAATTTACATCTAGAGGGAATAACACCTTGCTCAAAAGTCTGTTTCAGGAACATGAATAGTCAATCGGAATATTATGATCCGTATAAGATAGCCATGGAGCCAAATTTGGAATATGGGTATGCAAAAATGTGTAAGAAGAAAAAGAAGACACATGTAGCATATAGGAATAAATTGGCTAAGACAGTCAAAACTTCTTCGGACCATGTATTTTAGCTCAGAGCTTGGATTTTAGAAAACAAATAATTTTTTGATAGGTATTGAAAAGAAAAAGGGATTTATCCACCCAAAATTTTGATTTGGGCACTAAAATGTCCCAAAAAGTGATAAAAAAGATTTTTGTAGTAGTAAAAGAGTGGGAATTGCAACCTATAAATGTTGTAACATTTTGCTCAGAAGTCTTATTCAGGCATGAGTACAACTGTTGGGAAGTTGATTCATAGAGGAATGCATCTAAGGAATTGTATTTTGATATGATACATTGTTTCCTTCATAGATTTGGATAAAGAGTATAATGTATTATAATTGATGAAATGTTTTGTTTTATGCATGTTCTAACAATAATTATTGCATGCACATTTATTACAGAATTAGAGGTACAAGAAAGAAAATTTGGTTCTTATATGAGAACTGGAGTTATGGAATATTCTCTGGGATCTTACAACCATGATGAAGAGATCAAAGGTCTCCCTGTCAACATGGGAAATGTTGAGACATAGTCAAATGGATGAAGATACAAGAAGGAGCTTGTAACTATGAGAAACCTACATAGGGAAGTGCATAGCTATAGGGATGATAATGAAAGGATTATGAAGGCTTAAGAACAGATACTTCATATCTTAAATATGTTGCATAAGAAACTCAATAAAGACTCTGGCACCAAGAAATTGGCTAGTGCTAGACAAGTGACAACATGTAGATCCAAAATATAAAAGGATGATCATGGAAATGATACGAAGTAAAGAAGCATGAGAAGGAACCACCATTCTCCACAACAATCCACTAGAATAACTCATGAAATTTCAGGGCCAAGGAGCATCCCAAGTGTGTCTCATGTATAGAGTAAAAGGAGAAGGAATGTGGCATACATCTTGCAAGGTGAGCTCCGGAAGATCAAGCCACAAAATTTCAATGGTGAGCATAGGAAAGGAGAAGAGTTCAAGGTCTGGATATTAGAAATGATGAAATATTTATAGTTGCATGATTACCCCTCTTGGGTAGAAGATAGAATTTCCACCTACCACTTGCAAGGAAAGGAAACCATGTGGTGGGATCAACTTAAGAAAGTGAAGAACATTGACGAGAAGAGGATATAATGGAGGCAGTTCAAAGGATATTTGCAAGAGAAATATTTTTCCGAGAATTATTAGAAAGAAATATCAAAGAGTTTTTTTAACTCAATTTGGGAAGTATGACAATGGATGAATATGAAAAGAGGTTCTTTTAATTGTTGAAGTATGTTGACTTCATAAAAAATGAGAAGGTCAAAATACAAAGGTTTCTAAGTGGATTACCCTCCTTCTACCATGACAAGATACAAAATGATAACCCCAATACCTTATAGGAAACCATAAGTAGAGCAAGGCATCTTTATGAGAAAAGAAAAGGAAGGCCATTTTTCCAAAAATCTTGGGATGACAAGATGAAAGGTAAAAAACATCAAAGGAAAAAAGGTTTTAATCCACCCTTTTTAAAGAATAACACCCCAATAAATAAACAAGGATAGTCAACCCCAAATGAGCACAAAACTGTAGATTCATTTGGGAAAAGATCAAGGAAACAACTTGTACAAGGTTGGGGATGTGAGGGAAATCACTTATATAGGGACTACCCTCACAAAGGAGAAATAATGAGGACTACCCACAACATTTAGGAGGCTGAAATAGTGGAAGACATGGGAGGAAACATTCCAACTATTTATACATCCTTGGACAACTAGGAAGCACAATATCAGTCCCCCATGATTGAAGTTGAAGGTAATATTGAAATCAACCCATAGCAATTTTAATTGATTTTGGAGCTAGCCATAGTTACATAAAGTGTAACATTGTTGAAATATTTCACTTACAAAGGAGTAAGCATAGAAAATCTTAGTTAGTTTAGTTATCCACAGGAGCTAAGGTAAAGATCAATGATTTAGTTAAATATTGTCAAATAGACATGAATAGACTAAAAACATATTACAACCACTAGATCCTTCTAAAGATATCATTTAGAGACGACGATTAGGAGTATACCTTGAAGTGGAAGTGAGTGTACTTCAACAATGATGATAATATTTTGAGAAAGAACATGAATTGTCAATCTTTCAAAGAGAAATTGGGAAAACAATAGATGTTGGATCTATGATGATTCATTTTGGGGGAAAAGGCTTGGTACCCTTAATCTTCATGCAATTGTAACCTCTGAACAAAGCCAAACCATTGTATAAGGTGTAACGAGGATCGTTAGATCTATAAAAGTGAAAGTTAGTTGGATATGTTAATGGGACCTGAGTGGGTGCACTTTGATGTAGGAACTTAGTGAAATGATCTGGACCATTTATCGATGAGTTGGCATGTTGTAAATATTGTCATCAATTTGTCATGGGTCCCACATAATATTCTAGCGAGTAAGTGTTGGGATGGGCATTAATAACTGCGCAGGTTAGAGGCACTGACGTGATCAAATCTGTTGAATAGTAGGGACCAAGAGAGATTGGATCTGGTTGGTGAATGAACCTATCAGAGTTATTCATTGGAGCATGGTAGTTGGGGTGACTTATACTCTATGAGAGAAGAACCCTAATGACGACAAAGGTTGGACAAAGTGATTAGGGTCATTGACCTATGGGATCGAATGGGCTAGGTAGCATGTGCCACATTAGTGCGACATAGGAGGGCATTAGTGACTCAGAGGCAGATGGTTTCCACATGGAAATGAGGTATATTTCATAAATGAAATCCAAAAAACTTTGGGAGGTTGTAACGTTTGATCCAGAGCCTGATTTGGAGCATGGTTACAGTCATTGGAAATATCTCAGTTAGCAGAAGTAATCTATGAGTTTTATTTGGAGATATGAAGCACTTGGTGAAAGAGGAATTTTGACATCCCACTAGCCTAAGTAAGGGTTACCGGGTTGGGTGTGTTATAGAGTAGTATCATAGTAGAGTTCAAACACTAGGCCTAGATGGGCCATAGAAAAATCACGAGACTAGTATATCAAGGCTTATAAGATGAGCCTATCAGGAAGATTTCTCTACGTTAAAATTTTGTTTACTTCCTATGTAGGTTCCTACAGGTGAAAATTAACCTGTAGGTTGAAAGGAGAGATGCTTCCAAAGTGGTTGTTTGATGAATATGTGCATGTTTCTATCAGAAGGCATTAAAGGATGTGGGAAAAATTCTCCATCATTTCATCACTCTGTCGCATGCGAGCTTGCTCAATCAACAAATTAATAGAATCATTTTCTCTGTCATTTTCATTTTATTCCACCATGGAGGGTTTCTTGGGCATGAGAGAGTGATTGTATTCAATAGAGACAAGCTCGAGACCCAACTTGCTATACTCAGACCTCGTCGGGGACATGCACTGAAAAACACGATCAAGACCAACTTGCTCTAATGCCACTGATCCAGATTATTTTTGGCACAAAATGAGAGTGGAGATATAATAAAGCAATATACAGTGATATCTTGGATATCCAATAATATAACATAAATGTGTCAGAGATGCAACCATAAACACTTGGATACAATAATACACAATTTTCTATTAATGAGCGAAAATGTACAAAGACTGTAAAAATACAGAGTGAAAGAATCTCTAGAATGACGAAAAATTATCTATGAGAAGATATGTGTCCTCTACTCGCATTCAAAAGAAGATGATTTTACAATGAGGCTCCAAATGCATTTTTATTATAAAGAAAATCCAAAACCCTAACCCCGAAAGATGAAAAGCATGTTGGTTGTGGAGCCTGATTATCTTCCTGATTTAGAGGTCTTTATTTTCAGCTGTGTTTATACCCGATGAATACTTTACACCCTAGAAGAATGTACACTCATCCACACAAGGGAGTGAAGGGGGGATTTACCCCCCTACAGGGTTCGTGGGCAACGTCTACTAATGGGGGATCGGGGGTGAAGCCCCTGACGAAAAAATTTCCTCGTAAATGTATATTGTAAATTCATTGTAAATATGGACCGTTCATTAGAAGGTCCCAGATATGACGGTAGAAGTTATCTTAGGGTTTTTTCCATAGAAGGCAACCCTCATTTATGAGGGAAATGTATTGTGGCTATGCATTATTGTGATTATTTTATTCTGAGAGAGAAGATTGTGAGAGAAAGAAGAGGAAGTTACAACAGGCATGTTGTAGGTTGTATCCCTTCATTTGCTGGATAATAATAAAGGAAGGACCTGGAAATTTCTCTAGTAGACTTAACCCACACTGGGTGAACCACGTATATCTGTGTCTTTATTGTATTTTGTATCTTATGTGTTTTATTTCTGCATTTGTTTTATTTGATTTCTCTACGATCCTGATTTTCTAACGATTAGTATCTGAGGGAAAGGTAAATCATAGGAAAAGAGGGATCCTCATTCGAGTGGGAGCAATGGTAGAATATAGAAAGTGTAGGGTTGAGAAATTTAACGGCCAAAACTACCAGTTATGGAAGATGTAGATGGAAGATTATTTATATCAGAAGATCTATTCCTGCCATTGGGTGGAATAGCAAAGAAGATGACGGCTATGAAGGATTCGGGACGGAGAATGGGATATTCTTGACAGAAAGGCTCTAGGAATGATACGACTGAGCCTCGCAGTATCAGTGTCTTTCAATATTTAGAAATAAAATACAATGAAGGATTTGATGGACACATTGGATAAATTTTATGAAAAAACCTCGACGTCCAATAAGGTATTTATAATGAATATATTATTTAATATGAAGATGTCAGAAGGTGGGTATGTTGCAGATCATTTAAATGAATTTAATACGGTTACTAATCAACTAAGTTCTGTAAAAGTGGACTTTGATGATGAGGTCAAGGCTCTTCTAATCTTCTACTCATTTCCAGAAAGATGGAACAACTTGGTCATGGCTATAAGTAATTCTATCTCTGGTTGAAATACTTTAAAATTTGATGATCTTGTTGGTGTTATCCTTAGTGAGGAAATGCAACGAAAAATCACAAGCGAGACATCAGGTAACATGGAGAATAGGGGAAGACAAAAGGATATAGGAAAGGGCTCAGGGAACCACGAGAATTCTAGGAAGGGCAGATCGAAATCCAGACTTGGAAAGATAGAGTGTTGGAATTGTGGGAAGAAAGGACATATGAAGAAAGACTGTAAAGCTCCAAAGAAATACAAAGATGGGAAACATGAGAGAAATCAGGAACAAAATGTAACAGGTGATGTGTTACAAGATTCTTTGATTCTTTCTATAGATAATATTTATGAGTCTTCAGTGGTAGATTCAGCGACTTCATTTCATGCCACATCCCATAAGAAACATTTTCTAGATTATGTTCAAGGTGATTTTGGACAGGTTCATTTGGGTGATGATGCACCATGAAAAATTTTTGGAATGGGAAAGGTAAAAATAAAGCAAAGAAATGGAAACCAATGGTTGTTGAAAGAGGTAAGACAAGTTCCAGACCTAAGTAAAAATCTAATTTCAACATGAGAGTTGGCAAGTGAAGGTTGTATATACATATTTATAGATAAGGTGTGGAAGGTCATCAAAGGGTCATTGGTGATAGAAAAAGGAGAGAAGGTAGGTACATTGTATTTGTGTACTAGTAATACTAAATATTCTATCTCTTTATCTTCTACAGGAGTGGGTACAACACTGTGGCATCATAGGCTTGGACACATGATTGAGAAGGGAATGCAGATACTTCAAAAAAGAAATTTGTAGCAAGATCTTAAACAAATTGATTTGGATTTTTGTGAGCATTGTGTTTATGGAAAACAATGTAATGATATTTGTTGAAATATCATCAATGTGTATCAAAATATCACCTCGTACAATAAAGTGGAATTGTGATCCTTTAAAGAATATCTTGCGTAATTTTGTAAATTTATGCAGTTTCTACTCCCCTTTTGTCTTACTTTCTAGTTCAAACATGGATTTTCTACATCACACTTTCATCCTATTACAAATATTTTGAGACAATCAGGTTCCTCAATGATCAATCCAACTAAAAAGGTGATTGATTACTACACTAGAAATCTACACAAATGTTGTTTATGCCCTCCCTTTGTTGCACTTTTTTACTATTGACACACATTTCATCCTAATATGCATCATCTAATTGTTTCTCTTAAATTTGAAAATAGATTAGTAGTCATGTCTTCTTGGTCTGGTAATAGGGACTACAATGCACAACTTTTTGTTCCTTTTGGTTTGGAGTTCAAAAAAACTATCAAATGTGGAATTGATGTTATCTGGAAGAAGAATCACGAGAAAGTAGTTTCCATGGAGGAAATCCTATATGGGGCTTAGAAAACGGATATGAAAGCATTTCCAAAATTATGGTCATCTATGGCCATTGTGTTTTACCAAATTGATTAGAGGTTTCATCAAACATGGATATTGTTGACGCCTTCAACAATTCCCCCTTCATTTTTTGATAAACTAAATCCCCCCCGATTAAATTTAGAAAATACTCCCTATTTTTGTTTCTTTTTATGGTTTTTAAGACTTAATCCTACTTACAATTTACTATATATTTGGTGAGTAATTAGTATTTGCCTCTTTATTTTGGTGAGTAATTAGTATTGGCCTCTTTACTTCGGTGAGTAATTAGTACTGGCCTCTTTACTCTCATTGATTTCCATTGCTTGATTACATGTTTATTCATTTTTATAAATCATTTCCTTAGGATGGTTGTTTGAATTAGTACTTCAACTTGTTTGAAAATTTGTTAAATCTTAACATGATCATTGTTCACGTACTGGTTGGATGTTTGAAAGATTAAAACAAATAGCAAGAAGAAGCCAAAGTGTTCGGATTTATATTTAAGGGATCACTATACTTCATCAATAACTAAGGGTTTGAACATGTTTTTATTTCATTTCATTAACAACATAACTTCATAAATTATGGATACATTGCTTTTTCTATGGCATGGATTGGATTAACACGGGTATGCTTGATGAATTTCAACAACTTGGGCACATTTTCCAGGGGTATTTTGTAGCTACAATAGTAAAATAAGATGCATTGGTTTTCTAGATAGACTTGTAGCCTCTCATCATCAAATGACAATTAGAAAGTTGCATGCCACTTTTTGGTCTCACATATGCCACTAGTTCTTGAATAAAAATTTACACTAAAGAAAGCAACTACAGATTTGGATTTTTGATACCTCATCATTAAACTAGGAAAATGAGCAATGTATCTTGATCCTTTTGGGAAACTATTCAAATACAACAATTGTGATCAAGTGCCATCAATAGAAAGACATTTTGGAGAAATCGTTCATGTTGAGACCTATACATTATTCATGCATTTATTAATTATCAATTCCAACATGAAAAAGGATTTTTTTCCAAAGTAGTATTTTTATCTTTATCAAGTCTAGTAGGTGTCTTTCCACATCAAAATTGACCTTATTCAATGAAGAAAAGTACGCTATAAAGAGCATATTCTAGCATGGAGAAACCAACCTTATTTTTTCAAAGAGGGAAATGCAATATATGGTTTTTTCTTTGTGCCCTCATAACAATAGTGAACATTTCATTGGTGGAAGAAACCATTCATGAAAGATCAGTAGATGACAAGATGGGATTGCAAGTTATTGTCACCTTGAAACATAAGTGAGGATGGTACTATCATCTATCTTTCATCTTGCTTCAAGTCATAAAATCAACCTAGAGGTATTTGGACGTATGTTGACGGGCGAAACAGTCCATCCGTCAACTGGGAGAGTGGAACCGGTCCGGGGTTGTCTAAATAACCCAAGCCATTTGGTATGGACCACCCTGACGAGTTTAACGGCTCCGTTGGCCGCTCTAAAGTCTCGCAAGGAAACCAAAGAGAAAGTGATCTGAGCTAAGAAATCTAAACTAAGGAAACTAGAAACTAATAAAACAAACTAAAATAAACTAACTAACTAAATAAAAAGAAATCAAACTAAAATAGAGGAAACTAGAAACTAATAAAGCAAAATTAAATTAAATACACTAATCTAACTATAAACTACTAACTATTATATATTTACAAGATACTAATTATGACTATAATAACTCAAATCAACTGCCTAATTATCAGCTACATTATTCCTTATTAACAAATGTACACTATGGACAGCCTACAGATTTGATTAAAACCTGCAAAACTCATGTGTTTGCTGCCCTGAGACAACCAAGAATCTATTTTTGTCTTTTATATTTTATGAAAAGGAAATAAAAGCTACTGAAATCAAACAATCTAATCTATCTTACTGATACTAAACAATGCAATATAAATCTACCTAAACTATCATTTATATTAAACTAATTAACATAAATAGTAAACATCTAACTAATTAACCTGGAAACGCTCCAAGTCTGCCCTGTGTATGATTGCTTCGTAAGCTGATTGGAGGAAGAAATTCACACCATTTAGCCCTTAAGCTTTTCGAAAACGATCAGCTATGCTGCTTCCTGAAGTATGTTATAGGACAAACAAGACATAAAAGAAATCATAACAGTCTTTAGATTATGAATTCATGCAAAAGGGAAACCTATTATGCAGCAAATTCATATATGATAATTCAATTCATAAAGAAGACAAAGCTATCATTCATAAAACCGAATCCTTAACTGTTACGTCTTTTATCAAATTGGAAGTAACAAGGTATGTATAGCAATAAGAAATTATATCACTTGAATTTGATTTAGATAGCAAAGTAATACTAAACCAAAAACGAAATGATATACAAAACTTGGAACAAAGTGTCGATATATTGAAAAGCAAAAGCTATAACAATGCATCAATTATGCTCCAGTTTGAATCAAAATCACATATCCTTGTTCTCCCCAACTGAGGATGATCCATTATTACAAAATCAATAGGTTTAAATAGGTTTTTTCACAAGGTAAAACTTCCTTGTGAATAATAGTAAACAGTTTTACAAAATCTGGGAATAATCCCAAAATCCCTTAAACTAAGTAACTAAAAATGCAAGTGAAATATGTAGATCATCCCCTAACTGCCCATGCTATCCATTGCAAATTCGAATTGCCCTGCAATAGAACATATAAACCGAGTTAGGAGTACGTTTTACTTGAAAAATAAATAAAAATTATTTTTACAGACTTAGCTACAGAATCGTTTGATTCTGTAGCTGGTCTAAGATAGTAAACATGACCAGATATACAATCGAATCGAATCCAATCATCTAATAATAATCAATAACTCACTAATGATTAGATCCAACCAAATCAAACAAAATATAATCGAGACAGAGTAGAGATGCTCTGTTTTCCCAATTGTCATTAAAATCGCATCATATCTTAACAAGACTGTTCCATGAATGAAATGAATGACAAACCAAATCGTATGAAATACAAACCAACATTATCAATAAGCATAAGATTCATATTATTGCCAATATAGAAAGCATTACGATTTCACGCATCACTGTATCCATAGAATCCAACCACAGTTCTCATTCGCTGTGTTTCAAATAATTCACAAGTAAATTCGTAACTGTAATTGACTAATTAAAATCACAATAGCAGATTGATATCATTCCATTAAAAGAACGATGTATGAATTGCTTCCAATGTAATCGGATCATCTCCATAAATATCGACTCAACAGTCTTCATGTTAGATCATTCCATAATCGACAAACAGGGTTTTGACAGAGTCAACCAACCAGGCATTTAATTATAGACACAAATCGAAAGATTTGCTACAATCAATCCATTCCTGTAATCGAATCAAACACTTGTTATCATCGGAATACAACTCACATCGTAACGATTGTTATCCATTCGAAATTTGATTATGAAACAAATGATATACGAATTGGTCCCAACATAGAAATTACAATCAATATAGTTAACCAATATGCCCATCGCATCGCGCAAGATATAACCAAATCGAACAGAGATATCGTTGTATTCCAAGAATAGAAAAGATATAAAATAACAACATACTCAAATTAAATTATGGTCAATCAAACTAAATGATCTAATCATAACCAATCCAGAAATTGATAATCAAAACTTATGCATGACAGAGCTATTCAACCATGTAAACAAAGATTATGATGACACTGTATAAAAGAGGGAAAATTATACCATTACAGTTGCTGAAGCTATGTCAATTTTGAATTGACAATTGCAGTAGCAGACTCAACATTTTTGAACAGGATCGATCCAGCAGTTCGTTGATTTTTATCGTTAGGCTGCACCTTTGCATTCTGACCAGCGAGCTTTGCCACTTGGTTTTCCAAATCGTGAATTTTGGATTGCAATTTTGGGACATCCAAGTAGTATCTCTCTAACCACAGTCCACACTGGTCGCAAGGTGAAGAAACCTTTTGGGAAGAAGGGGGATTTGATGATTCCCCGAGGGTTTCATAAGGTGGCTTAATAATGGGGAAGTCAGGGTTATCCCGCAGACAAGGAGGCAAATTCTCAATGAAATCGTGAGGAGGTTCGTCACCACAGAAGCCCTCTTTG